>VWXS01000040.1:0-220264 GCA_028584115.1 Stagonosporopsis vannaccii | reverse complement strand
CGCCCTTGCGCAGCGGCCGGCGAGCCTGGCTGCTTGGGGCCGCCGCCTGCGCAACGGCGGCTCTGTGCTGCGGCGGGCCTGTCGTGCTGTCGCGCGTCACGTGCCGTGGCTCGCGGAGGCTGAGGCTGCGGCTGGGGCGGAGGCGGAGGCGGACGCCGAGGCTGAGGCTGAGGCTGGCCGACGCTGCAGGGCTGGCGGCTGTCTAGCGCGGGCGGCCCGCCAAAAAAGTTCCCACGGCCGACGAGCAGCACCACCGCGACGCCGACGAGCCCCAGCCCGCCCACCGCCCGCCATGGCCGACGACGGCATGCTCCTCAACTTCTCCATCCCCGAGAGCGGCATCCTCGCCAAGCCGACCATCCAGGGCGGCTCGTGGAGAAGCCGCCTGACGGCGAAGAAGGCCGCCCAGAACTGGCACACCAAGGCCACCGCGCGCCTCAACGGCGAGGCCGCGCCCAAGAAGCCGCACGGCACGCTCGACAGGCACGGCAGGCACGACAGGCACGACAGCAGGGCCACCGACGTGAACCGCACCGAGCTGGGGCCGCGCCCTCGCCGCCTGTCCGCCAGCCCCGCGCCCGCGAGCCATGGCGACCGCCCCGTCAAGAGAGCGCGCCTGAGCCGAGACGTCCAGCCTCGGACTACAGAGCGCCCTGAGAGGACCGCTGCGACCGAGTTCCGCCCCCAGGCGACAGCCAGCGCCCCCAGGCAGCCGCAGCAGAGGCAGGACGGCCCCGCCAAGCCCACCAAGCAGGTCATCTCGTCGCTCTTCACCTACAACCCCGCCTCGACCACCAAGCCCCAGCCCGCCGAGCGAGCCGCCCACGACGACGCCCCCGTCGAGCCCTCCAACGCGCCCCTCAGCAGCGAGCTCGACACCTTCACCTCGCTCGGCATCGCCCCCGCCCTCGCCACCCACATGCTGAACAAGATGGCCATGAAGGCCCCCACGGCCATCCAGAAAGCCGCCATCGCCCAGCTCGTCAAGGACGACTCGGACGCTTTCATCCAGGCCGAGACCGGCTCCGGCAAGACGCTCGCATACCTGCTGCCCATTGTGCAGCGACTGATGGAGCTGTCGGCCAACATGAAGAAGCGCAACGACGCCGCCGCCGAAGACGCCGTGCAGAGGAGCTCGGGCCTGTTCGCCATCATCCTGGCCCCGACCCGAGAACTGAGCAAGCAGATTGCCCTCGTCCTCGAGAAGCTGCTGGGCTGCGCCCACTGGCTCGTGGCCACCACCGTCATTGGCGGCGAGAAGAAGAAGTCGGAGAAGGCCCGCTTGCGCAAGGGCATCAACATCCTCGTCGCCACGCCCGGTCGACTGGTCGATCACCTCGAACACACCGAAGCCCTCGACGTGAGCAACGTCAGGTGGCTTGTTCTCGACGAGGGTGACCGCATGATGGAGCTTGGGTTCGAGCAGGACATGCAGAAGATCATTGGACAGCTCAACCTGCGCATGCGCGCGCACAAGGAGGGCAGGTCCGCAATCCCCGGCCTGCCAGAGAAGCGAACCACCGTCCTCTGTTCCGCGACCATGAAGATGGACGTCGAGCGGTTGGGCCAGATCAGTCTAAAGGACGCAGTACACATCAAGGCCGATCCCGCCGACAGAGACGACAACGCCCCCGCCGAACGAGACGACCAGGGCTTCTACGCGCCAGCGCAGTTGAAGCAGTCGTATGCTGTTGTTGCACCCAAGTTGCGACTGGTGTCGCTGCTGGCATACCTCAAGCGGACATTCGCTCGAAAAGGCTCAGTCATGAAAGCCATTGTCTTCATCTCTTGCGCCGACTCGGTCGACTTCCACTTCGACTTGCTGACCAACCTCGAGAGCGACAAGCCCGACGCCGTCAAGGACGACCCCACCGAAAAGGACCCCGATTCGTCAGAGAAGAAGGACAAGAAGAAGACCGTAGCACAGTCCGACCCCACCAAGCTCGAAGTCACACACGCCGAATCCCCCATCCTCTCTCCCAAGACACACACAGTCACCGCCTACCGCCTCCACGGCTCCCTGCAGCAGTCCCTCCGCACGTCTACACTCGCACACTTTACCAAGAACAAGGAAGCCTCCGTCCTCATCGCCACCGATGTCGCGTCTCGTGGTCTTGATCTGCCCAACGTCGACCTCGTCATCGAGTTTGATCCTGCCTTTGCTCGCTCCGACCATCTCCATCGCATCGGCCGTACAGCGCGTGCCGGCCGCGACGGTCGCGCATGCATCTTCCTGCAGCCTGGCTGCGAAGAAGGCTACGTCGACATCCTCAAGTCCGACCGCAAGGACAACGAAGCCGGCGTGCACATTGTCCGCCAGGACGCCGACGACATCCTCAACAAGGGCCTCGTCACAACCGGCATTGTAGAAAAGGGCGCCTACATGGAAAAGGCCACCGACCTGCAGCTCGCCATCGAACGCTGGGCCCTCGCGGACCCCAAACGCCTCGAAGCCGCCCGCCGCGCCTACCAGTCGCACATCCGCGCCTACGCCACCCACGTCGCCGACGAGCGCATCTACTTCGACATCAAGGCCCTGCATCTCGGCCACCTTGCCAAAGCCTTCGCCCTGCGCGAACGCCCCAGCGGCATGAAAGTCCCAGGCCTGCGCACAGGCGCTGGCCGCGAGGACAAGCGCCCTGCCAAGGTCCGCGGCGCTCCCAAAATCGACGGCGCGAGTCGCAAGGCAGACAAGGTGCCGCCCAAGAAGGGCATACAGGACCTGGATCTCCCGCTTGGTGCAGATGAGGAGGAGAGCGCCAAGATGAGAAAGGCCGTCCGAGCACGAGAGAAGTTTATGAGGCATGCTGGGTTGGCGTCTGAGTTTAATCTGGGATAGAAAGGTTAATTTGGGATGGAAAAGCGCATCATTGTGGCGTTGGGGACTGGTTTTTTTTCCTCACTCTCTTCCATAGGCATCTCACGAGCCGCAGGGTCCGGCGTCACGGACAGCCAGATACATATCGAAGCAAGGCGTGGATCTGATCGTACACGTACAGACTCGCAAGACCCATCTGCTCTGTCATCTCCGTTGGTTCCACGTGCCAGACCTCACGACGCCTGCCTCCTGTGCACCTTCCGTTCTTGCGCCATCCCGAGGTGCTGCACCACCTCTTCTCCCACGAACCTCCTTCCCAACACTGCCTTTTGAACTATATGATACTTTCTTTTCCACAGCACGCCCTGTCTTTTCTTGATGCTGCCTCCTGGACTACCACGACACTACTTCCACAGCACGCCCTACCTTGTCGTAACTAATACTGCCTTTTAAACTTATATAATACTTTCTTTCCTATAACACGCCCTCTCTTTTCTTAATGCTGCCTCCTGGACCACTATAATACTACTTCCACAGCACGCCCTATCCTTTCCTAACTAACATCTCCATGGATGCACGGGAGAGTCAACAACAGCAGTACCTCCGCAGCGAACACGATGCTAGAACCATAAAAATCTCAATCCGCCTAGTCCATACTTTTGCCGTCTACAGCTACGCCAAAAAAAAAAAACGCTGCGCCCCAAACCCCTTTCGCCCTTTACGTACTCACCATGGCTCATGCGCAGACTCAGCCCTTCCGGACCCCGCGGCCGGACACCCCTCCCCCATCCAATCACGGCCCTCGCCCGCTCAGCCCTACCGCTGCCCGCGCGACAACATAAGCCTTCGCCCATCCTCTTGTGCACTCCACATCCGCCGTGGCGCATTCCTGCCTGTGGCGCAACTCCAGGCGAACCCCGACCAGGATGGAAGGTAGTGCTGCTGCTTCTGGCGATGGCCAGGCGGGGATCAGAGCTGTATGTGTCGAGGTGTGTCCGGTTCTTCCGCGGAAAGACTGACTTGGGATAGTGCGATCAGTGTCGGACGCGAAAGGTAGGACTCACAGTCAACATGTCCGTTTTGTTTGTTTGTTTGTTGTACTCGCTGCGCTTGATGCTGATCCAGAGCTAGATTCGCTGTGACAAGGGCAGACCGTGTGCCAGTTGTCGCGCGTCGGATCTCGTCTGCCAGGCGTCGACCAATAGGCCCAAGGAGCAGAGACAGAGAGTGCTCATTTCTAGCAAGTAGTGAGTGGTCCTTGCATTCAGATCTCTGCCCTGCGTACATGTTGTGTGTACTTCATAAATGTACTGAGTCCTGCACGAATGCACGTCGTCGACACAGACCCACCCCCTCCGCTGAGCTTGGACATTGACAGCATCCACCTGACTTCATGGTTCTAGTGAGTCCAAGATCGATTCGATTGGAGACCGACTCGCGGGTATTGAAAGAGCCTTGCGAGACTTGAAGATGGCTGCGCCCCAGATGTCTACTCCACTCAATCAATTCCATCCCTCTCCCACCCCATCAACAGGGCCATCCGTCAGCACCACACCTGCTAGACCAGCGACCGGCATTCAGCACTTTGAAGGCGACACATCTCTCAGTGCTTACTCTACCTCCACAAACGACCAACTACAGAAGGCACTCCGCAACACTCAATTGTTACAGCAAGACCCCGATCTCGCAGCGGCTTTGACATCCCTCAGTCAGATTGTGTCAACCCAAAATGTATATCCCGGCGAGCATGAAGTACCCAGCGTCGACGATGCCGTCAAAACCAAACGCAGATATGGCGTCCCGCCCGCAGAGGTCGTTTCCCAAGTGCTCCGGGAGTGCGAAGAAGTCTACGAAACCGTCATCGCGCTTTTCTACCCTGTCAGACCGTATAAAGAGGTCGTCGAGATGTGCAAGGACCTCTATTTCAACATGGACGATATTCCTGTAGCAAAGCTGATCGTTGCATTCGGTAGTCTGTACTTCGTCTTTAGAGTTTACCAGTTTGGATTTGCAAAGGACGATCCGCGGATGGAAGATTTCCACACATACACCGCCATGTTCGTACGGAACATGATGGACTTGATTGGGCTGCTACCGGTACTCATGGCGCCGACTGTTGACAATTTCGAAGCGCTTTTGCTCGGCGTAAGTGCAAAGAGCTTGCACATCCGCCATCATCGCTGACTCAGACCAGGCCTACTACGCTGTCGATTCATCAAAGCCTTCACTGTGCTCGGCCCTCATATCAAAGGCTAGCCATCTCTGCTTGACCCTCGGCTACCACCGTGCAGACTCGATGGCTAAAGATTCGCCAGAGACCCGCACCCGCAAGATCAATCTCTTCTGGTATCTCTACGCAATGGACAAAGGTCTTTGTCTTCGACTCGGCCGCGCATCCACTATCCAAGACTACGACATCGCCGTCCCAGTGGCTTCGCTGGGTGTCGGGGAGGACTTTGCTGCTGGTAACGGTAAGTGTCAGTCTGTACTAGACGATATGTAGACTAATTGTGCAGGACTCGTTCGATTTTGGTGTAGACTTGCAGGAGTGCAGGGGAGGATCTACGAAGACTTGTATAGCCCTCGTGCTCTGAAACAGCCAAAGACTTCGAGAGCCGCAAAGGCTGATCTCCTCGTCACCGACATCAGGCAGATGTGGAACGAGCACGACCAGATTGGGGTCATACCTGGCACTCCGGAAGAGGCGCACGAGGTGTTCATGCTGGGAGACAAAGTCACCATGTCAACAATGCTTACTCTGGTGCTTCGAGCCGTGCCTCCAACCGATGATCAGCCTTTGTCTTGCAGCCAGGATTGCATCGCTGCAGCTCGGCAGGCACTGCAACTACATCAGACCTGCACCTCCAAGTTCGCAGACATGTCGGATAAGCACGTCTTTTCCGAGTACCTGCACTGGACGTTGCTGCATACACCCTTCACTCCGTTCCTAGTCATCTTCTGCCACATTATCGAAACGCAGTCAACGAGCGATCTAGCTATGCTTGGCGATTTCCTGCAAACCCTGCAGCCTGCTCGCGGCACGTCAAGTGCCATTGAGAAGATGTTCCTGGTCTGCGATGTCTTTCACCGCGTTGCGAAGTTGTTCATCGGCGCTGCTTCGAGAGATCCTAATTTTTCCAACCCTACAACGCCCGATCAGCCGACCCAAACGCAGCTGAGGAGAGAGCTCGACCCGTTTATGACGAGGATTGGTATTAGCAATACGTACGATGCTGGCTTCGGCGACAACGCATACAACCCCTACATGTCTTCTACTCAACCCAACGCCTCGTACGACATGGACGCCTTCGCGTCGAGCGGCAATATGGGAGAATGGTTCTCAGAAGACCAACTGATCACCACCCTCCTCGGCAACAACTTCAACTTCATGGACCCGAACAGTGCGCCCATGATGAACAACGGCGGCCAGTTCATGTGAACCTTCTAAGACCCACGGCTACAACTCCACTCAATTTAAAACATCTTATTTACCCCGTCCCACTCCGGCTCCTCCAAATATGCCCGATACATCACCCCCGGCCACGAAACCATTGGCGCCTTCCCCGGCCTCCTCACCGCCTGCTCAACCACCGCATCGCCCAGCACCTTCTCCACTCCCTCCCTCTCATACCTTGCCTCCAGCTCTCCCCTCACCGGCTGAAGCACATCCCAGGCCTCGCTCTTGCGCCCGAAATCCGTCAGCACAGCAATCCTCACGAACCGGGCCAACTCGCTAATTCGCTCCGCGATCTGCGGACTCGTGTGGCACGCAATAGCAGTCCAGACGTCATGTTTGTCAGCTTCGGGGATATTGTATTGCGAGAGGAAGGAGACTGCTGCGTCGCCGCCTTCGACCTCGAAGCGCTGCGGCCCGTCGTAGGTGGAGGCCGTGCCGATGTCGTGGAACAAACACGCGGTGAAGAGGAGGTCGTGCGCCGTAGCCGAGGTGGCGTAGACGGAGGAGGTGTGCGTGGCGTACTTGGACGCGTACAGGTAGACGCGCATGCTGTGGCTGAGAATTGGGGGTGCGAGTAGAGACGCAGCATGTTCAAATGCGGCCTGGGAGATGGGGGTTGCGGGGATGTGGGACGTGTATGTAATCTGGTCTGGGGCTGTCGCGGACGTGATGCCGGAGGGTGGACACATGGTGAAGCGATGCTGATTTCCCTGGAGAGCAAAAGCCCAAGCTGCCAAACTATCTTGTTATAATTCACAAAAAAATAATCAAAAACTTCGAATGTCTCGTTGCACGTTCCCCCCTCTGCGCTTGAAATACCACAGCACGCAATGACATTGCGCCTTCCCGCCCAATGCGGAAACGCAACCCAAACCCCAGCCCAGGGAAAACCTCGGCAACCCATCTCCACTCCCCCATCCACCATCGCCCACGCTGCCAAAAAAAATTTCGCACTCCAACCAACACCAGCCCTGCTCGGAGGGCTGCACGGGAGCCAAAAAGAAATGGTCACTACGAGGGTCGAACTCGCGACCTTGGCGTATCACAGCTGTGAAAGCAAGCTATTAGCACCACGCTCTAACCAACTGAGCTAAGCGACCTGATGTTGTTGTTGTGGTTGTGGTTGTGTTATGCACTTTTGGCGGACTACAGGCAGTGCATACACGGACAGGAATGGCGCGGGTTGGAAGAGTAAGGTAAGGTGGGAAGAGCGGATCAAGATTTGCTACAGGGGGGTTATATGAAATGTGATATCTAGTAGCCAAAACATCGGGTCAAGGGGTGGGCAAGCTCTTCGCGAAAGCGCGGGCGATGTCGTCGTTGGTCCAGCCGGCCGTCAGGCCGAGCTGCAGCAGGATGCGCGCCTTTTGCGGGTTGTAGAAGCCGCTGGAGATGGCCCAGTCGCCGTCGGTGCTCGGCGGCACCAGGCCGTCTGCGCTGCGGTGCGAGGCGACGATGGGGATGCGTGTTGCGTTGTAGAGGTGCTCGGCGGCGAGGGTGGCTTTGGCGCTCATGCCGCCCGCGCCGACGCCGGCGTAGACGATGCCCTGCGCGCCGGCCGCGGCGGACGCGTTGAACAGCGCCGGGTTCATGTCCTGGTGCGCGTAGAGGATGTCGACGTGCGCGAGAGCCGTGGCGTTGGCGACGTCGAAGACGACGCGGCCCACGGGCTCGGCGGCCGCGAAGAAGAAGTAAGGCACTTGGTTTACGAAGACGCCGAGCTGGCCTGCTTCGGTGCTGGAGAAGGTGTCGAGGCTGTTGGCGTTGTTCTTGGTCGTGTAGAACGCCGACCCGATGCGGTCGTTCAGCACGATCATGGTGCCTCTGTCGCGCCCGGCGGGCGAGCCTGCGAGCACAACGGCTTGGTAGAGGTTCAGGGGCCCGTCAGCCGAGAGCGCCGTGGCGGGCCGCATGGCGCCAACGCAGACGATGGGTTTGGACGAGTTGACGGTGGATTCGAGGAAGAAGGCCGTTTCCTCGAGCGTGTCGGTGCCGTGAGTGATGATGACGCCGGACACTTCGGGCTTTGCGAGTTCCTCGTTGATCATGTGCGCAAGCTTCAGGCTGATGGTTTCATTGATGCTGCCGGAGCCGACGTTGGACACTTGGTACCCAGCGATGTTGGAGATGTTGAGGAGCTCGGGAACGGCATCGACGAGCTGCTGGACGCCGAGGCCGACGGAGTAGCCGGTTGTTTGCGTGTTGCTGGTGCCCTGGGAGGCGATGGTTCCTCCAGTCGCAAAGATGGTGACATTTGGCAGCGAGGCGTTGACAGGAGTTTGGATATCCTGCCGGACGAAGAGCTCGTGCAGCCCTGACTTTGCCAGGTCAACGGGCGAGGCGGCGGCCAAGGAGGCGATGAGTGGCAGAAGCCGGGTGATGCTCTTCATCTTGGGTGATGAACGTTGAGGCCGGAGTGACTTGAAGGTTCACCGTTGCGGTATACTGCTCTTATAGTTCCAGCGTACGGCCTTTCTCGCTCCGCGGCTTGCTTGTCACATCCACCCATGGATCACCAAGACCCTTATCTTGCACCGTCCTGTGCGGTCAGCAACCTACCGTCATCGTCCTGCTCTTGCTGCTGCCAAGTACGGCCATCGACACACGAGAGTCAGGCACGCAGACAACGTTTATGTAAAGCCGCCGGGGAAACGTCGAGCATGTACATCGTTATCTGATATCAGTGGAGAAGATAACCCACTTTACACAAGCGCTAGAACACGCATGGAAAGAGTGCCAAGTGCATGCTAACCAGATCCTCTAGGAACCCATGTGCAAGGGCTGCCGGTGTAGAGATAGGCAGTGCGAAGTACGGGGACAGTGTGGTCGTGGTGATGGTATATGTTGGTGGAGCTGTGCGTTGCAGGCTCTTGGGTCCGATATGAGCCGAAGAACGGCACCTCACTGCGCCGAGAGACACGGAGCTATCTTGGCTGCATAGTCACTACTGCTTGTTAGCAACAACGTGGGATGCACCTGCTAAGCTCTCCTAATATGTTTGCACTCTGTGCGAGTGATTGCGTACCTTCTCGGCGCCTTCGGGGAGCCGAGCATTCTGCTCTACATATGTCCATTGTGCCTGCTCTGCCTGCCTCTCTATATTGACCTACATTGCTTCAATATGCTCATGAGGATGAGCTGGTCGCCCGCTGGTATGACACACGTACCAGACATAGATTCGTAGATTTTCTGTCACCGGATGCTAACTTCAGAACCGTCTGTCTCGATACGGCTCGTGATGATCGAGGAGTGGAGAGGACTAGTAGCTGTACAGCTCCCTCAAAGCCACATCGCTCACGTTGGGCTTTTGCTTACCATCGACTTTGCGCGAATAGAGACCAGGCGAGCATCGAATTCAATAAGTATGATCGCAATTATCTGGGTAAGTTGACGGCTTAGTAGCAGCAAAGGCGCAGCAGCTTGCGTCGGCGAGCAGCGGCCGAACGACGTCATCGACCAACCAAATCGAGGGCAACGTGCGACACCACATTATGGAGGAATACAAAACGGTGCAACCGGCACTACTTGTCCTACGCGGCTTGAGTCGAGAGACAATAGATTCTAAGAATTTCTTCGTTACTCCAGACAGCAACTACACGCCATGGGAGACACGTCAATTGCTGCGAACAGGTCCGCCCTGAAAGACTTCCTTGCGTCGATCGCAACAATATCTGGGGATCTTTCCAATATCACAGCACCTCCTTTCCTTCTGGCGGAAAACTCGACGGTCGAAATACCGCAATACTGGTGTGACCATGCACACTTGTTCGTGCGACAAGCATGGGGAGAGACTGAAGAGCAGAGAGCTCTAAATGTGTTAGAGTCGTTCATGGGCGCTCTTCGTAACCAACAATATGCTGGAAGAGAAGAAAGCGAGGGCGTGAAGAAGCCACTCAACGCATTTCTGGGCGAATTATTCTTGGGAAAGTGGGAAGACGAGGAGCTTGGGGAGACGAGACTCGTATCTGAGCAAGTCAGCCACCATCCACCCATCACGGCATGCTACATCTGGAACGACAAGCACGGTGTCAGAGCAGAGGGTTTCACCGAACAAGAGATTACCTTTTCAGGGAGTGTTAGCATAAAGCAGAAGGGCTATGCCATTTTGCATATCGACAAATACGATGAAGACTATCTTATGCCAGTGCCGAATGTCAAGGTCAAAGGCATTCTGGGAGGCAGACCGTATCCTGAGCTGCAAGGCGGCTACTCACTCATATCGTCGACCGGTTATGTGTCTCACATCAAGTTCGAAGGCAAATCATTTTTCGGCGGTGGTCAAAAGAACGGGTTCGAAGCTAAGATGTTCCACATCGATCGTCCAGATGAGACCTTGTATGTAGCTAAAGGAGCATGGAACGGCGAGTCAACATTCGAGGACGCGCGAACGGGGAGAGAGATCGAAAGGCTTGACTTCGCAACGCTCAAGACATTGCCGTTGCACATCGAAGACGTATCTGAGCAAGACCCATGGGAGTCGAGAAGAGCATGGGGCGATGTCATTGCGGCTCTCAAGCGAGGCGATATGAAGACCGCTGCAAGCGCAAAGTCAATCGTCGAACAGGGGCAGCGGGAAATGCGAAAAGACGAGGCTGCGAATGGGATAACCTGGAGAAACCGCTTCTTCAAGCCAGTCGACCGCGATGAAGTCTTTGACACACTATCGAAGCACGACACCAGCTCCTTCACCGTCGATCGCGATGGCGGGATTTGGAAAGTAGACAAAGAAGCAATCAAGACGGCACAAAAGCCATACCACGGCGACCTCCTCCCCACGAATAAGCGAACGAGCGCGTCCGGAGGGCAGTGCGACGGGGCGAGTGACTGCAAAGCACGTCCGCAAAGTGAGGCGGCAACGGCAACACCCGAAAAAGATCATCGTGAACAACCACAACAGAGCCGAGTATCTGGGGAAAAAACTCCGACTCAGCTGCCAGTCGATCCTCCGGCCCAAGCAGATCTACCAGTGCGGCCGAATACCGGATCTCCAAGCATGAGAGCGCCCGAACCTGCGGCAAAAGGCCCGACTGACGCTCAAGTCGAGGAGTTCCTCCGCAACAAGTACAGCGCGAGTCCGCGATGAGCTGAACCTTATTTCAGCGTCTAGACTGTGCGTTTCCAAGAGGATGTGGTGATGAGGGAATGTGGGATGAACCAGTGGTTGATTAACTATATGCCTAATGTACTCCTATTCTAGATCCGGGTATCGTCGCAATGAATGACATGTCAAACGCTCTGTATGAATTGAGTGAACATCTTATACAACTTCTTTTTGTGGCAGTAGCATGAAAAATCTGTTTCTAGAGGGGTCGCCGTTCTGACTCTTGGACCACATCTTTCTGAAGCGTGATCTTTCCTGTGGGCAATGGAGGAACATCACGCTCCTCGTCAAAGCTCTTGCCGGCCGATACAGTCCAAGAAGTAAAGCCCTTGTCGCTCTTTTCAACTTGGCTGTCGTCAACAAGGTCGTCCCGGAGGCGGATGGGCTGGAGATTCCCCAACCCATAGTCGTCCTGATTGTCTCTCACTGTGCCCTTCTCCGTCCGCATCAGTGTGCCCATGTTGAACAAACTCTTTCTCTTTGACTCCTTGGCTGTAGATGCTCCACCGTACCACTGAGGGGCGTTGTTCTTTCCACTCGAGTCGCCACCAGTCGTGCTGAAGCCGAATTTGGTCGCTAGTAGGCGGTAGAGTGGGCGGAGAGTTGCGAGGCTGCCTGCGGTGATACCAAGACCTTGCTCAGTGTCACTCCAGATAGCGATGTCAACTGTGGCCCATAGGAAGTCCGGGTTCTTGAAATCCATAACGTATGCCATGCGGCAAAGGACCGCGACACTGGCGACGCAAGCCATGCCCAGGATGGGAATCAACATAAGTTTTGTGTTGGTAGACATGTTGAGGTTCCATACGAGAAAAATGGGTAGAAGAGCGAATGTGAAGTCGCAGATAACGGAGATGACGCTGTAAAGGAAGGTAAGGGCGATGATCACATCGATATTGACGCACCATCCCGTCTGCGAGAACTTGTCCCAGAAGTAGGAGATCGGCGCACACTGAAGAAGAGTGACGAAGAAGAACACCAGTCCAGTCAGAACGGTGAGACCCATAACAGTGTAGATGATCCACCGTTGGATCGGCCGGACCGTGATGCGTAGTAGGAAAAGGCCAATGGAAATCTTGACTGTGATCATTGCCCAGCAGTAGGCGATGTAGCATAACCACCAGTACTTGCTCTGTCAGATATGCCATTGAGAACGAATTGTGGTACTTACCCGCATAGCCTTAAGGATGTTATCATCACTCAAGTCTTTCATGTGTCGACCAGTACCGTAGTGGATGCCGCCAATGGCACAAGTCGCGAACATTATGTGAAAGAGCTATCAAAGTCAGTTTTCGGCCGGTCAGTGGCAACGTTTCCAATCAACTTACGAGAGCGCACACCATGAAAAAGTCATCCCATCCGAAAGCCTTCACCAGACGAGTACGAACGTAGACACGTAGGACCACTGACACAAAGGACAGCGACGCCATCGTCAAGCATACCGCCTGTAGCTCTGGCCCACGGTTCGCGACCATGTTGGAGATTCGATAATTTGAATAGCACCGATGTGCAAACCTCAGTTCACCCCAGATTCTTTAAAAATACAGGGCGCACCTCCGGAGGAAATACCAAAACGATAGATGCGAGAGCCGTTCATAATCGCTGCGCGAGTCTCGACTCTGAATATACGCGAACAGGAACAGGGGCGAGGCGGCACAAGAGCCCTGCATGTGCCAATGCCCAAAGCTAAAAAGGAAGCATGACCGTGCTTGGGCGCAGAAGGCTTTGCTCCAACTTCGAAGGCGATCGCTCAAGACGGCGACTCGCCAGTTGAAGGGGACCAGGGTGTTAGTTTTATGCCGTCCCTGCCGTTGGTGATCTTTACCGAGAGTCCGTTGACATCTCGACCGACAAGAGATGATCGCAATGTTTTCAGCGATTGCCAGAGCTTGAAGCCGTCCTTCTGGAGCCGTCTTTCAGGGTCCCACGTCCTCATATGGATCGGTCATCCTCCACGCTGCTGAAGGGAAGGACACATTGAGTTCGACCGTCGCGGGCGCTCGCGGACGCGGCCGTGCCTGTCGACTTTTCGGTCCCAAAAAATTTCCAAGTTGATGCCTGTTGCCACGCTTCGATTGGTCTTCACCAAGCGTTTGACAGACTAGATGTGAGACGGCGTAAACCGGCAGTCGCAGAAGCTCGCTCGCATGGCGACAGGGGCGGGAGGGTTCCACAAGCCTTTCAGGGCCCATAGTCGGAGATCATTACTGTTCTGGAAGCCGCTGCCCACCGCAAAAGGGCAAGCGGGTTTTGTTAGCGCTGTCAGAGCACGTCTAGTGGAGATTGTTGACGACCAAACACCAGAGTCATGTCCAGTGTGGAGAACATGCGGATCTTGAGACCATTACTACTCCCGCGGCATTGCAATTGGTACCGAAGGGTGCGGCTTGACTCGAGAACTCGGCTCTCGCATGCGGAAGCGGATTGATGCAAATGACAGCGTCGCTCCTCACGCCGTCCAAAGTTTGTCCAAACACTAGGGCTCAGCTACAGCAAATTTGACATACATGGGCAGCAATGCATCTCATGAGCATTTCCCAGGGCAGCAATCGTCGATAAGGCTCAACATGCCTTGGGAAATACTGGTGGTTGAGGGACAGCAGAAGTGGCTCACAAATCTTAGACAGCTTACTCAGGTACGCGAGTCAATAATATACTCCGGTAATGAAAAGCCGTAAATGCTTAACTGTTAAGTGATCCCTTTCAAGCACTGCCGGCATTGCGACAGAAACAGCTTGCCTGAATGGTGACATCCGCAACAGCCTGGGCTAATCGGAGCTGTTGGCGTACGATCCCCGCTTCTTCGTCCCGTTTGAGTCTTATTAAGCACTCGTGGTACCCATGCAAAGCCCAGACGTTGTTCGGATGCTGTCTTGCCCTAGGTAAGGTATCATCGAACCCTAGGTCCGCCTTGTATGCAGCAGCCGCATCCTCGACCCTACCCTGCTCCATCAGGAGAGCAGCATATGCATGCCTCGTCGGTTGCATCCACGGCCACGGCTCTGCGTAAGAAAGTGCATCGTCGCGCTTGACCGCTTCCTCAAGATGGCTAAACGCGACGTCGTATTTGCCCTGCCGATAGGCTATCTCCCCATCCAGCATCGCCTCGCCGACTTGAAGCACGACGTTTGACCGGTTGGGGAAGTCACCACAAATGCGGGACGATGGAATGCGTTTCACGGCCTCTTTAAGAGCGGCACGTTCCTTAAGCGCCTCCTCAACGTTACCAGTCGCGGCATGTGCTACGCCCCTTCCATAGTGTATCATTGCGATCGTCACACAGTATAGGTCCCTGTCTTTCGGGAACGGCAAATCAAGCAGCTCTTTCCAGCGACCGAAACGTACCAAGACGTGTACACGCACTGACGAGAAGTTTTCGAGCCAGTCTGCCATTGGTGGGCTATCGATGATAAGCAGTGATGCCGGCAGCGAAAGTTCCATCCGGTTCACCGCTTCTATAGCGACTTTGGACTGACCCGCGAACATTGCGGCATAGATCAGCGAGTGATAGTCATGCATACGGTAGAAGGAGTAAAAATTGTCTCCTCCGTGCTCGCTGTGGTACTTTTCATCGGCCAGGCAGGCATCCGCGTTGGAGGCTATGGCCCGTCGATAGTCCCCTACGAGAATATCAAGGTGGCTCGGCATGTGGACCAGATGGCCCGCATCAGGTACAAGGTTGCGGAGATGGTCTGCGGCAACAAGTGCAACTTCTGGCGTCGAACTCATCTCCATGAGGTGAATGTAGAGGTGGAGAACTCCAGGGTGCCTGTACACATTGCTTTGCTTGAGTGCCTTTTCCAGGAACCCTTTCACTTCCAACGAGCGAGATCCAGGGGTCGGCTTGCCAGTCTTCAGATCCCAGAGATCCCATGCGGAAAGGTTCATCACGGAGTCGGCAAACAAGGCTGTGACATCAAGGTCGTTAGAGTATTTGTTGTATACTGACTCCATGGCCCTTGCATAGGCCTCATTGCACGCCTTGAAGTCAGACTCATCAAGACCTTTTGGCACACGACACTGAATTGCGTCGATCAGTGCTTGCTCGAGCTCCGTCGAGTCTGAAGCATGATTCTTGGCTTCTGTGAGCGCATTCTCAATTGTTTTGAGAGTTGTCTTCAATTCCCTCTCGTCGAACAGATCCCAAGGCTTGTTGTAGTTTGGACCTAGGGCAAACGCAAGCTACAAAAATCAGCTCCTTTATCGGATTGTCATGCATATTGCAGGATTGAACTCACGCCCCAGTATGCCATTGCACAGCCGGGATCCTCGGTAATAGCCTTCTCAAAACACCGAGCTGACTCTTCGTGGTGAAAAGCATAACTCCAAATGAGACCTCTGTCGAACCACACTTGAGCCTCAGCATTTGCGGTTGTCACCTTTCGGTGGTATGTCCCTAGGTTGTACTGATACGATTTCGATGCGGTACCCATGGTAAGACTGTTCAAAGGCGGAGAGTATTTTCGCTTCGGTTCAGGTGGTGTTGGTGACACTGAGACGGATAGGATGGTCTTTAAGACCTAACTACGAGCGGGGTCTCATCTGCGCCGACCAATGGAACAGTCGCGTCATCGCGTAAGATGCGATTATGCAAGGCAAGCACGATGCACGTGTTGCTAATTCAAATGTGATTCTTACCACCTCGAATATGAGAACGATGCTCGTTGGAACAATTGGGCTGGTGTTGACCGGATTTCGAATGTGCTAGGTAATTACGTCACCCCACTTTCTCACGATCGTGCATCCGAAGACTCACCACCGAGAAACTTCTACGATCACACCACGACAAGAGGTGTATTTCAACACGAACTGGCCATACATTTCCACCCATGCTCAAACGTGTTGTACGTCACCATTCCAGAGGACAAGGACCAACACTGAGTCGACCGCTCGAAACCATCACTCGGATATCGATCTTGCATCCAACAGCAACGCCATTCACATCTATCAAAATGCTGCACTCCGCCTCTACCCCGGTACCGACCAACAACTCCTCCAAAAAGATCTTTGCGCCAACAAGCAACTCTGCAGACCCTGGCCACGCAACGCAGTACACCAAAGGCGCGCTCGACCGCTCTGACCTACTCCCCTCCCCCACCGACCAATTCCATGCCTGGTTCGAAGAAGCATCCAAGAGCGGCGTGTATCAGCCCGAGACCGTCACGTTCTCAACTGCTGAGCTCCCGAGCGGGAAAGTCTCAGCGCGCATGGTGTACATGAAAGAGCTGGACTCGCGCGGCTTTGTCATCTACTCGAATTGGGACACATCGCGCAAGGCTGCTGATGTCGCTAGCAACCCGCACGCCGCGCTGACGTTCTGGTGGAGGGAGCTGGAGCGCCAGGTCCGGGTTGAAGGCCGCGTTGAGAGGCTTACGTCGGAGGAGTCGCAGGTTTACTACGACACGCGGATTCGCGGGAGCAGGATTGGCGCGTGGGCGAGTCAACAGAGCAAGGTGCTGCAGGGGAGAGAAGAACTAGAGAAGCGGGTTGATGATGTAGAGAAGAGATTTGAGGGGAAGGACAATATTCCCGTGCCAGAGTTTTGGGGAGGCCTAAGAGTAATCCCGGAGGTTGTGGAGTTTTGGCAGGGCAGGCCCAGTCGTCTGCACGATCGGTTCAAGTATGAGTGGGTTCAGCAGGAGGATGGTGAGGGAGAATGGAAGATTGATAGGCTGAGTCCGTGAGACGGGCGATCATGCATACTAATTAGAACATGAAAATGATATATTGCGATTCTTTTCTGAATCTTGGTATGAGCTACAAACGCTTACACAACGCCAATGCATGACCTGGTCCCACCCTAACAGCCATATGCAACTACATGAAACCATCAATCATAACCCTGATCAACCAAGTCGCTTACTCGGCATCGGACTCATCTTCCGCAGTCTGAAATATCGTTAGTCTATGCTCGAGCACTGGGCGCTAAAGATTGGCTTACATTGTCGTGGAAATTGGTTCCGTGCGTGGTCTCGTTAATGTAACCCTTCCTAATGACGAAGTCACCGAAATGCTCGCCTTCGTTCCTCTCCTTAGCGTAGTGCTTGATCATTGGCTGCATGATCTCAAGGATCTCGTCTTCCTTGATCGAGCTCCTGTACAACTTGTTCAGACGCTGGCCGTGGTAACCACCACCAAGGTACATGTTGTATGCACCGTAAGCTTTACCAACGAAAGCGACCTCAGCAAGCCAAGGACGTGCGCAGCCGTTGGGGCAACCTGTCATACGCATAACAATGCTATCCTGTCGCAGACCAGACTCTTCAAGTGTGTTCTCGAGCTTGGAAATCAAGACGGGAAGGTAACGCTCAGATTCAGCCATGGCAAGACCGCAAGTGGGGAAAGCAACACAAGCAGAGCTGGACAGCCTCATGCCAGAAAAGTGGATGTTGTCAAGCTTCCACTTCTTGAGAAGCTCCTTCATGGCCGGGAGGTCATCATCGTGAACGTTGGACAAGATCAAATGCTGGTTACCAGTCAACCTGAACTCTCCCTTGTGCGCCTTGGCAACTTCAATGAGACCTGTCTTCATGGGGAAGTCGGCTGTATCTTCAATGCGACCATTCTCAATGAAGAGAGTGAAGTGATTGAGACCGTTCTCGTCCTTCTGCCATCCGAACGTGTCGACGTTGCTGTCGAACTTGAAGGGCGCAGGATCAGCGAATTTCTGACCCCACAGCTCCTCAACCTTGCCTCGGAAGACATCGACACCCATGTCGTCGATGGTGTACTTGAGACGAGCGTGCTTCCTGTTCTTGCGGTCGCCGTGGTCACGCTGCACCAGCATGATCTTCTCGCAGGCAATGTGGGCCTGTTCCGCAGAAACGTAACCGAACATGCTACCAGTACGGGGGTAAGTCTTCTTGTTGTTGTGTGTGACGCCCATACCACCACCAGCAAGAAGATTGAAACCAACGAGGTTACCATCAGCACCCTTGATAGCAATCAGACCAATGTCGTGAGCATAGACATCGGTGTCATTGTGAGGTGGAATTGCGATAGTAATCTTAAACTTCCTGGGCAGGTAAAGGGGACCGTACAGCGGCTCGTGATCCTGGATAGCCTCGCCAGCAACTTTGCGCTTCTGCTTGGTCTCGTCATCCTCAAGCCAGATCTCGTGGTAAGCAGTCGTGCTAGGGAGAAGGTGATCGCTGATCTTCTGAGATACAGCGTGGACCTGCCTGTGGTACTTCGACTGGGTAGGCAGGGAACTGCACATAACGTTACGGTTGACGTCACCGCAGGCAGCGATGGTGGTCATCAAAGACTTGTTGATAGCCTGCATGGCTGGCTTGAGCTTGCCCTTGACGATACCATGGAACTGGAATGTTTGACGCGTGGTCAGCTTCATGGTTTCGTTGCCGAGCCTGGTGCTGATCTCGTCCATCTGAAGCCATTGCTTAGGGGTAGCGATACCACCAGCAAGCCTGCATCGGATCATGAAAGAATAGGCTGGCTCGAGACCCTGTGCCTTGCGCTCGTCACGAAGATCACGGTCGTCCTGCATGTAGGTGCCGTGGAACTTAGTAAGCTGCTGGTCACTGGCAGAGATGGCGCCAGTGGATGTATCTGCCAGACCCTCCTCGATGGTACCACGAAGGAAGTTTGAGGCAGCCTTCATGTCCTCGTTGGTGATTGGCGGTGGCTCCTCAGGCAGACCCTCAACATTGGCGACGCCAAGGGATTGCCAGATCTTTGGCTCCCACTCCTGGTATGCCGTCTCGTACGCATCAGGATCCTGGTCATCTCCAAGACCTACGGGCGCAAGCTCCTTACCACCGAGAGTGATCAGGCGTGCGTGCAGGTCTTTAGCGGGCTTATTGTAGTAGATCTTGTCCTCCTTGCGGGGCCAGTAGTGGCTGTCACCGAGACCAAATGTAGAGAAATTGACAGTTGCGAGGTCAATGTCAGTGGAATCCTTGATAGTCTCCCAAGTTGTGCGTCCGTTCTGGGGAAATTCACCCTGACCAGCGACACTGGTAATGAAGACAACGTTCTGCTCGTTGGCCAGATCCTCAAGAGGATAGTCGTCCATGGCCATGACCATAGTCTTTAGACCTCGTGCCTTACCACGGTTCCCTAGACGCTTTGACACCTTCTCGGCGTTGCCGTTGTCAGAGGCGAAGAGAATGGTTAATGGGTCACCAGCAAGACCGTCAAGGAGCTGGCTGTAAGCGTCCTTGGCCTTGCGCTTCTGCAGTTGCCTGACCTCCGTGCCGAAGTTTCCAGAAACGTTTGAGGCGAACTGAGGATGCCTCTTCATGACTTGAGACATGTAGTTGTCGCGAGCAAGGAATTCCTCAAGCTCCTTCTTGATCCTCTCGGAATCGAGCTGGAAGTTGGGCTCGCCCTTCTCGTCACCCTTGGGGTCCCAGCGGTACAAAGGCCAGTAACCAAGGTCGACGGCCTTCTTGGTCTCTTGCAGGACGTTCAGAGGCGAGTCATTCTCCTTCTCGTAAGGTAGGTAAGCGAGGACAACGGAAGGACCGTCAAATTTGTCGGCCTCAATCATGGCCTCCAGGACCTGAGTGTAGGAGCTATACACAGCAACAGAGGCAACGTAAGCGTTGCCGAAGTTCATAGCGTACAGACCAATGTCCTTCTTCCTGCGTACAGAGTCGGCAGCAGCACGCTCGGAGTAAGGAGTAGAATCGATGATCAGCATGTTGACATTCTCGCCAGCCTCGAGGACGTGATGGACACCAGAGTTACCGAGATCATATGCCCAAGCATCGGAGCCGACCAACCAGGATGATTCTTGGTAGAAGAGTTTCTTTGACTCGAGGAACTTGTTAGCAGTAGCGGAACCATCGGTACTCAAGCGTGCAATGACCTCAGGAGCAAGGTCGTTAGCCTCGACAGCGTTGTTAGCGCTGAGTGCCCACTTGGACAACCACTCCTTCGGTGCGCTTGTAATGAAATCGTTACTCTTTGAAGCAGATGCAGCCTCGTCGACAAAACGCTTCCTGTGCTCCTTACGAGCAATGAGCGATCCAAAACCGTACTCAGGGCTAGCGGAGATCTCGTTGGAGATACCTGCATTCTGAGCGCCGAGCTGGTTGGCGACGTGGAGCTTGTCGCCGAAAACCTGATCCAAAATCTTGACGTAGGCGTTCTCAAGAGCAGGCTTCTCGAGCTTCGCCGGCTCAGCTTTTGGGCCGTCGACATTCCCGATCTGGAGGTTCTGGATGGGCGACTCGCGGGTGAGGTTCTGCCATACGCCACGCAGAGCCTGTGCAACAGTCTTCTCATCAATGTAGCCGAGTTGGAATCCAACAACGGAAGGCGATGCGCCACCACTTGACTTCAAAGACATCAACAGGTCGAGAAGAACGGGGCCCCACTTGGTGGTCTTGCGGCGAACCTGCTCCAGAACGGCGATCTTCTTGATCGACTTAGGAAGTAGTGGGGCGAGTGAAGCACCCAACCAAGGGCGGTACATCCTAGCTGTTATCAGACCAGCATTGGCGTAGGGCTCCGAGTCGTCTGCAGAGTCGAGCTCAGTGGCAAAGATGCCGGTATCAGCACCGAAAAGGAAGATGGCAGCCTCCTCGTTGCCAGCACCGGTATATGAGAATGCGTCGTAAGCACGGCCTGTGGACTCTTTGATGGACTCCCAAATCTGCGAGGCAAATCGGTAAATGTCTTCGGACGAAACTGGCTTCGAAATTAACGACTCGACAGTGGTCGCAGAAGAAACTGACGCGCCGCTCTGGCTGGTGTCACGCTGAGATGAACCAGAAGAGGAGTCGGCACGCTGGCTGTTCCTCTCAGATACTGGGACAGATCGAAGCTCTGACGAGCTCAGCGGTGTAGCTTCTGTATTGTTTGTGTTGGATGACTGGCTGCGCGCGAAGGAGACAGTCGCGCTCCTGCCATCGTCGGCATACAAAGATGCATCCTCAGACCTGGTGTGCTGGAAAGCTGCCGCGGCATCTAGGTCGATGACACGGCCAAGCAGCTGAGCATCTTCCTGTGCAATTGACTTCTTGAAAGCAGAAGCGCTTGGGTCGAAGAAGTGAATGACACCCTTGCCGGACTTGATAGCCAGAGCATGCGCGGTTAGAGCAATGTCCTGTGCCTCCTGCAGTGTCTCGGACTGCAGGAATGTGAAGCCAGACTGCCGGATGGATGTGATATCAGAGAAGTCTGGGAAGCCAGCGGGATGCACCGACACATGGAGAACGACGGGGTATTGTGCGAGCTTGTAGAGATGTGGTATCGACTTCACCAAGATCGAGGAGGTGGTGGTGACACTGGTGAGCTTGCCGGCACGAATAGGCTGGAAAACTGAAAGGAGAGGGTCGGCATTTTGGCGAACAGAGAGGATCTGGGTATTGTTAGGGCTTATGAGTTTTAGATTTTGCATAGCGACATACCTCTGGCTGTTGCTTAGCGACAACGGAAGGCGCATTACTCTGCTGCAAAGAGCGCAGCGTCTCAGAGAAGTCGGAATCCTCCTTCAATGAAGGCACAACCGACACAATCACATCGGAGGCCAAATGTGCGATGCGGGCGACTGGACGAGTCAGCGTTGGTTCATTCGTAATGTTGCCCCATCCTCAATTGCATCCGATGTCGCTGGGGTGCAACGAGTGGTGGGGTGGACGCGGGGACGGACATACCAGCCTCGCCAGCAGTCGAGATGGAACCCATTGTGACTGCAACAACACGGTGTCTGAGAGCAGTGGAGGGATTGTCTACGGGGAAGGGGAGATCAAGTAGATAGTTTAAATCGGGTCGTCGCCGACGGCCCTCATTGACGGCAGCGGCAACTCATGGGCATAATTTTCGAAAAGATGCCGATGATTGAGCACGCCATCCTTAGTGCACCTCTCCAGGGTCTTGAGTACCTCCACACTGCCTCGTCAGCCAGTAGGACCCCGTCTTTTGGTCATTGACCAATGGCCTCTGTAATCACCGCGCCTGGATCACGACGCCGCCTCACTCGTGACGAGGCGATACTTTTCCATGACATGTTGACGTGCTGGAGACTTCGGAGCACATTGGTCTGGAGGATTCTCTGGCTGCGAACAGCATTGAATCCCGTGCGTTCAAGTCTGATTGGCCACCGGGATCTTGGTCGCGCTTTGCCGCTTGTAGATGTACCGACAGCCGACTATCGATTAGACATGCTCCTCCACTCTGCGCCTCCTGTCGGAGCGTACACCTGCGTCAATGTCATGCCTTGAATTGTGCTTACATCGACGCCGCCTCGCCTTTCGTAATCGAAGAATTCCACAGCTCATGTCGAGTCTGGCGCAACACTTGCAATGAACCACACAGCGTCTGGATTTGAAGAGCCCCTCGTCACCAATACCCCGCGGCCGTTTCCGGAGCAATGCGCGCGGATACATGAGCGCATAGACGCGTTCTTGGGTGCCAAAGGTGTATCGGACCGGGTAAAGAGCGTGCAGGAACAGACACGTATTGCATTGGAGGTAATCGAGAAGGCATTGGACCAGTACAGGTAGGCAGCACTGTTCAAGGTGACACCAGACGGTACAGTCGTCAAGTAACTGACAACAATATCAGTCTCCCTGAGCTGTCACTGGCTTACAACGGCGGCAAAGATTGTCTTGTGCTCCTGATATTATACCTCTGTGCCTTACACAAACATGGTCTCACGTCGTCTACACCCTCCTCAAACATCGAAACCGCCGTACAATGTGTGTATATACAAGATAAGCACCCTTTCAAAGAGGTGGAAGAGTTCGTGGCAACAAGCATCAAGACATATTCGCTGTCACTTCTTGAGTATGCAAAGCCCATGAAAGAGGCCTTCACAGATTACCTCCGCGATACTCCATCAGTCAAGGCTATCTTAGTAGGAACACGACGGACAGATCCCCATGGAGAACATCTGAAGCATTTTGATCCCACAGACAATTCATGGCCGACATTTGTGCGTGTACATCCAGTGATAGACTGGCACTATGTCGATATATGGACAGTAAGTGTCTCCTGCCGAACCCATGCCTCTACATTCTGACCGCAGCAGTTCATACGTTACCTGAACATTCCGTACTGCCCGCTTTACGACCTCGGATATACGTCCCTCGGTGGGACTACGGATACCCACCCGAACCCAAAGCTCGCACGGCAAGCCTCGTCCAACCAAGTCCCACAAGCCAGTCAGCCAAATGGCACACCGAAATACAAATTCAGACCTGCATACGAACTCGTTGATGACTATGAGGAACGGTTAGGGAGGGACAAATAGCATAACTACAACCCATCGATACTCCCAACAACACCAACAATTGCCGCGTGTGCTAGCGATCTGATGCATGAGTGAAACAACTGATCTAGAGCTGTAACATATCGTTTTGTCTCATTTCACAATCACAGGCAGCTCTGCAGTCATGAGCGTGGGAGGTGGGGTGAATAAGCTTTGGCCGCGGCAGCCCCTCGAAAACTCTCGAAGCTTCAAGCATCTCAGTACTGACGCCATGTTGATGCTTTAACCGCACGGGTATCTGCAGCTCCCTAATTTTTTCAGGTCAGCTATGCTGCGCATACGAAACAGCCAGCCCAGATACACATAATCATCCATTTTCCAACATGTCGAGCTTCGGCGTTATTGTCTCCGGCCGCCCAGTCGTCACCGACGCGCAAATCATTTCACCCACACAAGTCGCATATCAGATCCCCTCGCAACCGTCCTTCTCGCACATCGTCGTTTTCCTGCTCCCCGGTACAACACTCCCCGACGGCACCGCAGCTGCCGTGTACGCGCAACTGCCTGGAACACAAGAGTTCAAGCTACTCGGCGCAATTGCCAATGAGAAACCCAGCGCGATCTTCAAAGTCAAGAACGGCAATGCTGCAGGCGGTGGCCTGGGTGACGAAGACGCAATGATCGATGAGGGCCTCGCGAACGGCGCCGCTGCGCCGTTGGCATTGGGGATAAGCGTTGAGCCAGCTGCGCAGGTTGCGGCGGCGCTGGAGCAGAAGAAAGCACAGGATACTTCTGCGTCGGGACTGGGTGCGGGCGCCGGGAGCGCACTGGTTGTCAGGGGTCAGAATACGGTCGATCAGAAGGTGCTCGCGCAGAGAATTATCAAGAATTGCTATGACTTTTTGACCAGCTGGGGGAGTGGGGATACGGTTCCTCTCAAGGCGTTTCAGGCGTGGTGGACCAAGTTTGAGGGGAAAATTGAGCGGGATCCAGGGTTCTTGGAGAGGACTGATGGTGGTTGAAGCAGGCCGAGACAAGATCGTGGTCGACACAGCTTCTTTGGAGTGCGGACGCTCGCAACAAGAGGTTCAATGATGAATGGGAGAAATCGAGGCAGCAGTACGTGCTGCGGTGATTGAAGGGCGAAAGTGCGACCAGTGCCATGACTACAACACTACGTGGAGATAGTCTATGCCTGATTTCGAATTAAGCGTGTGCTCCTCCCGTGTCGAGCTGGCACGATGCGACAGAATTATAGAGAGGTTTCATATGTTATAACCTGGCAATGAAACCCTAACTCGCTGGTAAGAGTGCAGAGATATGGGCAAAGGTGAGGCTTGTTCAACGCGAAGTTAAAAAGATCCTAAGAGCTGAGAGCTTGCCATGAATCTACGGTTGTGTTTCACACTTGTTCGCTGCTAGTACTCGAAGATCTGACCGTATTCCCTTATGCCTCTGTCCCCGAGTACTCCACCCTAGGACTTAATAGCGCATCGTGCATCCCAGATGGACATGCATCTACATCGAGATGCTCTTGCCCAAAGGTATAGAGACCTGCAACATTTGCCAATCTTCTAAGACGTATCGTCTACGAATAATTACCATCATCAAAAACACCCACCACGCGTATAGAGCTCTGGACCAACACAAAGAGCCAGAACCCTGGCTCATCCATACGCATGCCTCGAGAGGTAATGTAGGTATTACAATAGCCCTCACATGCCGACAATGCCGATTCTCGGCAATGTCCTTCTCCTTCAGGGTTTAACAACCATGCTCCACACTCTGTCTCTGGAAGTGTCTTTACTGGCCGCTATGTACCATATCAGGTATCGTGCTGAAAGGTCGTGCATCGTACACTCACATTACCCTAGCTGTGGGGCACTCGTATCGCGTGTGGCAAGATCACTGTTTTGCCACTTGACGAGGGTTTCAAAGTCACTATTTCGACAGTTTGGCTTGAGGTAGCTCTTTGAGTGTGGGGGTGTCTAATTGATTTGAGGGATGCTATGGGGTTGATAGAGGCCATGAAGCTAAGTGTGTAATAAAGTGAATAAAGGTGAAGGCCAGGAATAACAAGAGATGCTAGAGTTTGTTAATAGGGAAGAGCAACGCCTGATGTCATATCAACGCTCATCGGAACGCGGATGTCAGAAACCACAGAGCTTCTTCATTCATTCATTCATTCATCTTTTCAATGTCTTTAGTCTCTACCACAGAGTCGTGATCGCACGAGTATATACCCATGTATGCATCTGCCGAGCCTGTACATTTATGCTCGAGTATATATCATGCCGTCGAGTTACGATATGCACCTCCTCGCTCATGAAGTAGTCGAGATACTCATGATTCGTCCATCTTTTCACCGTCACCCTTCTTCTCGTTCTCAGCTGTCTTCTTGACGCCCTCTAGAAATGCCTTGACCGCATCTCCGCCACCAAGGGGCATAGCACCACCTCTCATATAGCCACCGTGCTCTACGTCGATGTTGAGAGCCTGGGAGACAGTCGGCAATGCACCTTCCCTCAGTGCCTCCGTCAGACTACCCAATGCAGCACGGAGCTGCGGTGCGCGAATGATGTTCTTCAGCACTTCTCTCTTTGAATCCTGGTCCAACGTCTGCACAACCATCTGTGCGGTTTCGCCGTTGGGGTCAATCTGGTCAACATCCTCGACCTCTGCCTCGAGCAGGAATGGTGTGGTAGGTAATTGTGCACAAAGGGCGTCGATCAGCTCGTCTGAGGCTCTCTCGATAACTGGTCCGGTGGTTTTCGGTGATAGTAGGTCGAGCAACGTTGTGAACGTTTCACCACCGGACTGTTGTGAGCCGCTACCGCTGCCAAGGTTTCCGCCCTTGAGCGAGTCCATGAAGTTCTTCACGACAGAAGAGACATCGCCTAATCCTGCACTGCGCATATGTTAGCGCAGATCCACTGCAAAAGTAGACGCAAGAAAGGAACAATCGTCGTCGTGGCGGATGGAAGACATGGCACTGAAAGCATTTTCTGTTTAGTGTTACATATCAGCAGCCAGTGCTGTCATGCCGAATGGGCATGTTATGGCCCCAAACGCCTCACCATTTGAAATCGGTCCTTTGAAGCTCTAATGATTGCCTCGCCAATGTCTTCTGCACCTGCTCGAACCGTGGCGGTAATGTCGACTGCGCCACGACGCCGATTGCGATAACCACAATGAATGCTTAGGAGGACCTACGCTCGGCCGCCATCAGCTCCACCTTCACGAGATTCCTCGCCTTCATCTCGGATATCGCCTCCCGTAGCTCCAGATCCAGCGCCTCCTGTGCTGCCATGACGATTCCGGCTCGATGACTCTTCCTCGATATCTTCCATTGTGTCGTCATCATCACCGCCGGTGGCCGGGTTGGAAATGCCCGCGAGCTCGGCCTGAACGTCAATCTCCTCGCCATTCAGAAGCAAATCGACGATTTGGCCAATCTTGAGGTCGCGCTCGCTGAACCAGCTTGCGTCGCCACGTGGATGCTGTGATTTCGATTGTAACCAGAAAAGGTAGCGCTGTGAGCTCGAGTTGAACTTAAGTACGAATACGCGGCCGTCGGTGGGTGATTTGACTGAATCGGAGTCTTCGGCAGCATCCTTGCCTGTGTATGGGGAGAACGAGCCGTCGCCGGGGATCATGATAAGATCAAGCTCCGATTCGTCGAGAGACTTGTTGCGGGGTCGCCAGCAGAAGTGAACGAATTCTAAGCTGAGTGAGTTGAGTCCACAGCTGCAGTGCGATTATACAAACCATCTTCGCCCTGGTAGAGGTAAACATAGCCAGGTTCACGGACGGGCCTGACGGACTGCTTGTTGCCGTCTCTGGCCTGCTACTGTAAGCTATAGGCAAGATTGTTGGCGCGTGGTGTGCTTACAGTGATTTCGCACTTGCCGGCCTTGAACGTAATCAGCGGTTGGACTGACATGGTAGTGGTTGGGGAAGTGAGGAAAGTTAGGGTTGGATGGTTTGGAGCTGCCTTGTGATGATGCGGCGGCGACGGAGGTCAAAGCACCAAATGGCGCAGACCAATCAGAAGAAGTAATCGTCGGGGAAGCACACTTATGCCGCCGAGATCAGCTCTGTCAGCAGCCTTGCAGCGCGGACCCTATATAATAATAATAGCGAATTACTGGATCGGCATTGTTGTTACTGGGTATCGGTGGTCCAAGATTATCTGAGCACCATCTGACCGAATAGTAAAGATGCAAAATGGGTGCTAATTGATCATTTCTTCGGCGAGTTGTAGGACACTCAAATTTCACAACAGATGGTAGCTATATCGATGGTATAGAAGTTATAGAAGCCCTCAAAATCAGGTGAAAGCTCAGAACCATACACTGGTGCAGAAGGAGGCTGCGCATGACCCCGAGGCATAGGCGCAACCAAGCGTTTGCTATGACTGATCAATTTGCTAGCACAAACATGCGATCGACTGGGCTCGCAATGAGTGACTACAACAGATGCGTGCATTGTATACACTGAGGCCAGCGCACATCTTTGTCACCTGCTCAATTTGCTTTCAACGAGCCAACTTTGACAGTGTAGACTGGATGCGGGTGGAAGGAGACCAGCTCGCGCAATAGTCTCTCGCAACGGTTTATCGTCTTTTGGCGTGACATTCACTCGTTCTTAAAGCAGCAGTGATATGACATAGTATCATATTAGGATGCTGCGCAGAAATGTAGCGCTTGTCTTTAAACTTGCGAGGACGTGAAGGGAGACTAGATGAAGGCGGTTGCAGGCGGACATGAGCGAGTAGTGGACCGTTCACAAGCAAGTCAGTCGACACTCCAAAAGTATGATTGGCATCTCGTGTAGTGCCATCCTTGTTAGCCTGTAACGCGGCGGGTGCAAAGTTGTTGTAGTCTTCAGATTGCTTTTTGGATTCGCTCAATGAGCAATGTAATCTCATGTAATTGATATGCATGAACAACAGGCGGACAACCATTGACCATGATTGAGCCAACAACAAAGGCTCATGGATGTTCCAAGGAGATTGACGGCGCATTATGTGTGGTTCGCCTCGTGGTCTTCCAGATGTAAGTGTTGGGTCTTGTATGCCAAACCAGATGGGACTTGGCGCCGGCAAAACGTATGCCCGCCCGGTTCCGCTGGAGGCAAGCGCGACGCAGCGCCAAGGGGCACGGACCGCCCACATTCAGTCGGCTCGCATTATTCGAACTCTCCACCGTGAGTTGACTCCCAGGTACTAACGACACCAGCAATTCGAAATGGCGGACACCAAACCCACGACCCAGAAGTTCTCCAAGGGCGAGAGGTCGATACCGCACCACTCGCAGAAGGCCAGCAAGTACTACCCTGCTGAGGACGTCGCCGTCCCCAAGAAGGTACGTTCGCAAACGCGACAGCATGGAAGGATCAAGCCGAAGCATCAAGAGGAGGATACGGGCGCAGCACATCGGCATTGGATGCGCGACTGTGTGCAGCGAGAGCGGACGATCTACATCTGCAAGATGCACGCAATGGACCTTCGCTAACATTGAATCAAGGCCCGTAAGACTGCTCGCCCCGCGAAGCCCCGTGCTTCCCTCCAGCCCGGTACCGTCGTCATCCTCCTTGCTGGTCGCTTCCGTGGCAAGCGTGTCGTTCTTCTCAAGCACCTTCCCCAGGGTGTTCTCCTCGTCACTGGTCCCTTCAAGGTTAACGGCGTTCCTCTGCGACGAGTCAACGCCCGCTATGTCATCGCTACCTCCACCACCGTTGACATTAAGGGTATCGATGAGGGCGTCCTGAAGAAGGCTTCCGAGGAGGGCTACTTCACTAAGGACAAGGCCGCACACAAGCCTGGCGAGGATGCATTCTTCAAGCAGGGCGAGAAGCCCGAGGTACGCAGCATCTATGGCGTCACAAGCGAATAGCACTAACAGCCGCAACAGAAGAAGGAGACCTCTAAGGACCGCGTTGAGGACCAGAAGGCCGTCGACAAGGCCCTTTTGGCCAACATTAAGAAGGAGGCTCACCTCGTCGACTACCTCGCCTCGAGCTTCAGCCTCCGCACCTCTGACAGGCCACACCAGATGCAGTTCTAAGCGTTGGGTCAGACGGGATTTGGCGTTCAGTGCATGGGATGAAAGACGACCTCGGGTGCTGCAGCCGTGACAGCAGGAATTAATCCAGCGGCGGTATGGCGACCAACTTTTCATGAAGGCAACGTTTGCAATTCATATAAGCCTTGATACAAGCGACGAATACGAAACGATGCGAAAGTGATCAGCTGGCTTTGGCAACCGTGATTTCATCTCTTCGGCGTTACATGGAGCAAGCAATGGGTGGATATTCGATACTGATGGCGAAATAGAATCTCACATTACACTGTACGATTGCGCCCGACCGTTGTACTTGATTGCGCCAAAGTATCCTCCACACACCCATTGACGAACGCGATCGAAATGAAAGGGTATCAACGAACAGCAACATGGCAAGCAAAGTCCGCAGCCCGCTCTCCCACAAAGCCATGCCGCAAACTACTGCAAATGATCACAGGCCACCACAGATCACCACCGGCTGCCACAGACTTAACTGCTTCCTTATCTCCGGCCCCTGCCCTTTCTGACTCTCGACTTAACTTTATCTGCCAGACCACTAGCTGCATCTCCTGCTCCGTCGATTGCTCTTTCTGTCTTCTCTTCCACATCATGCTTCTCTATTTCCATCTTCAGATCTTCCATCACGTCCTTCCCAATAGTTGTACCATGACACCAGTCCAGAACACCAATGGAGCCGTAGTTACCGTCTCCTTCGCTCAGCATGTGAGCATCAGTACGGCGTGCCATGCCACGAATCATGATTGTGGAAGGAAGCACGTTATAGCCAGAGTAAACGAACGTCTCCTCGAGGCTGCAAAATGCAACCAGGACAAGGTATGTCAGGATGTGCATCCGCAGCGCAACGGCGGGCAGATACAGCGGAAGCCATCGATGCAATATGTGACAGAGTGGGTGGTCGTAGTTCGCGACGAAAGAGTATGGCACTTGGATACTATGATGCCAACTCGCATGCCACTGTGCCAGTCTGCCGCCACTCGTTGAGTGTAACAAGTTTGTATGTATGTAGTACTGAAGCACCTGTACCAGATCAGCATCCCTTCGCTTCAAGCCACAACCATCGTCACTTACATTACGCGACAATCCCCCGATCAGCGCATGTTTAATCATCGTCCACGGACTGGGCAAATGGTTCAAACCCCACCGACTCCCCTTAATCAAAAGCAGACTCTTCAACCTCAAAAGATCAGTGGCTAGAAACTCAATTGCCGCCTGCACCATAACACACGCTATCACATTCACCACACTCCATGCAACAACACTCCTCACTTTCTTCTTCCCACCCCGTTGATTCGTAGGTATACCCCATTGGCCCTGTGCCTTGAACTCGATAGCCAGACTCGGCACGCCGATGTCAAATACCAGGAAGACGAGCGAGGGTATGATGTACAGTGCGAGGCGCAGCGCGAGTGGGCCGAACAACTCAAGTTGCAGCGGCGAGTAAGTCGCTGCGAGGGTCGTCCAGGCTAGCGAGAGGAAGATGAGGTTGAGGGATGTGGACCAGGAGGAGAGCATTGGGATTGCGAGGAAGGAGGCAATGGGGAGGGGGATTAGGTTGAGGAAGGCCGAAAGCGACATTTTTAATTTCGCACGTGGATTGATGTTGACTCTGAGACTGTGGGTGGCTGGACTGGTTGGTGTTGTCGCATGTTTGATTGTGAGGTTCACATGCTCGTGGGGCCTGTTTTGGTGTTGAGTGACGTGATGACGTAGCCGCGAAACCACGTTCGACGGTTTCAGCCACTTTCACACACGAGTATGTGATAGATGTCTAAGCGTCCGTTTGTCTAGGGAGCGCAGCGATATTTCGCCTTAGGGAAATGACTGCATGTTTCGCAAGCCCTCTCGACTTGTTAGCTGTACGCCAGCTGTTCCTGCAGTCAGTTCCAGAAACCAGCTTTCGTAAGCAGGTCAACTTTGTGCTGTCTTCAAAATCGATAGCACTTCTTCAGATCACTGGATTGGCAGTCCGGCACTCAACTGCACTTACTAAGCATGTTCGTTGAGCGCTACAGGCTGAGGAGGAGATAACGTGCTAGCCCCACAAAGCAGTAGGATGGGTACAAGGATGTTGCATGGTCACTGGTTTCTGGAACCGATAAAGGTACGGAAAAATATCAATGTCTTAAGAGCATCCATCTAATCAGTGTACGGACCGATTCATAGCTTATGAGCATACCAAAAGCTCGTTCAATCCATTGTATAGTGATGATCAACTCCCAGGTCCAGCGCTGTCTCCCGTCTTCCTGACTTTCTCCCCGCTCGCTTTTTCATTCTGCTTCCTCCCTCTTTCCAAAATCTCGCCAGCCAGCCTCTGCAGATAGAAGTCACTTATATCTGCCGGCAGCTCCTTGAATGCCCGAACAATCTTCTCCACGTCCCTCCTTCCATTCTCGTAGCCTTTCAGGTCTCTGTTGCCGTACACATCTCTCCCTGCCGCATACTCGGTATTGCTCAAACCCTTCCAAAACACGTTTACTGCGACGCTCACACCCTCATCTGGCGTCGCAGTGTGGCTCCACATTGCTGGTATGAAGAGAACGTCGCCTGGTGCCAACGCTGCAACGTGTGGGTGGAGCTTTGGGTTATGGTCAAGCGCTGAGAGGGGAAGAGAGGACGATGATGCTCCTGGAGGGTACGCAAGTTGCGATACGTCGGACGGCGGGTAGAGCGTCAGTGTCTTTGTACCTGAGATCTGCGAGAGGATATTTGGATGCACATCGTAGTGCAGCCACAGACTCACTGGCCCACTGATGCGTAATGGACTGCTGTGATACGTCGAATCATTAATGACGGAACGACACAGTAGCGGGATCTGAAAATCTGCTGCGATAGTTGGGAAGTCGTCTTCCAAACGTGTGGGTAGCTTATTCGGCTGGCTGTTTGAGATGGCACGAAGGTAGGATGGTGCACCATTACTGATGCTCGAGAAGAAGGATGATATGCTGCGTTTCTCGTAGGCAAAGTTCTTGGTGCCGAAGGTCATAGCTGACGAACTACACTCATGAACTACAAGCTCACGGTCAGGGCCTAGCTTCTCTTCTAGGTACTCGAGCGTCCATAGTCCTGGGCAAGAGCCAATGTCGAGACCAGTGATGATAGCAGGCTTTGATATTGCTACTAAGGCTGCGAAGTCTTCTGGTGTTTGAAGCTGCATACGAGGAACGCCCTTAGACTTTGGCCCTTGTATGACCTTCTTGCTGCTCTGTTTCTGCACTTTGTGCTTGTTGACGTTATCTGGCTTGGAGTCGGTTGTTGCTGAACCGGTTGCTTGCGGTTGGAGTGGTATCCATGACTCGGGTTCTCCCTCAAAGGATGTTAAGGTAAGAAAATGTTCGTTCCAGAAGGAGCCCATCGAGAAGCAGACAGCGCCGCCGCCCGCAATAACGACGTCGTTTCGAGACACAGCGCTTATGCCTGCACCAACTAGCAATGGCCAATATGTAGGCAAGTGGATCTTGGGGTGCTGAATATCTATCCCTGTATCATGGTGCGTTAGTAGCATAAACTCGTCCGCCAGTCCAACAATCCCCACTTTCGGAACACCTCCAATAAGCAGCAAAGCATCCCCCCAGGGCACCAGGCTGGCTCCAATCCGTGAATAAGAGGTGTCTATCGAGCCACTACTGACTTTGTTGGTCATGTCTCGGAAACTAATTCGTAGTGGTGCTGTGCCTGAAAGCGACCACTCCCATACGTCGTCGAGGACTGCGCCGTATGCACCAATTCCCCCAAGGAGTATTCCGCGAGTTGGTGCCGCCTGTGCCACTTGCAATACAGACATCGCGGCACCAAAGCGTGCTGGAGGACGCGGACCGTCAACGGGAATGCTGTGCCAGCCGCTGTTGGGCGTCCACAGGAACCAGTCGTCCAGCACCGCGCCGTTGCTTGATTTGCCGCCGAACACTAAGATGCTCTCGCTCTGAGACATGTCGTATGACAGCTTTACGGAGACAGCAGAATGCCTGTAGCGCGCAGTAGGTATGTCCTCAACTGCAGACCACTCGCCCTTGCTCATCAGCCAGCAATCTGCGAGGGCTTGAGCAGGGGACGCTCGGCCGCCGACCAACAAAGCGCTAGTATTGCTGATTGAGGTGATCGTGTGGCACATACGCGCTGCAGGCTGCAATCTATTCTGGATTTGGATCTGGACTGTCGCTCTGCTGCGCGCAAGTGCGCTAATGCTAGACAGGCGGTTCTGTGGTCCCTGTCCGCCATGAATGGCAAACGTACTCACATCAGGGGCGAATGCTGAAGCGAAGCGCCGTGGTGTCCATGCTGAATTCGTGGGCAGCTTTGAAGAACGTAGCGAGATTGATGCTGGCTCGGAGCTTGAGTCAACAACCGCAGCTGCACTGACACTTGGTCGTACACCGGGTCCTGCCTTTGTGTTCGAGGCAACCAATATGAAATAATGCCCACCGAACAGGGCAAATTCTTCCCATTCGTCGAATGGTTCGATGGCATCCACTTGCATACGAAGGGATGGCGGGGTGAAAGAGTCGTCGGACCACAATCCCCACAAACTAACAGCCATCTCTAGCGAAGACCAACCAGCATCGAGAAACCTTGATGATTGCTGTGCTAGTGTTTGGTATTGCTTGACGGAATTGATTGACGCATGCAACTTGTCGAAGTGTGTTAGCATTGTATGTGCGAAGGGATGTTCTGGCCCCTGAGGGAGATACTGCTCCAACACACAAAAGCGAGCTATGCACTGTCAGTGTGTCAAGTATCCAAGTAAAGTAGTCTGACATACAAGTCTCAAAAGTGTTAGCCCACTGTATCAGCTTGTTAGCATCAGTGAGTGGCATATATGTGACGCTCACTTCAGCCACAAATAGAATAGACGACTTGGGTATATCTAACTCATTGCGCAGGGTCTTTTCGAGTAACTGAAGATCCCTGAGATCGCACCCAATGGCCATGTATTGGTCACTTCGAACACGAACCGGAGCGTTTGCTGAGCGCAGTCCTGTCTTGAGTAGAGCATTTCGAAGCAAGCATTTAGCAAATACCACTTCACTCTTCTTGTCGATCAGCTGTGGATAGTCCACATCTACGAATGTAGCCTTTTCAGTGAGCGATGCATATCGATGCCAAAACTGAAAGGGCAGTGGGTCACTTGAAGTCGTGGTCAGTGCTCGATCAGGCTGTACTGTTAGTAGAAGTCTTACTCACTATCCACATCCTAGGTTGACTATAACCTTTTGTTTACCGTCGTTCTCTTCAAGAAAACGCTTGACGACTTGCTCAATGGCATGCATTCGCAGCCAATATCCACGGTTAATGAGTGGATTGCGGCGGACATACTTTGGAGCAAACGGTTCATAGAAGTCTGGCTCGTTGCTGAAGTACAATTTCGAAACGCATCTCTTCGACACAATGCTGCTGTCGTTTGTCTGATAAGCACGGGTCAGATATACTCTTGAAACGCTCTTAATGTAGGGTCCCTGTAGTATCTCACATGAATGATGTCGTCGTCTCGCTTCTCCAGTTTCGACCTCAAATGACCTCCACGCTTCGCGGTGCTGTTTGCAGGCTTCATCTTCGGTTTTGCGGCCAATGTTGCTGTGATGGAGTTCACTGCCGCCGAAATTTTGGTTGGTTGAGGCTACATCAGCCACACTTTCCCAAAAGGCGATGGCGGGGCTCATCGCGGCGGTGCACGCGATGCGACGCTGATCATGCTTCAAACGAATGCGTTCAAGGCTGCCAGTGACTGCGAGAACGCACATATGTCGCTCTGGTTGCCTCACATCTTCGGGTCCGCTGTCGCTCCTACCTGCCACCGCCCATAGCGCACGAGATCCTCTTTGGCCAGGGTCCAAGCTCTGACGATATCTCATACCGCCCGGAGGACACACACGACAGCAGATCACCATGGGCTCTATGAACTTTGTAACGTTCAACCAGGACCACAGCCATCTTGGCGTCGGTACGCGGCACTAAGAGACCTCAAGAAGTGGCTCTAACATCCTCCCTAGGTACCACCAACGGCTATCGCGTCTACACCACGGACCCGTTCAACAAGCAGTCTGAGTCTCGAGAAGGCGATGTATCCAGCCTCGAGATGCTGTTTTCGACGTCCTTGGTCGCGCTCACATTGTCTCCGCGAGTCCTGCGCATACAGAATACAAAGGCAAGTGCCTGCAGTACTTCGTTTTGCTGTGTATAGCATTGACTTTATGTAGAGACACTCGACGATCTGTGAGATGACCTTCCGTACTGCGATCCTTGCCATGCGGTTGAATAGAAAGCGGCTAGTTGTAGTGCTGGAGTCAGAGCTCTACATCTACGATATCAGCAACATGCAGATGCTGAAGACCGAGAAGACGTCCCCAAACCCTAACGGTAAGGCAGAAATTTAACGTAGCTCCTAATACTAATGCGCGTAGCAATCTGTGCCCTTTCCGCGTCCTCCGAGAACAACTATCTTGTATACCCTCTTCCTACGAAAGCTGCACCGAACACCTTTCAACCGCCTTCGCACGCCCCCCCGAAGTCCGATCATGTTGCACCTACTAGCGGCGAGGTCCTCATATACGATGCTACAAAGATGGAAGCTGTCAATGTAATAGAGGCGCATAATTCTCCACTGTCATGCATTGCGCTCAACAACGACGGGACACTGCTCGCGACTGCTTCCGAGAAAGGCACCATCATTCGTGTTTTCTCGGTTCCAGATGCACAAAAGCTCTACCAGTTCAGAAGGGGCTCCATTCCGGCCAGGATATATAGCATGTCGTTCAACTCGACTTCGACACTGCTCAGTGTCTCATCGGCGACAGAGACAGTCCACATTTTCCGCCTCGGGACACCAAATACCAGCCGTAGCAACAGCGTATCTTCCGGCCCCAATAGACCTATGTCGGGTTCCAGAGGGCGCAGTAGTAGTCGCACGAGTGAAGAGGCGCCAGATGAGTTTGGTGACAGTGTCGCAGACATGGCGACTCCAGAGCGCAAGCCGCTGAATCCAACGTTCGGCAGCCTAATAAGGCGAACATCACAGACGGTGGGCAAGTCGTTCGCGGCGACTGTTGGTGGGTACCTTCCGAGCGCAGTCGCTGAAATCTGGGAACCATCGCGCGACTTTGCCTGGGTCAAGGTGCCAAAATCGCCGAACAGCGCAACCACTGGGCCGATCAGGACTGTGGTCGCACTTAGCAACAACGGACCTCAAATCATGGTAATCACTAGTGAGGGCAACTACTATGTTTTCAACATCGATTTGGAAAAGGGAGGCGAGGGAACGCTGTACAAGCAATACTCGTAAGTGGGTCAGCTCTCCATGCAATGCAACGTGCTGACTTGTGCAGACTTCTCGAACCGAACGAACTCGCATCAAGCAGTATGCAGGAGTACGCCGATTAGGTGTTGCGATATCTTCTTAGCTGCGTCTGAAATGGCGCATGCATTTTGTTTTACCTCGTTTTTGCATGGCATACGGAGTTGACCTGACCAAACCACATTATTCCCCGGGGCTTGAGCACTGCAGTTCGCCTATACTTCTCTAATTGCATCTCTGTGCGACATTCCACGACCTTAGCTAATGGAGCTTTATCTCGGCTGTCAGTGCTTTCTAATTGGTGATGTCATGATCCTGCAGAACACTCGTTACAGGCACAGTAAGAACGCAACCTGGGCGTAGTCCGTTGGATACTCCTTGTGCATGCTGAGCTGTCGTGGACCTTTGTGAATATCTACCAACGTGTGATTTGATCCTCACAGAGGACATTTGGCTCCGGGCAGATCGATTGCCGTCGCCTGTCAAGCTGCACGTTGTGCACTCGGAAGGGCCCGCGCCAGCAGGGGTGCCTGCCCCGCAACCTTCGCCTCTGACCTCATTGGTGAATGCTCGCAGCTATTGTGTTCGCGTGCGTGGTCAGCAGCTGCTGCCTTCCTCAAACTACATTTATACAACTTCTGTCGCAGTAACCTCCTTTATATCTGACCCTCTCGGAATCGCTCTAACCAATTGATCCGACAACACACCGCTATGGTCTCAGACAGGACGACTGGCAACCCGCTGAGCGCAGGGTCGCTGTCGCTCTTTATGGCGACTGCACTGCCTCGAGGTGACGACGCAAAGCTGAAGAATGGAACCGAAGCCGTAGCACTCGCTGTACATGCCGGTATGCTAGCAGTAGGTTTCCGGTTAGTAGGGCTAGGTGAGGATGAAAGAATAGGTGAGTAAGTAAATGCGTCAGTCCAGCTTGGAACCTCTGTACACCTACCATGCCTCCGATCTCCGTGCTCAGACACTCATAGCATCATATGCAGACGCCGAGAACCCCAATCCTCTACCTGTCACGTGGAACGCCTCCTCCCTCTACACATTCCGCTACAAGCATGCACAGTCTGCGCTGGATTACCACATCAATGTTCACAAACTTGGTGGCAAAGCAGCTGTCTCAGCAATAGCTATCGGTGACGACAGGCCAAAGAACTTTGATGTCACTACCAAAGAGTATCTATCCGAGTCTATGCTGCCTCTGAGCATATCAGAGGATGCCTCGACAGAAGACGCGGCCAAGAAGCTCATGGATCTCTTCATTTCATCAGGTCGTCTGAATGATCTCGGGGCACTCCTCAAAATCAGTGTAATTCAGAAACTAGCTCCAAGTCTGCAGAAAGCTGGGTACGAAGAGGACAGCGGTGTATCGAACGGGCGCAATGCGCCGGCCAGAGACGACAATTCCCCGCCACGTCCTAACAACCCACCGAATCCACGCCAGCCGCAAGATCCCGAACCCGCGCGCCCTTACCCATTCAATGACCCCCTGGCGGTACCGCAACAATCTGGCAGACCGCTTCCCGAGCCTATACCTGGTTTTGAAGACGAGTACGAAGTCAACCGACCGTCACGAGGCGGGTTGCGAGACGACAGATATCCCGTAGGCATAGGTCACGATGATCTATATCCTCAAGGCCTGGGACCGAATGATCCTTTGCGCCCACATCTTGGCGGTGGACTGCCTCGACCTGGTGGCGGCTTTGGCGGCGGCATGCATCCCACATTCGACGATCCTTTATTCAGAGGGCAGGGTAGTTATGGAGGATACGACCCATCAGCACCACCAGGCGCGCGATACGATCCTGTTGGACCGGGTGGTGCTCCGCGAGACAACCGCGGCGGCGGAGGCCCTCGCTTCCCTGGTGGAGGAGGCTTCGGTGGTCCGCCAAATCCCTTTGGCGGATTTGGAGGAAACGACTTCATATAAAGTCAAGCGCAGGTCCAAAAAGGCAGAATGCAGTGATCGGCCTGATTGATGCCAGGGACTCCCCCAGGCCTGGATCTTCTCCAGCAACCCCACAAAGTGGTGCCACTCGGCAGTCTAGTCCGAACCAATACGTGTCGCGGACGAACAATTCGGTGTCGACGAAAGACTTTGAGATATTACTGGGAACCTTGAATCAATGGAATTAGCTATATCGAAAGACTGAAGGGTAGAGTTGTAGTGTATATTATCGACGGCTACTGGATCTTGTCCAATTTACTCTCCATGATATCACCTACTTGAACTATGTTTGAAAAGCCTCCCTTGTTGTTGTCAGTACACAACTTTCTGCCTAGCTCTGCATTTCATATTAATCCTTGTTTTGTTCTCAACCCCACTCATATAATGATATTATCAATATATCCACAATACCTCCAGATCCGCCACAATCAGACATGTCATCCCCTTTTCTCAAGTAGGACCGCGCGCCTCCATTACTATGTGTTCCAACGCACAACTACCTGTAGGATTGATTACTACAGACGTGCCTTGGTACCCAGAGTATAGACACCTTGTCATTCCAGGGAGCATGCCACTCATGTTTACGCAAAATTAGCTCACCTGACTGAAACTTAGAATGTCATCAGGCTGAGAGCTTCTGCGTCAGGTCTGATGCTGTTCTATGAAGACTTCGATATAACGACGTGAAGCCGAAGCTGAGTGAAAGTGGAGAGAGGTATAGAAGGTTAAGGCGCTGTCATCGTCACGGGAGAGATTCTGGACCGGAAGCGGACGAAAGTGATGGAGTCATGACATCTGGGCTGTCGAGGCAGTGGGGGGAGGGCTGTCAGGAAAGATAGTGTGCACTATTCGACGTTTTTGAGGTTCAAAGCGAAGTAATATACTCGGTGGGGATGGGACGACGAGAATGAAATCTACTCCATTTCATCGTTGTTGATTTGGATGTTTGCAGGACACTTGAAGGTGAAACTCATGAACAATTGTGTAATGTGTTATATCCATCAGTGCCGCAGAATAAGGCGCGCGTAGACAGTGACTGAGCAATAGGCGGCCCGAGAAGCAGCAGAAACAGATCATTGACCTTGATAACGAGGGTAATGAAACTGGATCATTCAACATCATTTTGCAGCCTTGGAGGCTATGTAGGCAACGTAAACTCAGACTAGCATCGCCACAGCTCCCACAACCTCCAAGCCCTCGTACGTTGTCTATCTCGGCCGCTATGGACCTGTGTGTGCAGACTGGATCTATTGCTTGCACAAACTTTTGGAATCGACCATTACCAATTGTCTATGAGCACTGGTCTTGCGTGTTCGCAGTCGCTTAAGGTGAACTGTGAGTACTACTTAGCATGGGGTGACGTTGCAGCTTCACATGATGGTCCTGCGAAGCGATATTTGCTATACAGTTTAAGTGGTGAATCAGATCGCAATTATTACTTAGAGGTGTCGGTGGCGCTTCGGTGTCATGCTTCCTATTGTATATCGACTTTGGAAGTTGTGGCGATGAGTACTCCACGCCAGCTTGGCAGTGTGGATACAGTGCTTCTCGAACGCGTTGTTAAGGCACGCGCTGGGATATGTGACAAGCTTACCTGTCGTGACTGCTGGGATTGAGTTTTGCTACTACCATGTGCTGAATCGTGCATCGATGGGTCAACGTCCCGACTGCTCCGAGCTGTTGCTTGTGTCGTTGCCCCATCTAACCGTGCGTCGAAGGAGAGCTCGTGCTGGACACGAGCGACTGAGCATGGGCCGCCTACGCGATTCTCCACGTTGACGTTGACGATGATGGCAATGTAATTCTGTCTTGTCTAGGGTGTGATGTTGTTGAGACAATCAAACGCTCAGACCGGAGAGACTCAGTCCGCTGCCCGACCTCCGTGAAGGTCAAAGGTGGGCTGAAGGACGAAGGCTTGCCGGAGTTGGCATAGATACGCGAGTGGGTTCAGTCAATGGGCTCGAAAGAGCGAGCTACGTCGATAGAATGGGCCGCGCTGTGGCTGGAGCGGTCCGAAACGTGCAATCGTTGTTGGAAGTGGAGATTCAAGCACTTGCCTTTCGCAGCCCGCACAAGTAGATCTGTCCTGTCAGAATCAGGCTACGACTTACATCCGCCTTACACCTGATTCTTAGACCGTGCTATTAGTTCTCCCCACACTTCAACCCAACTCACCTTCTCGATCCAGGCATCCCTGGCTGACCACGCCACCACGAGGCTCTACAAGCCTACCACGCGACACTTCATTTCAAAGCTCGGCATCCTCATTCCTTCGTCATTGTTGCTTATGTCCCGTTGCATGCACACCTGGTCTCTACCTCACACACCTGGTCTAATCCTTTGATGATCATCTTGCGTGGGCACTCAAACCTAGATCCCTGGATCCTCATCCCCGCACATGGACTGAGGAAGGGCGCCCTTGCAGGAACGAACTATAGTAGCAGCAGGATACTTCGCAAATTTGAGGGCGTGGTTTTTCCTGTCTGCGTGTGGAAAGTTCGGAACTGAGTCGCACAAAGGATCTCGTGAGCCCATCAGTTTCAGCTTTAGTCCTTCGATGCAACATGTATGGCTGTCAAGTCTCCTGCGGCAATGGGGGGATACGCAAGACAACCGATTTAACAACGGTCACAGGCTCCACTTGGTAGTACATAAAACACCAGCCTGCTCTACCCCATAAGCATCGACCTATGCTTCCCGGTTGATGATCTAGACTTATGTGTCCAGCTTCAAACAGCGGAAGTGTGTACCTCCTGCCAACAACCGAAAGACAGGTGGAGATAAGTCCAACAGACCGAACCGCTGACGAACATTGTATCGTTGAAAGCTGGCATCGCGCCTGTCACACGGAGAATAAGCTGCCCTGCAGCAGTTGGCTCGACAAGATCGACAGTGAGGCTTGATTGCCCTTAAAATGAGAGCGAGGCGGTGACTGCGCCCCATCAGGTCAGCTAATCAATCCCCATGTGGATGGCTTTAGTGGAAAGCATCAAGGCTTGACACAATCATTACGTCTGCAGCGTACTCTCGCTCATCCACATTTTCGACTAGAATGGGGTCCATCTGACGCCTTGAGACTTTGCAATCATATGACGAGAAAACCCTTGGTAGCGAAGCGTCCACCAGAGAAATCAAGGGGCAATTGAGTGGTTACAGGTTGTTGCGAATCTAGACCCAGTTGAGAGCCGTCCTACATTGTTCAGCACTTATTGCAACGTGCAAAGAGGGCTGGGGAGAATAGTAGTGCAGTAAGCGACGGAGAAAAGCGAGACTATGGTGATAGGCGGAAGTGCAACTCCGTTAAGGCATTGTGGGACCTTTGAGGATCGCGGTCTCCGGAGAATGAAGCGGTCGAAGCGCAGGTTTCGGAACAAGCCCCATGTTGAACAGCTGAGCGATGGGTCCGCATTACTTCCGTACGATAGTGATGGGCCAAAATCCAGATACACCGCTTGTGGAAATACTCGTCGCAAATCGCATGAGAATAGCGGGTCGCGATTGCAGCCTATCCTGTACAGCAAATGTAATTAGCCACGCACTGTGTGCGTTGTAGCCTCAATTTACCGAGCATTCGGAATTTTCGATACTCTATCGTCTATAAGTAAGCAGGGTGAGATTCTCAAAGGTCGCGTAAGAGTCATGGTTCCGCGGATCGATGGCCATCGCTTTCGTGATCTGTAGGTCAGTGCCACGGGCCGTAGTGATGGCTGCCGCTTGTCCGCTACGCAGCCGTTATGTCTGATATTGCACCTGATTGGCTTTAGCGTGCAGGACTTGCTTACTCGTGGTTTCTCCGAAGACAAAATGCTCGAATGAATCTCCGTCCTCCAAGCTGTAAAGCTATACGATGCAACATGACTACTATTTCTAGGCGGCCGGATTTGTCATGGAACATTTTTGCCGGTGAATTGTGGGAGCCGTAAGTATCGGCCTGCATCCCATATACGACGATAAGTCCGAGCGGCGTAGGCATGATTGGTTGGGGATCCAGATGCTGCTCCCGTGGCGCGTCGATTGATCAAGGTCGTGCGGAGCGTTCACCACCAATGCTGATCCCATCCAAAACTCCACTCTCTTAAGCGCGCCCTTGTGAATGTCTGGGACTGCAAAAGAACTTCGTCCAATACACAGGTCGAGTGCAGAAGCACTTGATAGCGAACTCGACAAGCTGCGATCACGAAAAGCGCCTCTGAGCGCAGTAACGGCCATCACTCTATCAAACATTGAGCGGAGGATTGTCGGCGTACATAGAAAGACGCTCACACCCCGCGGGCCTGGATCCTGGCAATCGATCTTGACAGCTCTCTGCAGGGACCTGGAGCATACGCCACGAACCATCGATCTCGCCTTCTTCGGATTTACTGCTTGCGAATTTGGCGTCTTTTCGAGTGCTTAAAGTAAACACTCTAACTACCTTCTCTCTGCGTCTGGTTCACATTAACATCCTATCAAATCATGCTCTCGAAAGTCGTGGTAGTTTTCCGGTCAAGCAAAGCTCGAAGGAGCTCGGAGTTGCAGCGCAGCGCCAGGAAATAAGTGGGTCGAAGCGCTTGGGCAGTGGTCATATATTGTCGCCCGAGCGGAGGTGCAGCCAACGCTAACGCGTTCCACGCGTAATCATCGCGGCTCTGGGCAAGAGTCTAGCATTGGTCATCTTCTGGCGGCTGCAGAGCGCCTGGCTCGGTTCGTGAACCGATCACATCCACCAGGCAGTCAATTATACGCGCGGATGCGCTTGTGGTGGGCTTTGGCGAAATGAGACTATGATACAGCATGGAACATGCTGAAGCTGCTCGCAGGGTACCTGTTCCGCGGCTAGTCTGACGCTGCGAACAATACGAAGCTCGGCCGACTGCTCGATAGGTCATCGCCACATCCCTTAGCGTATGCGTACAGATGACATGAATTCGTGATGGTACAAAGATTGCTGATATAGCAATTGGCCTCCACCAATTTGTGTCAATTAAGCAAACCAGTTGGCTAATGTTCACCTGTTTCTGGTCCGTCGATTGTCCAATTTCTCCAAGCTTTGACCCTTGGAGGAGTCATGACCGCTTGACATACATGTAGTGGCAACGAGGTCTGAATGGTAATATGGTATAGCACCCCGAAAACTACTGCTGCTGCGGAGTCGCGCGTACAACCTAGCTCGGAATACAAGTACAGAAAATTTGCTCTATTTGATTGAAGGTCGGTAAGTTGTCAGTGCTTGGTGTTGCTAAACAATGGACTCACAATTCGAAGATCTATGCTTCCGTAAACATGATGTGGAGACCAGCACATACCAAAAGCCAGAGCTCGAGAAGAGTGATATGGGATTATACCGAAGTACCAGGGATTGGGTGAGTTTCTTTGTCATTGCTTCCCGGTTGGTTGGAGCGATTTGAGTCGCATACATCGCCAAAACTTGCTTGGTTGAGGCTGATCACCAGCTGTCAGCGGGGGTGGAACCACCCAGACTGTTCCGGCCTGTGGTGAGGATGGAGTGGCGATGGATGATGCATGCTTGCAGGAGGTACTGGTGGGGAACACCCTACGCTGCAGCGGTAGACCGGCAGTGGACGGGTAAATATCATCTTGTTGTCGCTCCCAGAACTGGTCGGCTGACAGATTAAACAAACAAGGAATGGAAGGTCAAATTGCGCTTTGTATTGCTATATAGAACTATCGCGGAGCTCGCATGATAAACTCAGGCATGTTGACATGAAGGCAGAATATTGACGGGCCTCGGTAGCTTGTACGATTGTAAATCGGGGTACCTGCAGTGCGTCCTGTTTGAGGCAGGCTGATTATTGGCACGCCGGCCCGAGTAAATAAAACTGGAGTTTTCGGGCAGAACGTGGATTCAGAAGCTGGCGGGACAGCGAGTCCTAATACCAAGCGGTTGCTCGCAGTACTGTAAGCTATGTTCCCAGCTCGCTGGAGATCGCAGCCATGTGAACTTGGCTGTGGAGGGCTCACAATTAGTCTGCCTAGTCTCTCGCATTCTCCGGCGAGATCAACTGGGAAATTAGGAGATGATCCGAGGAAAGCGTGTAGGTCAGTTCGCGTGGAGCGACGCGAAGGAGCTGCTCGATGGGCGGCAATAGCGAGTTTTAATTTGAGCCCAAGTTGCTGGGTCGGGCAAAATACGACAAGTGTCAGAACGATCATGCGACTTTGAGACAAGAACGAATCGAGGATGACGGGTGTGTTGACAAACAGTGCACGGTTTAAGAGAGACTGGGGTACGATGTCAAGAGCAGCAAAGGTTGTGACGTGACAGACCTGTTTCAGGTAGGCTACAATCGTGGTAAGCGAACCGACGTTTCGCCGACGATGATAAGGCATGAGGTGGCGCTGCGATCGAGCATGGAAAAGGTAAAAACGACAATACATATGGAATAAACGGACGGCATGCTCCCGTTTGCGGCTTCAGGTGCTAGACAGTGGCCATTGCAACAGCCGCTGTCTACCGCAGTGCACGTACAGGTGTGGGGCGCAGCGAACCATAGAGGAAAGGGCAGGTAATACCCTGCAACACAGCTTTTCTGCGCTTAAAACACCAGAGTGGAACTGCATGCCCGCGCCGCGAGTGGAGCGTATTGCTACCCAGTCACACCGCGAGCTTCATGTGAAGGCTGCAGGCATCGTGCATATTTTAAGCGCCTGCCGCTGGCGAAGTCACTACAGAGAACGCAGCGATACCCTGACCGGTCCTAGTTCGTCGAGCGTGCGTCTCTTGGCACTTGGACGGCAGCTATCCCCGTGTGGACTTCTTGTGCTTCGAGGAGACGTTGTGGTCTGTGCTTTAATTCGTGCAGGCTCGGCTCTTTATGAGGTCATGCTGAGTAGTATAGCACGAAAGGGAGTGGACGTAGCAAGTGAAGCAACAATTGTACTGTCTATCTGTAAATGTGAAAGTGTACATAGAAGTCGCTTAGACCAGGCACCTAGTCTCTGAATTGAGGCATTATCTCCAAGAAAACCAACCGTGCCTTACCGGTAACCAACGCAAAATCGCAAGGTTCCTCCTATCAACTGCGGACAGTCGACACACCAGAGATTGGGCCGACTCTACAATGCAAGACTACAAATGAAGCTCAAGTGTTACCGCCCACGCTTATATGCAATGCTCCAGACAGTCTTCCTTTCAAAGCCTTGACCGGTAATTGGTTACTTGGCCGCGCTGGGTACAACCGTCTCGCGCATGTCTATTGAGATGGTCAGTTACCAAAGCATACATCAAGAGGCATTAATACTCACCTGCCGCATGTGTCCTTTCGCGAGAATATTGCTGGACAATTTAAGCATTTCTGGTCCTTCACTTTTGCATGGACGCTTTTGTAGTGCCTGTCCAGATCGGTTTTACGAACGAAAGCTTTGTCGCAGTCTCCATAGTGGCAGACATGTGGCTTCAGTCGATTCTGGATATGCGTCTCCAGATGTTTTTTGTAGTTGTAGTTACGAGCGAAACCCTTCGGCTCAGGACATTGTGTGCAATAGATTACAGGGGTCGAGGTTTGTCGTTTGCGGACATGCTGTCGGCGTACGGGATGGGCAGAAGCTTTAGGAAATCCTGCGCCCGAGTCCATTTCTTTCTCGCTGGGTCCTCGGGTATAGCGGTTCTCGTGTTCAGCTGAGGGCGTGGGTGCCATTTGGTTGGAGCTGTAGACATGTTCGTACGGGTGTATCGTGCTCGTTAGTCGCTCGGGCGCAACGGTCAGTGGGTGATGGCGCAACGATGGCAACGTTGGTTCGCTGTGTACATAGCGTGAACCTTGGGGCCAGCCATGACCTTCTAGATTTACTGCTCTGATATCTTGAGTCATCTCGTGGTAGGCGTTTTCAGCGCCAGTGTGAGAGTATGAAGGCCCAACTGCGGTAGGCGATACCGATGAACGAGGCGATAGATGTGCGCCTTCCCAAGGTTGTGGCGATCGAATGATGGGGTGCTCGAAGGCTCCCGATGCATAAGGATCCACGATCACTTGTGCCATAAGAGGAGAGGCGCTTGAGACGTGGCTCGACCAAGAATCTGAGGGTGATGGTGATGGCGGGAGGGTCGTATGCGCCTGATGGTTGTAGCCGTAAAGCCCGAGGCCATGAAGATACTTCGTTGTGGATTCATGTCTGCTTGGGGATAGATAGGGTGGCTCAAGCAAGGAGTCAGTCCTCGGCGCATGTGTCTGATAAGGCGAGTTGAAAGGGGGTGTAGGTTGTTCCGTGTACTGCATATTGACAGGAGGACTTTCTTGAAGACTTTAGACCTGAGTATGATGCACAATGACGGTGGTCACTTTTAAAGTGGTGAAGTCGAATCTATCAAGACTCAACGATGGCTTTTGATGGTATCTGGGGATGGGCGGTAATGTTGGGCGTCCAGCAACCAGAATTTATCTGTACAACGCAGGTGGTAGGAAGCCTCCACAAATCTGAGGTCGGACGTGGATGTGCAGTGCTGTGGCAGTGTAATCTTGAGCAGGCCGTTCGGACAGTGACCTTTTAGAGAATAAGGCAGACTCGGAAATTGAACAGGAAGGCATGGGTATGAGGGTTCCAGCCGCGAGGCGGCAGCGCCTGTTAGCAGCATGAGCCATGTTCTTCCGGAAGGCTGAGAAGGAGGGTGTGCGGAAATAATAGTGCAAGTTGTGCAGGCCACACCCCAGTCTGAATGGGTAGTGGGTCATGACCGGGGTGACCCACTTGGGTTTCCGAACCATCGGGAAGAGCCAGGCGGGCCGTCTACTAATCAGATTTGCGCCGTAATCTGAGGTGCGGTGAACGGTGAGAGCGGCTGATCCCTTGAAAATGGTGCCTGCGCTTAGATGATTCCTGTCAATGCGCTCACGGTCCGTGACAACAACTACCCAAACTGCGCTGATTATGATCTTAATTTGTGCGATTTGGGTAAGAGCTACAAGGCGTTGGAGGCATTACACCGCATGGTAGACAACAACGAGTGCGCATGTGTTGCGGAAAACGATAAGCGCCGACCGTCAAGCGACCTCGCTCGCTTCGCGGTGTTCCTGAAGCCGAGAAACAGCAGCCGTTAGTGCCTCAACCTGTGCGGTGAGGTTGATGACGAGGGTTCTCAGATGTGCATCGGGCTCCAACTGCCCTGTGCCTGGCTGAATTCGACCTGTGGACTGCGCTCTGGCTGCAGTGCTAGAAGTCGTCTGAGTATCTGCCCGCAGCAAACGTGGCGAGTTAACTGCCAACCGGGAAGTTCTTTTCGTTACAGTAGGGGTCTGTGGGCCACTGAAGGATATTGGCCCTGAATTACGCTTTCGATAGACATCTAGATGTTCGTAAGCCCAGATGGCTGCCACAAACGGTAAGTGCGTGGCTTTGAGAAGCACGATGCGTGCACTCCTCAGCATCTCAGATGGCAGGATAAGCCGAAAAGGCCGGATACACAAAGGGATTAGATTCTGAAGCTGTTAGCCTTGCTTTCATCGACATGTGCAGCTCCTATCGAATGGTGTTAATGGCACTAAGGACCACTTGCTCCGGAATCCTGGTGCCAGCGCAACGCTGGTCAATGTGCTATGACATCGCCCTCGCAATGTCACCACGAACTACAAGTGGCACTACAACCAAATCCACTGGCTATGTAGTGGCTGGACAATGTAATCTGTATTTTTGGAAAACAGTGGCCGTGTTCGCGGCCTCTTTTGCGGCCGGGCGCGTAAGGCACGTTTCACATCCAGGAATAGTATGAATGAACATAAACACTCACAAGGGGTGGTAGGAAGTACGTCAGTCGGTTGGAAGATGATGCCTCGAGAACGTAGACCGAGTAACTGTTGTCGGTTACCATCAGTACGCTTTGACGAGATTGAACATATGACAAACATGAAAAGATATTCGTCGCGTGCATGCTCGAGAATCTGCGAAACTGTTAGTAGAAGCAAATGTACACCCTAATGCTCATGAACAGATGGCTCAATCAGCTCGACGCAAAGAATAATGCATATGTCGGTCCAGAATAGCCAGCTGACACAGATCAATTGACAGACTCTAGGCGCCATATGCAGGGAGCTCTCCGCCCAAAGCGCAGAAACTCTGCCTTGGGGGCTGAGGCTTTCAATGATGGCTGTGCAGTCATTACGTTCAGTTGGTCGACACAATTAGCTTGTGGGTGGAGCAAAGACGCCAAGGCCGACATCTAGTGCAATGAAAGCCAATGAATTTTCCAGAAAACGTACCTTACTAAGCGAGTTGCTCAGGAGAGAGATCAAGCTGGTAATGAGGAGTATGTTGGTCAAAATGATGAAAATGAGCTAAAGTTGTCATCAGTCGTCAGTGTTGGAAACTTCGGTGAGAATCTGACCATGACAGGTGGGCCAAAAAAGGGTGAACTACATGTGTGAGCCGCAACTTTTAATCTGACGTTATGTCTTTGCTCACATCTCTTGGGCGACATCTGTGACGCAGCATCATTAGCGGCCTTCATCTCAAACGTGTGTGTTGCTGCTTACCAAAGCCAAGGTAGCTTGATCTTCAGATATTCATTAGTGCGTTCACACTTCGAAAGCGTTGCACTCACCCGAAGAAGACTTTTATCAAGATCCAGCTCTGAACCAGAATTATCAAAAACATGTGCCAATATTAAATCGTCAAAACGTACCATTTCTCGTGGTTTGAATTGATCTCGAGCGAGTAGAACGAAGGTAGTAAGAAACCCTGGCTAACGTTACTTGTCTGCCAGCAAGTCTTGAATGAGACAATACCTAGATATAGAATAAAAACAAGCGACAGAAACTTGACAAAGTCTTTGGTCTTTTCGAGTCAGATGGCTATGCAGCTGCAAGTGCCTGGGGGCTGCTTACCATTTCTTTCAAGCAAGGAATCTTCTCAAGTATCAGTGACAGGTGTCGTCCTTTGCGGATTGAAGTTGACGTACCAAAGTCCCGAAGTAAGGATTCAAGCTCAACAAAGAGAAGACACGAGGTACCAAGAAAAGCGCTTCCAGCCCAAGTACGTCGTAAGCTAGTTCGATGGTATCTTTGTTGTTGTTTGTCAAGCCTGCTATTCTGAGGGCACAGAAGGCCATGCCCACCACAACGATACTGATGTCCCATGTCCACCAGAAATCCGACGCATAAAAACTAGTCTGCCCAGCATCGATCCAGTCCGCGAATTCATCATATGCAAAACTGGCTATCCAGAAATAAAGCAAGATCTCAGGGACAGTAATTCTTTTTTCTTCTCGGTGCACCAATACTGCGTAGTAAAGAGCCAGGAATACGGCAAAGAAGAGAGTCTCGAATATCTTGAGATACCGAGGCACACGTAGACGAGAGAATACATCGGCCTGTCTGCGATTATACTTCCTTGGTCGCTTTACCGAATTGACGCTCAGCGTTTCCCAAAAGACAATGTCGCCGCGCCACAATCCATTAATGACCTTTTGGACCGGACGTTGGCTTAGGAATTTCTTTGCACCACCTACCGCTGCTATTTCAAGCGCAGAGAGGTTTTCGCATTGGCTTTTCAGTGACCCAAACTTCGGATTGGCGGTGTCATCACTCCTTGTACCGGTATATTCATCCTCAGCTACGTTGAGCAACGGTGTCTCTTCATTATAAGGAGCAGAGCGGTACCCGTTTCCGTGGCTAGCTTCGACTTCGTTTAGAGAAGATGCAGCGGTGGGCGATATGGCGGGCGGTAATTCGAGTAGCAAGAAGTCGATCACATCTCGGTCAGTAAGACTATTCAGAAACTGCCATGCCACAAATTCGCAGGCGTAACCTCTCGCTTGGTTGACACCTGGCTCGTCACTTGTTTCTTCGAGGGCAGAGAAGTGGCCTTTCAGGGCCCTGCTCTATATCAGCTTGTCGTTCGTTCCGTTCATGTACCGCTCGCGGCTCGATTCTTCGACGTACAATAGGGCAGACACTAAGGCTCGATGGTGGACCCGATTTGAGAGATGGTTGATCAACGGGTATAGTATACGGCCATACTGGCTTGTGCGAAACGATTCGAAGCTGTGAGGGAGCTTGACGTTATGATCGAAGTACCTAGCCACACCTCAGCTGTCGCTGTACTCGCCTGTGCTGTCACTTTACACTTACTGACTTAGCTTATCGACCAGATCTGCGAAGCTCTCTGCACCGTCGATATCGGGAATGCCAGCTTCATCGGCCGGCCACGGTGATATGGATGTCAGCGACATAATTCTGAGCTCTACTTGACGCGTTCGAGAATTGCATCACCAAAAGTCGCGCACATGGGCCGTTGCGCTTGTGGGGCGCAGTGGGGCACCACCGCTGAAGTTTCTTGGCACGGCGCCGTCACTTCTTTCCTCACCATGTCCTCCCGAAAGAAATACGTCTTCAGAGGTATCTCGAAAGCGCTTAGTTGGATGCTGACAACAGCTGGATGACTGAAAATGCTTCAAACGGTTGATTTCTGCGGAGACCGGCTGCGCTTGTCCGCGTTTCTCCGCATTGTGGGTGACGGCATGCCTCAGCGACCAACACGGTTCAAACGCTGCCTGCAAGACACTATCAACGACCCCAAGGGTTCTAGTTCGAGGCGCCATAACGCACTTTGCAGCAGCGAACAGCACAATACTGACCATAGGCCGGCTCGCAAGAGTCCTCCACGTGATGCATTCGTTTTCAACACCGCGCAGTCACCGTTACCCGTGCCATCTCTGGAAGATGACTTGCTGCCACTTCAATGCACTGTTACAGATAGTTTCAATCGCTGGCGATTGGGAGACTCTCAGCTTCCGAACACTAAGCAGCAAGCAGTACAACGAAGACCACTCACAATGCTAAAGCCCACGGATCATTCAAGCCACGGTCTGGACACTCGGAAGAGAAGACGTTTGCCTGTGACTGAACTCGCGTTGCTGCGAACTACGTCCTCAGACGGCCTGCCTCATCCGAGCGTGAGATACCTTGAAGCAAAGCGAGTACTCTCGACTCAGGCTGACGACGTTACCCTCTAGGACGCGGAACATGCTTTCGAATTTCCTGTGAACCCTTCCGATCCGATTGAAAACAGCCGGTTATTGTCATGCATGTCATCAACGAGATACCCGACTCAGCGACCAAGCCGTCAACGCATTCAGAAGCCAATTTTAACGAATGATACCAGTGCTGCTAAGATGCTGAAGGAACGAGGCAGCCATTTCCGCTTTGCACAACTTAACGGAGTAGGCCGTCAGAGGAACGAAGCCGCTATGTGCACAGATGGATTTGTCGGCGTGGAGCTCATTTCAGTACTCACGAAAAAACTTACCAAGCCTCGCATTGGCAACATTGAGCGTGCAAAGAGAAGGGTACCAAGGATCAGAGGGCTCTTCTTGGTGCGAGGATCTCTACCGAGCCCTCATTCTGAGTTGTGTGGAGACGCTGAAACTATGCCATCTCAAGTCTGCTGCAGATTGGACGTCGGGTAGAGATTTTCACGTGCAGAAAAGCTCGGTTTCATCGCCGCGTATTACCTTGACAAAGAGTGCGGCCGCGGCGGGTCCCAACGTCATGTTTTAGGAGTATCTGTTTCAAGTTGATAAGGGAAAAGGCCGCATGTTTGATAACATGAGTCTGGTTCGGAAACCAAGAATAATACTTCCACTTGGTGGTTATAAGCAAGTACGAGGCCGGGTGCTGTCAAAGATACATAGTTCGCATGTTACACGTTGTAGATTCACGTTCTGCCAAATACGGACAGTAATACAACAGTAACATTAGTGCGCAGAAACAAGGCCATTCTGCTGCATCGCATTGACGCCATTGGTATGACCGCGTGCGACTTGTAGTCGCAGGAATGGGGCTTGAATGCATCCTCATGTTGGACACTATACCTTCCTCCAGACCAACGACTGTTCTCCACATCTGAATCAAGTCGCTTGCGTACCTGGCTCGACCCCACAAACGAGCTATACAACCGTATCTGCGGGGTTGCCCCGTGGGGAAATCAGAGACAACAAAAACACAGCGCTGATATTCCAGGACTCAATAGTCTCACTTACCTACTCATCCCGTGCTGACTTTCGCATAGGCAGATCTTAAACTAACGAAGCATTCTGGCCAGACATTGGTAACACGCTCGTAGGTAATATGAGCGCTATTATACCTGAACAGTTTCTATGATTGCGGCTGTACTCCACGTGCTGGTAGCTTTTTGCGACCACAGCCGTCCTCGAGAAGCGCTTGCGAGTTCCAGAGCTACTGCATTCGTCAAGGCATCAGATGTTTGACCACGTATCGGAGCAAACGTAGACGAGCCCTCAATGTGATCTTTCCAATTCCGGCAACCACTCGAATGCCATGCATTGTTTGCGCACAGCACTGGAATCTGTCATGCTGATCTGGACCACGGCAATGGGGTTTCGCCTGAAGCTTGAGCGCACCTGGACCTCCTTGGCGGAAGTACCAAATCTAGAAGCGCCGCGAAAAGCATCAACGGACGATACTGAACTTGGACAGATAGCAGTGTTGTCGGAAACTGTTCACACAGGCGCGACTAATAGAGCAATGATGCTCAAAAGCTGCGCAGAAGTCTTTCCTTTTCTCTTCTGACATCAGGTCTGATCGAGGTGGAAGATCGAAGCCCTGCCGCCTTAAGCTCCTCTTGGCTGCCAAGACGAGTCGCTTGTCCAACTCTTAGCGGAAGGCTGCGCTAGGTCGTAGCAAGCGAGCCCTCCTGCCTGGACCCTCACGATGATCTCTGGAAGTTGGACCACCAGAGACCCAGTCGAGGCCACGTGTAGAAGTACGCCAACACCACACAGCCGCAAGATGTACTGGCTTTCAACAATTAGGTACTGAAGTCCAGACTTCCCGTTCCAGGCTCTTCGTTCCCTCATCTGCCCATATGCGTAGATGAGCTCTGGCTAGCAATGGCGAGATCATGGGTTTGCCAGCGACAGTGCTTGGTGGGACTAATTTGAAATGACTGTCAAGTAGGCAATTAGACTGAACAGCACAGCGACTATATAACTTACCCCAGACTTCGTTCTCTGAGGAGCATCCTGCCGCTCATCTCCCTCGCTTTCCTGCTTCTACTTCTATTGCCTTCACTTACGAAGCATCTCAAAAGTTCCTACACCGACAATGAAGTACTCTCTTATTGCTGTCTCGGCCTTGAGCGCTGTTGCTGCTGCTGCTCCAGCTTCCCCAGCTCCAGTCGAGGATAAGAGTTGCGTCTACGGGAAGCCTTCTGCCAGTCACCCAGGGAACTACCAGGGCTGCCTTACTCACAACCTAGAGGAGTACCAGTATCAACTGAAATGCACCTGGTATCACCCAGAGGTCAAGCAATGCAATAACGATGACCCCGACTACGATGACGATAAAGTAGTAAGTCCATTCAATTTCAATCCAGAATCTGCAGACATCTCCAATCCATTCCCTTACTCTCCTGCAAATCTCTCTACTTGATTGATGCAGTGACTGACGTAGTGTAGTTGAAGCTGCTCGACAAAGCCGCAAAGGAGCTGGCGAAGGCTTCGAAGGAGAAGGACACCGCAAAGGTTAAGAAGGCACTAGAGAAGGCAGCCGATGAGCTGGAGAAGGCGAAGGAAGAACAGGCCGAGAAGACAGAAAAGACAGAGAAGGACAAGAGGGCTAAGGTCGAGAAGGCCGAGAAGCCTGCAAAGGCTGACAAGCCCGAGAAGGCCCCAAAGACGGAGAAGATTGACAACGCCAAGCGAGCAAAGGTCGAGAAGACTGAAAAGCCCGCAAAGGCTGAGAAGCCTGCAAAAGCTGAGAAGAACGAGAAGACCGAGAAGACTGAAAAGGCGGAGAAAGCAGAGAACGGCAAGAGGGCTAAGGTAGAGAAGACTGATAAGCCTACAAAGGCTGAAAAGCCCGCCAAAGCTGAGAAGACAGAGAAGGTCGACAAAGTGGAGAAGACTGAGAAGACTGAAAAGGCGGAGAAAGCAGAGAACGGCAAGAGGGCTAAGGTAGAGAAGGCTGATAAGCCTGCCAAGGCCGACAAGCCAGCGAAGGCTGATAAGGTGGCAAAACCTGATGAGGTTGTGGTTTAGTTTTCTGTTAAGATTGATGTGCGGTTGACTCAAAGTATTAGATTCAATTCATCTTGTTATACTGAGAGCTGGAGATTGTTGCATGTCGTGACTCACGACCACTCTGTTCCTGTATAGACTTCGCAACTCGATGAGCAGCAGTCGTACCAATAACGCTAGACTGTCTCGAAAAGCACTGCGGGCAGTATCCTTCTATACTGTGCAGATATAGTAGTAGCAGTGTTCATAGCCCGGTTTCGCTAGCTTGCCTGGTGCGTTCGCGGTTTGCGGGGACAGTTGAATTTCATGAATGGTGTAGACGCCCGTCAATGTATACCGTCCGTTCAAAGTTCAACATATCCGTTGCAAGCGCGAGTATATGAATTGAATGGAACCTCGTGAGGTACTCGCGCTCAGGCCGTTCAGCCGCAACGAAGGGCCGAAGGCGGTGTCGATGCCAGCAACAATGTTTTCAATGATGCTGACATTTGTCCTGGCGCCCCAACTCAATAGATAAGCGTCCTGCGCAAGATCTGTTGAGAGCACAGTGCTTCTGTGGAAGATTCAAGGAGCAGCCGAGAGCTTGTTCAGGTGGTTGATGGACTTGGACCACTGATCCTTATTAGGATCAAATGGGAAGATGGTATGAACCAAGCACCGAGGGATACTTCTTCCTGCTCTGAGAGAGCGCGGTAGTTGTACCTCACGTATTCCTTGCTCAGGCACCTGCTCCCAACGGGCTCACCACACCCACACTTAATAAGCTCATGTGGTTAAGTAGGTGCGCTTGTGACGGCTTCTCATCTTCCTGAATGTAGTGCCACGTGCGACTTCCGTGTATTCCAGACGATGCGCAGCGCAGCGCAGCCCTCCTTCTCTCGCTTGAGACTCAATATAAGTACTGCCGTCTCGATGCACTCGCTGTCCGGCTGTTCGATGGTCTTGTCACAGTATCTGTCTTGATCTGAAAACACGCTTTCCAACGCAAGGGGCTTGAAGACGGCTTCTGCGAAGGGGACCGGCTGCAGAGCCTTGAAGAAGGGGATGCATTCGCTCCAGGTAACTCACAAAAGGTACACGGATTGTTGTTCTCTGAGCTTCTTTGATCAAGGAAACTTGAGTGTTTGGCGCAGGTCCTCTCGGTAGTGCATCTTTTCATGGGCAGCTGCAATATTGCCTGATCAGCGCCTGCTAGTAATCTGGCGCCGCTCAGGAGATCTGGGCATAATTTTGATGCTGCTCCAATGGTCGTGCCCAAGCTCCATCTCTTCATTCAGCACACTTGACAGTGCAATTGGGGGACGAGTACAAGACGTCATTGGCTCCTGTCCGTGCGCTTGGAAGCAGGACCTGGTCCGTTTTGATTCGCGGGACTCAGCAATTGATTCTCAAACTGTCAGATCTCCATGAGCTTCATGAGTAAGGGACTCCCAGCCTAGCCTCAGCTGACGGTACCAAATCGCTAGTCTTCGACCCACGAGCGTCCTTGTATGAGCTATGACAGTGATGCAGAATGGGAACGCTACCGGCAGCGACAGGACGAGGCAAGAAGGGTTACTAATTCACAGTGACGCATGCTAAATCCCTCCCATGCGACGCAAAGACAGCGGGTATGAGCGAATATGCGAAGGATGTCATCCGCGGACATAAACTACCTGTGTTTGTCTCTGCAGCCTCACGTGAATGGCGAATAGCAGAGTGGGCGTCCAAAAGTTCCTGGGTGACGATCTCAAAACTGCACCTTACCACTCACGAAATTCTCCATCACGAGCTGGAAGCCTTAACTCGCACGCTTGTTAACATGAGAAGACAGTCGCGAGCGTCGCCCCGCTAGCGTGCTGTTTCGCGGTTTCGCACTAGGAACTCCCTCGTCGAACGCTTAGTGCGACCACTATCGACAGGTCGAAACACGAAAGCTCCTGTACTTAGAAACACTACCTCGCCAGACATCGTGCTACTGGCCCTGTTAGGGATCTGGGGTTTTTGATACCGGCCATAACGGCGGGGCTGGAACATATATGGAGAGCCATGTTCCTCGCGATGCGTGTCGCTGCTACACGCCCACACTCTTTCCGCGTCTTTGTCGACTGGATCGTCTGCGCTCAATCAACAGCCGGCAAGCAGGCCTTCGAAGGTTGATACTCCAGTACTATGGCGTCACCAGCTGGTATGCCTCCTTCAATGGTAAGATGCACCCTGTTCGTGACGATAGTTCCAAGCTGACAAGATGCAGGCAAACATGCAGCCTCCATACCCACCATCAGTGTGGGCTTTAGGCGGTCCGCCTGTGAAGAAAGTTGACATACCCGCACAATCTGTTTTCATGTTCCTATTCATGGTTGGTGCGGCTGTACATATGAAGATCTTTCAGATGAATAGAGCAAGAGGGCACAAGTTCTTGTTTAATCTCTTCATATTTAGTAGGTTACCTGGACACATATACTTTAAATTTTATGCTAACAGCCATTGCAGTATTCTGCGTATCCCGCATCGTCACATCCATACTTCGGATCGCATCAACGGTGCAGTCTCAAAACGTCCAACTCGCTATCGCAGCATCTATCTTCGTTGCGGCTGGTGTGCTAATCCTCTTTATTATCAACTTGATCTTCGCCACGCGCATCGTCCGGTCGGTGCACCCCAGACTTGGGTGGCACACTGCATTCGGCATTGCCTTCAAATTTCTCTGTGTTGTTACTGGAGCAACAATAATAATGGTCATCGTGGGTACGGTGCAAAGCTTCTACACTCTGGATCCAAACACCAGAGCAGTAGATCGAAGCCTCCAACTGTACGGGTCGACTTTTCTCGCTATCTTCGCCACACTGCCACTCCCAATCGTAGTTCTTTCGCTTGTTGTTCCTTACTCGCCTCTGGACAGATTTGGTGTTGGACGGATGCGTACCAAAGTCATTGTATTGCTTGTCAGTACCACCTTGCTATCCATTGGTGCTTGGTATAGATGCGGCAGTACTTGGGCGCCACCTGTGGCGCGGTCCCAGCCTCTTCCAGGCTACCTAGGGAAAGGACCGTTCTACATATTCAACTTCTTTGTTGAGATCCAGACAGTCCTCATGTACGCAATCCTGCGTGTGGATCTGCGCTACCACATTCCTAACGGGGCCAAGGGCGCTGGATCATACTCTTCATCACAACAGCTCAACGATGTTGAGATGCAAGATTCGCGACCCACATCAGCCTCAGAATCCACCAAGGGCATTGATGAGACAACATTTGCGAAGACCGCGCCCACATTCGGCCTGACAATTGACACCAGTGTCCCAACCATACAGATCCATGATCCCGAGAAGACGCCTGTGTTTTCCCCCGAATCACCAGAAACCCATGTTGCATCCACCGAAACAACGCCGACCACGTCACCCATCTCTCCAGCAAAAAGCAATCGTAAATCCCTTCTACAGTCTCTCTTTAAGCGCCAGTCCAAGGCACCCAGTCTCCCTACAATCCAGATTGACACATCGCCCCTCGAGCCACCACCAACAGCAGACCAGAAACAGCGTTGGCGCGACAGTGAACAACGCCGTATCATAACCCGCCTGGGCGGGCCTTGGAAGGAACTCGACTCACCAACCAGCCCTGTCGATCCGCCAAGTCCCAGCAGCACGATCTTCTCCTTCCGCACTGGCGTAAGCAGAGACACCCGCGACAGTGTCGGTGGCATCAGCGTCGGCACGGGGCTCTCCATCGGTGTACCGAGCGTAGTCACGGCGCCGAGTCTGCGCGACACATTGCGCGCAGATGGAAACTGGACACCAGAATTGGACTGGGAGCTAAGGAGCCCGCGGCGGTTCCTGAGTATGAAGAGACGGGTCACTGGGGACTGAAGCAGCAGTGACGTGCATAATACCAGCGAGGCGTTTTGGGCGGATACCACTTGGGCGATTTTGAGGTCAATACTAATGCCGTACTTTTTTTCTCCTTTATCTTTCACAGACCTGTACAACATCTCTTCTGCGCTTAGGCATACGCAACACATCTGCAGCGCAGGGCCCGCGATATACACAAGCTGTCAATCAAGCCATTTCTCAATCCCCTCATTCGGCACTCGTCGCTATCAAGCGAAAATTCTATGTTGTGGGTTCCGACAATAGTGCCGCAACGCCGCGCGGTCGTGAAACACACACCAATAACCCTGAGGCACTGACCTTAGATCGCAAATTCCGTTTCCATAATCGTGATGTTTGAAGTTGGTGCTATTTCTGTCTTGCTAGTTTAGGAAGCGGGCAGATCCTGGGCGGAGAGCCGGCGCGGGACGATGAAACGACGGTGGGGCATCTGAGCTTTGGGCACTGACTTACTTGGGGAATGTGAGAATGTGGTGATGCGGCACGGGCTGGAGGACATGTGGCTCGGGGTTCTATCTGTAGAGCTGCTCACAAGCGATATTTATGTTTTGTTGATATATAAAGCTTCTACAGTTCTACGCCAGACCGGTCGCGTCTGCCGACCACTGGGAACAAACGACGAAGACTGATACTGTCGCCGACCCCGAATTCGATCCCGACCTGATGGTCGACAATATAGATACAGAAGTCTCTGAATAGACGGACAGGGGCCGCTTCTGCGCGGAGTGCGAGCCACCGTGGAGCGTCTGTTGCGCTCTCCAGCTGCTCAGGAACGAAGGAGGAAAGAGGATGACGAAGAGATTTGACGCATACCGTCATCCAGGTAGTTTAAAGAATCGAAAACACTATAACTAATATGTGTCATAGTAATAGAATACGCGCATTGACAATGGCGTTACTGCCAACCGATCGTTGACCAGTTCGGAGAGCCGGCTCGTCGATCATTGGGACGTCGATCGCTAGGACGAAGATGTCGACATGAAAACGCAACAGAGTTGTTGTGGTCGCAAGTGGTAGTGATTAGATCCTGGTCAATGTGCATCCCCGGGCCAGGCCGTCATTTGTTGCTTGCACTGTGATATGGCACACCCCAGAGGTGATGTACGTTGTAGTCTCGGAACGTGATCAAAACAGCGAGGATGGCGAGAAGACATGCGATTGATACGTAAATGAGCGCTCCTGCAGTGGCCAAGCTCGATGAGCTCATGGAGAGGAGTCTCTCTATTGACAAGAGAGATGATGGAAGTGCGTGCAAACAGACCGACCCGATGATATCACGTCTGATCGTCCCTGATATAGTCAAGACTCCAAGAAGACCGCAGTTTGAATCCAGACCAGATGTTCCAATCAGAGTCAATTGAGCCGTAGGACAAATGCTCTATCACCATCATCTTTGTTGGATATCATCGTTGGCTACACACCGTGTCCTTGGATTAGGAATCAAAAGGACCTGTCGGGCATCAAGATTTGCGTACCGATCAATCCAGAGATGCTCATGCTCAAGTTCTTGCGTAACTCGTATAAAGATGGTACATCCAACGGAACATGTGCCAAGGAAACGGCAGGAACAGCACGTCGACTGCGATAACTTTTGAACTGTTTCATCTTACTTTTACAAGATAGTTGCGATTGAGCTGAAAATGGTTGCAGGATATGGACGCGCAACAGGTGCACACGATGTAGTCGTCAATGAGGCTGAGAACAGTGGCACTCACTCGCGCACAGTCTCTGCGTCAGCATCTTGTAAGTCCGGGTCCTCCTGCACGTCCCAGTCGATGGGCGCAAACACATCGCCATCACCTTGCTCCTCGAACTTCAGTCGCACCCGCGTGTTGAGGCGCTGCGGTAGCGCGCCCAAGACGCGTCGTCCGTGTAGGTGAGTCTGTATATGGTGAAACCGACTTTCACGCCGGGATAGGCTGTGATAGCCTCGCGGATGCAATACATGTCGGGCATGCTGAGGTTGCGATTGAGCGATTGTAATGAGCCGCACGACACAAGCGATTGCGCGAGGCTGATAGCAGGGCTTGGGGCTTGTGGTATTACTGTATCCTTGTGAATCGCACAGGTATTTGTGCCACCTTGGGTGTGGAGATGTTGTTAGTTACTGTCGTGCTGACACGTAGTGGGGTGCGGTTCTTGACCGGGTTCGCGTTCCCACAGTGTGGTAGCCAGGACGAGCTGGCAAGCAAGCAAGTCTTGTTTCGAAGACACAAAAAACAACAGCCCAATCCACTAGATTAGTTCTTCACATGGGCATCCTAACCATCTCCTCTTTACTCCAATACTTCCTCATATTCTCGGCCCCCAATTCCTTGACCTCGTCGTCCAAATGCTGCCACAGCACTTTCCCAAACGAATCTAGGATCTCTTTCAGCTCGGATAACCGCAACTCGCGCTCTCCACTGCTGCATTCGTCCATGTACTTGGTCAACTTATCGAGTCCCTTGTGGATCTCCTTGTGCTGTGTCAACAGCTCGAGCTCTTTCTTGAAGGCGGGCATTTTCTTGGCAAGGACGGGGAAGATGTGTCTGGGGATCGTCAGTATAGAGGAATCCCACAGTTTACTTCAAGACATGTTTTCGCGAGGACTCGTGCCGAGGTGTGATTGAAGGCTTAAGTAACCTTCGCCTAATGTCCACCTATATCAGAGGATGAAAAGACCGACGTACCGCTCCTCAATCCCGTGATGCATCTCCAACTGCGAACAAAACTGCTGTCCCATCGCGATGAACTGCCTGATGCTCATTCCCTTGCTCCTCTTGCCGCTCTCACACGCGCCATATAGCATGTTCCAGGTCTCGCGGAAGTGGTTGTGGAAGTAGTCCATGTGCTCGGCCATGCGGTTGTAGATGCGGAAGTCATGTTGGCTGAGCTTGGGGAGGGTTGGCTCGGAAGGTGTGGGGGGTGCGGGTGCTGAAGAAGGGAGGGAGGGGTCTGTTGTCGCCATGTTGTTTCTGACGAAGCTGGGTGATACTGGAATTGTAGTTGCGAAAGTCCTGTGTAGGTGGGTAATGGTGAAGGCGCGCCTGGAAGAAAATCCAAATAGGACTTGTGTTGGAAGGTGCCTGAACGGCTTGATGGCGTTCATACACTCACAGCGCTGACAATGATACAAAGGAGAACTAAAAAACTCAAAGTGGTAGATTGGAGAATTTATTTATGATATGGGTGTACTTTTTTGGAAGAGCTCTCTACTTCGGCACTTTGTTGGCCACTCGCAGCTTACCAAAAAACCATGAATAAGCCGGATGGCACAGCCTGCCGTTCCGCTAAGCGCCGACGTTCCGAGAACGCGCTAGGGCGCATGTGAGTATCCACGCGTCAAGTACCTGTGGAAGGTAGGCCTTACAGCCCTACGATTGTTTATATGTCATCGGTATGTCATACCTAGAGAAGTGTCTGGTCTGATCAGATCGTACTTGACAGGTACGCGGCCACCGATTCAGGGCATCGGCGTCCGTGAGCCACACAATTGGTTGAGCCACGACTCGTTGCGCTGCACTGTCCGCTCTACGACTTTCTCAGCAGCTTATCATTTCTTTCGCGTCTTCGCAAATTTCTCGTGCCATTTTCTCGCCGATGGCTTGGTTGCTGCAGACGGATCTGGTGCGTTGACGACGGCCGCATCCTTGTTCTTGACCCTGATTGTAGTGTCTGACGGGAACTCGTACAGCCCTTCAAGTGCGCTCAGCTTTGCGTCTTTCCGCCATGCTTCAGGCAGTCTGTCCTCCCAAGTGTCTGTGAATTCGGCAATGAGAAAGTCGCTGCTCCCTTGCTTAGCCTCGAGCAGTGTTTTGCCGACAAAGGCTACGGTCCTAGCTCGGTCGAGGCATGACCATGGCCCGCTTGCTTCCTGCTCGTCGTTGGAGAGGTGCCTGAGTACAGCTCTGGTGAAGTCCGGCGGGTGGCCGTCATCAGCTACCGCTGTTGCAATGTCTTCAGTCAAGAATTGACTATCGAGCTTGACGCCCTCGGACAATGCAGCAGCATTTATGGACTGCCACACTTGCGATAATGCATTCACGGAAGGCCTGTAGGTGTGCTCATCGTGCTCGAACGCCATCAGCTCGTTCCATCCGTGCTGGCATTGCGCGTCTGACAAGGGGAGGTTCTCGAAAACATGGTCCTTGCTCTTGCCGTTGCCCGTTGCATCGACGTCGCCAGCAACGACATCGTACACGGGCAGTACCTCGTGCAGCAGGGCGACAGCGGAGGCGTCTGAGGGGTGCAGCTCCAGGGTGGCGGGGCACGATGCTATGGCGCATGTGGCCGGGAGGGGAATCTCGTTGCCATGGGAGTCGAGGTGCTGGGGCTGCGTCACGAAAAGCGAATTCGACGTGTGGACCTGGCGCAGGTGGAAGGTCTTGTTGGGGGTACAGAGCACCGCATATGCAGGCCGGTCGCTGCTGGGGGCGCTGGATTTGATCGAGAGCCTGTGCGCGCCAGAAGATCAGAAGGGGATCCACGCGGGACGAGAGCTGGGAGCGCACCGCGGGGGATTGGGAGCAGCGAGCAGCGCCGCGACGTCCGGGGGCAGCTCAAGCAGCTGCAGCTTCTGCGCCGCGGCCGCAATGGCAAAGGGCACGCCGCCGTCGAACTGCTGCGTCGCCATGGACGCGAGCTGTCGCGCTGGTGGGTGTGGTGCAGAAGGGCGACATCTAGCGCGCCGATGTGTTTGTTTGATCGGCCGCGCGTGGTCGGCGCCGCCGCATGCAAGGCACTCGCGGGCGCGCTGCAGCCGGGGAGGTGACCCCTGCCGCTGCGTCCCACTCTCCGTGGCCGCCTGCACTAGTCGCTGGCGTCGGGGTGTCGAGCGCAGCTTTGGCGTCGCAGCCAGCCACCGGCGTGTGCCTTGTTTACAGCCCGTTGACAGGCGAGCACCTGCGCGCCCGCCAGCGACACTGGCGCCAAACACCCAACACCAACACCTACACCCAGCCCGCGCACGCGCAGACTGCACCTTCCGTCTTGCACGGCGCAGCTGCCTCTCCACCCTCCTTGCCATCCACGCGCTGCGCGATGCCCATGCGACTGCGTCTTGACTTGCCCACCTTGTAATCGCCCACTGTCGTCACTCGTTCCGGCGCATCGGCGGCACACGCAAGCCGTCATGGGCGTCGTCATCAACCAGGAGCCCGCGGCTCTCCCCGCAGCAGACCTGTCGCTGTTCCACGCCACCGACGAGCTGCTCTCGCACTCGCCCGTCCTGATCTTCTACGGCCCGACGTCGACCTCGGCGCAAACCACAAACTCGCGCATCCAGACCCACGTCTTCACCCCGGCCGGCCTCGCGAGCTACGCACGCCTCATCATATCGCCCACCGCGTCCTTCTACAATGCCGTCACCTGTCTGCCACGCGAAGAGCAGGGCGACGAGATCTGTCGTGGCCTGGCCTTCAGCCTGTACAAGTACTTCGTCGAGCTGCCCGCCGAGCTCAAGAGCGCGTGGGAAAGGCGCTACAGCACTCGCGCCAACATGCACATGGCGCCTGCCCTCTTCACTGAGCAGCACGCTGCCATTGTCGCTGCTAAGATGGTGAAGGTCGAGAATGTCGAGGACGTCATTGTAGACGTGCGCCATGCACTGGGCGAGCAGACCCTCTCGTGGGTGGACTTGGATGTCGTCCTCCCCCTGGGAAGCATACACAAGGTGGACCTTCGCGAGTCGGCTCAGTTCGAGGAGCCAGATGACGATGCTCTCGAGCAGCAGTACGGATCGTATGCGCCCGTCATTCGACTTTTCGGAGAGTCCACCTTCCTGCCGACATCGCGTCTACGTCGCGCGCCCTCCAAAGCCAGTCAACTCAGCCGATCCCAATCCTTCTCGAGGAAGCAAAAAGAATCACTTCGCCGCGAAATGTGCGAACTGTTGGATACAGAGGAGAACTACGTCAACAAGGTGCATGACCTGGTCAATAATGTTGCAGTCGAGTTTCGTGAGAAAGCAAAGCATAGATCAGCTTCGAGCTCAAGTCCAAACGAGCAGACCCTGCAGGGGCTTTTCCCTCCAAGCCTGGATCAGATTCTCGAGGTCAACTCTACTTTTTTGGAGGAATTGCGAGTCATTCTGGAAGAGACGGAGAACGGTGCTATACAAGACATCGAAGAATCTACAGATGATGTTTTCATCGCTCCGTTGCGAGGGCAAAAGGACCCACTAGATGTCACTGGGGCGGCGCGAGTCGCAAAGGCGCTCGTGGAGTGGTTTCCTAAGTTCGGCGACTGCTACACTGACTACATGGCTGCACACGGCGACTTCTCACAGTTGCTGAAGGCATTCACCAAAGAGCCCGCCTCAAGTTTTTCGAAACGAGTCTATGAGACCGGCGAGCAGCGACTAACATCGTTGCTTATCGAACCTGTGCAACGCCTACCTCGCTACAACCTCTACATCGACCAGATCGTCAAGCAGCTACCAGTCCGGCATCCAGCGATTAAAACGTTCCTCAAGGCAAGAGACATCATCTCTGAGATCTGCTCAAGAGAAGGGTCGACAGCACAGCAGATGAAGATTACTGATCGTCTCCGGAAGACAGTCTATCAATGGCCATCGTCCTTCAGACCACAAGGAAGACTAATTAGTGCCATAGATGCTGTCGAATTGGCGCCACCCTATCACGGGGAGCTCAGCGGGCCTGCCACCACACCTGGGATTTTGGTACTCTTCTCCGACTTCCTTGTCATACTCCACAAGCCAAACGGCAGCACCGCGACTGCACGCAGCTTGCTGGCTGACCTGGACAGCCCCAGACTCAATGAAGCCTCCGACGAGATAGAGCTCATCTTCCATCAACATCTCCGATTGTGCGATGTCTTTGCCAGTGAGCATGCGGAATCTAGTATCGTCCAGTTACTGTCGCCGACTCCTCGCACAATGCAGCTGGGACGGCCACTGACTCCAGATCGTCAAAACATCGGCATACGTATGTACTATGTGCAAGGTGCCTATGAAGGCCGTGCACAAAGGGTCGTCGAAGACATTGTCAAAGCCAGGGTGGAAGGACGCTTTGCAGAGGCCGAACGAGAGAGCTACAAGTGGGAGGTGCGAAGCCGCCCTGGCGACCTGAACCTCTTTTCGGCTGTCACTGAAGAATCTGGAGATGCTCTGCCGGAGGGTCGCAGGGAACCCGCCAAGATTCAGGTGCTTATTGAACCAGCTAAATTCTCACAGCCCATTGAAGCAGGGTATGATGGTATCGAGGTGGTCGTCAAGATCACAATCCTAGACAACGGCTTCTATCTTATGGACGTTACTGGACCCAAAGGCTATCTTGCAAAGGACAAACTCACCAAAGCCGAGTTTCTGCCTGTGTTAACGAAACGTCTCACCAACTACTTCCAGCAGCGCAACAATGTCAAGAACCCAGTCTTGTCGGAGGCCTATCTGTTCCGGAATCAGCTAATACTTCAATCGCTGAGACTTCAAATGACAGACGTGGAAGAGTGGCGAGAGATGAAGAGTCGACCTGCTTCACCTGTCAAGATGCTTAGCAACATCTTTGGCGCAAGCGTCGGCAGAGACGGTGGAGGAAGGAGACTTCAGCGCAACGCGCACACCCTGGGCGATATTCCGCGCATGGCACCTCCGCTGCAGCTCGTACCAACGCGCACACAGAGCCGTGATGGCCCAAGCTCGCGACCAACCTCGTCAAGGAGTGGTTTCGATGAGCTGCAGCAAGTTGACTCTCTTACAAAGCTAGAGGACTCTCTAGCAAATATCACAATGGCTCTATCCGCCCGAAAGGGCAACATTGTCGGCCGTTCTGTCCGCGCCAGAGCTGTTGCAGATGAGCTTGTGGTGAATGAACTCTACAACTCACTTCTGGAGTCGCCATCCAACCTTGACCTTGCCTCGCAATCTTCCATTGATGTCCTCTTCGCCGTCTTCGACAAGTTTCTCAACTTCGCATGGAAGGAGAGAATGGGTCCAGTTCTGTCCCACGCTACATTTGTGTCTTTACAGATGCGATCAGACAGCATGTATCCAATGGAGTTTGAGGAGTACTTTCGTGCGACATTTAACAACCTCGCATCTCATAATCAACGAGCGACACGAGTCATCATCCAGCTTCTGGCCGAGTTGCTTGATGGTACTAGCAATGATGGGGACCGGGGTATATTGACCGCTGCGTTCGCCGAAATGATGGTACCTGCAGGGAACGCTAACGACTTCATATCTTTGATAGATCGTCTGGTACAAGACATTGATGCGCTCTTTCCTGTCGACACTCCTGGCTGCGCAACACCAAGCTTTGGCTCCATGGACGGGAAAGGTCGCCACAATGCTGGCGGCTCAATAAACTCAAACACTTCATTGAGGCGACGATTCGGCTTTGGCAACTTGTCAAGGGAGAACAGCAAGTCCGAAAACGAGTCCAAGGTCAGCCTGCTGTGGAGGTCTCTAAGCAAGAACAGCCACAGCCAGGAAAACTTTTCTGCCAGCGTTTCCAAAGCAGGAAGCCAGTCGGTTGGACGATCAAATTCCATCGATAACGGCCGCCATTCGCCCAAACGCCCATCATCGCGAGATCGCCCGACTGTTCTCGGCGCCTTTCAACATGATAGTAGTGGCAGTCAGACCAATCGTTCTTTCTTAGGCACAATTGGTGAAATACCACCTTCCAGACTCGCTGTTCCCGTCCAGCCTCGTAAGAAGCGGCGTTCCTCTCTTAGCGATCTAAAAGAGCTTCAATTCGTGGACGATGCACCCGCATGGTCCTCGCAAACTCCTCGAAGGCCTGATTCAACCTTGCCCAGGAATCGTGAGACACAAAAAACTAGAGAGAGTGTCTCGCCTCCGCGCACGCCCTTGCGCACACCCGTATCTTCTCACAAGCACACATCATCTATCCCCGCCCCGATGCGCTTAGGCTCTCCGATCAGGAAAGAGAACGAGCCTGTCCCACCATCTGCATCACGCAGAGGCAGCGTCCAACCTGAATCGCGACCTCTTCAGGCATTCACTCGCAGGGGCAGCGTCCAGCCACCCGCCCCGGCGACACCTCGTCGCGAGAGCAAAGACGAGGTCACGATCAAATCTTTGTCACAATCAACATCGACACATTCACGGAGACGGAATGAGTCCATTACCAGCATACCAACTCTGAGACCCATGACAGGTTCCATCGCTGGCCTCTCAGAACGGCCAGGCGCTGGAAACTCTGTCAGGCTACCACCATCGACACCTCGCTCGCCCATCAAAGCTGTTGCACCGTCAACAGTTGTCAATGGAAGTGGCACAGGTGCTGCCTCCACAGGCACACCGCGCAGACTTCGGATGCAATCCCCACAGAAGCTACGCGAGCGTCTCCAGACCCAGCAGAAGGACATCGAGAGCGCATCACAGGATCTGCAGAGCGTGCTAAACGATATCGGTCACGAGCTGAATGCAAAGAGCACACCTCGTCTGCACCCTCAGACGTCGGCTCCTGCTCTGGGATCTGGTACGCCTACCAAAGGACAGTCCATGACGCTGGAAGCTCGGATAGCAGCCCTGGAGAAGCAGGCGAGGGCCACTCTCGACGCGCTCTCTACTCGTGCCTCTTCCATTTCACAAGACCTCACCACTTCGTTGCAGGTCTCAGAAGCACGCGTAAAACAACTCGACCAGCTCTACCGCGACTCCAACGCCGAGAACGAGGCGCTTTACGCACGTTTCAATGAAGAGCTGGAGAAAGTGGCCAGCAGCGTGCGTAGGGGCAAAGTCGGTGAGGAGGTTGACCGCCGTCTCAGAGCTAGCGAGGAGGAAGCAGCGAGGCTGAGGAAAGAGAACGCGCGGCTAAAGAGGGAGGTTGCCGGACTGAAAGCGCAGATCAGGGAGTGAGTGAGTTGCACTCATCACTCGCGTTCTCTTTTCCCTTCGCGTTCATACCGTGACCGAAATATACGTAATTGACGCGGCGCAGGCGGATTCCGTCGATTAGCGTGTTTGCAGTTCAGTTTGTTCTCGACATCTACTTGATTGTCTCTTTCGCCGTTGAGATGGTCACAAAGGCCACCGTACTCACGTCACACTATGTGAGGGCCTTTACACTACTGCTAATCAGCCCTCTTTTGGCTCTACTTGACCGCCGTCGTTTGGAATTGGAAACAGGGACATCGTAAGCAGGGATACCGCTTAAGTATTAATTGGAAGGGCATTGATTAGGGAGCATTAGCAGCTGTTCCATCATTGCGGGAGTTTAGCATCAGGGATCCGGGCATTATACCACTTGCATATTTACCTCAAACAAGCTTCAATCACCCACTTTCTTGCACCTTCCTTGTGAATGTGATGTCCTTGTTCTTCGCCAATTGTAAGGACCTCTGAATCTTCCAATAAATCTCAGGAGAACTTGCGGAACAATATGCTAAAGACTGGCTCTCGGACGAGACTCTGGTGGACCAATGGTTAATCATCAACCCGATTGAACTCTCGAACATCACCATTGAAACGGCATTCATAATACCCAGTGCTTATGTGTGAACAACACGACCCTCCCACTCAATCTTTGTTCTTCTACCATCTCAATGCTGTTCTTTCAAATGACGAACAATCCTCCATTGCGACTTAAATGTCGTTGCACATATTGTACGGGATTCCTTTCCATGACTTTCGCACTTGCTGATACAAGAGGACCTTGCTATGCTTACACGGTTTGAGTTCGGACACCAGCTTGCACCTTAACAGCTCCGAACGACATGATCTTGGCGAAATCGGCGCCATGGAGTATAACATAGCTTTCTCTACTCCGTCTGATCACGACCTGTACAATACCCCATCTTACTCCTCAAACTGTGATGCCCTCCAACGTCCGCATGTACAGGTTTTGACTAAGTTGCCGTACTTGGTTGGCTTTGCACCTTGTGCCAGAACCCCATCATTGCTCAATTCAGGCTCCTCGCTCCCCAGTCATGGCTTCGACGCTCCAAGAACGATGGCGCCCGGCTGCCGGCCGCAGGTCACCAGCAGCAACATACACCACCGCACCGTCTGGTCGTGTGTAGTAGCCAGGAGTCGTGGTCCAGGGCACCTTGGGCATTACCGTCGACTCGTCTTGAGTTCTTATCAGACGTATCGGGTGTTGTGGGGATTTGAGGTGCACTCACGTAATTGCGTTTCGGAGAGGAAACGGTGGATCGATGAAGCGGTTGGTTCTTCTCTTCCCGCCGGGATCTGGGCTGGAGAGATTTCTGAGCTTGTGCTTGTTTGAAGGGAAGACATCGTATGTTGTCTGTTGTTAAGTAGTGGGAGACTTGTGCGGCAATGGGGGCGCATCAACGTGTATTTATGTTGTAGGTAACATCTTTTTCAAGTAGGTAATTGGAGTGACTGCTGAAGTGTCTCTTGAAGGGTCTCTCGAAGGGTCTCTCGAAAGGTCTCTCGAAGGGTCTCTCTGAATGGTCTGTCCAAAGGGTCTCTTGTTTCAAGGATAATTTCTACTGGCCACGCTAGGTATTCACATTGCAGTCCAATAGATCGACTTGATATACTGTTAATTACCATGGCATGGGATGGCATCTCCTCTCACAAGTAGTGCGTCCTCACTCACTCGGCGTCGTTGTCTTCCGACGAAGATGTTCAGGCACCAGTCTTGCGGCTCTCCACTATTCCATATTCCACGATCTAGAAAACAAGAGAGCCACGATTCTCTGTCGTTTCCGCCACATTCTGGCATCGACCATGGTCAGGCTGATTTCTGGCTCGTCACGCTTGGCTAAACTATAGCATCTTGCGGCTGGCCAAGATCCAGCCTTGCCTTAATACGAAATCGATTGGATATAGGCTGAGGGTCTCCGTGCTCAGAATACCTGCGTCAGCCTGTCCCGTACTGTTAAGCCCCAGCAATGATTGGACATCCGCTGAGGGTCTCTTCGCTTAACTCTGGTGGCTTTATGGCCTGCAGAAGAGACCCCACCTCTTCATCTACTCAGGAGCATGGTATAAATGCGCATCCCGCCTACCGAACATGGACTCTGCACTTTCACCCCAAAGCTCCTGATCACGCAGCTTATCAACTTTCTAACTCCGTCACCGTACCATCATCTACTCATTTAAACAGGCGTAGCGCGAGGCTGTTGTAGCCTCGCGCTGCTTCTATACCGCGAGACTATCATGATCATCTAAACCGATTTCCCGGGTTCGTCCAGCCGCAAGCAGAACCATTACCTCCCGAATGGTTCTCTGATTCAGCAATAGAGGCTAGTAAAGTGGACTTCGATCGAATCAACTTTGCGACGCTCACACGCGATCTTCAGCTTTCCAACGTAGTGTTCATGTCAACTGAGTCTTCTTCTTCACCGTCAAGCTCTTCACCAAGGTCCGCTTCAATTGTTACAGTTCAGGAAAGATCGCCAGAATGCAAACCAGCAACGTCGCCCTCTTGGATGATAACAGTAAGCACTACTCCAGGATCGACGGCCCTGTGCAGCGAAAACGCACCATCCGCGCAGACAACTCCATGTTGCATCCACCGTGTCCCTCTTCTCTACGTCTGCCATGCTCCCGGTTGCTTGGAACGTTTTTTGCAAGAGACGCAATTAAAGTGAGTATCTTACATCGTTGGGCTCTGTATCGCAGCTGACGAGACTTAGGAGACATATGAAGAGACATGCATCGCAAGTGCATGCTTGCAACCAATGTGCTAGATGGTATCCTCATGCGAAGAATCTTCGAGAGCACAAGCAGACCAAACACCAGGGCAAGCGGTATAAATGCGACTTCCCGGGATGCCCGGATTTCGTGGCCCAAAAGAAGAACTTGAAGCGACACAAGGAGAAGACGCACAGCGCCGGACCGCTTGTGTCAATGACCTCCAACGAACAGATCGATGCTGAAATTTAATGCAATCAGAGAACAGGCATAGTCGAGGGGCTGGCCAGAGGCACGCAATGTCTTATCTTCATTGTACCCATTCGGACAGAGTAGGCTCCTGTGCACACCTCGTGTAAAGCTCAGGGCTGCTCTGAGAACGGTTTAGGTGCTCCAGTGGATGTTAAAAAGAAGCAATACACTCAAGTTTATCATGGTAGTGGACACGAGTTTTCTCGTACACGCATCAACGACCATGATGAACTTGAGTGTATTGCTTCTTTTTCACATCTACTGAAGCCCTGCGAAGGGAGAACCTGGAAAGTTTTGATGATCATTTTCCTTTGTTCCGCGCATGTGTTGTGTTCATTGACATTCTCGTCAGCCACTTTGTGAGCATTAATCTCCTGTCTTTTGGCACAGTCCCGAGGGGACGAGCCTCTGCATTTCGAAGCGTAGAAGCCCTCAAGCTCTTGTGTTGTGCCAAGAACTCAAGGACTTCTACGCTTTGAAATGCAGAGGCTCGTCCCCTCGGGATCATTTGGTTGACCTGTGGTTGAGGCTATTCAATTTAATTAGAAGTCTACTACAATTGGTCCTCCCCTAGAAGGATTGTCATCTTCGTTTCATCGTTGGCGTTTGCAGCTGAGGTGGGCGCTTCATAATCGCATGAATCTTGACAATCTTAAATAACAGTGCCTGTTCTTTAGCAAATTTGCAGCCCTCTGAGATTGTGTATCATGGTTATGCTGAAGAGGCGAGGGACATTGTCACACCCTCAGCAGACACGACAATGCCTGGACAACACATGTGTTCAAGCAGCTGCGAAAAAGGCCCGCAATCTGATTGTCCCACGTATCTTGAAGCCTTTAGCTCTTGGACAGAACATAAAGGCTACAGGCAGAGCACATGCGTCACATTCAGTTTGGAAACGATCCTTCTTAATATGCCGGGTATCAATTCTCACTCCTACGCAAAAGTCCACCCCTGCGCCTCATCATACAGTCGCTCAATATCCCCGACCAAATCTCCAACCTCATGCCCACCCTCACAATCCTTCCACTTGCCCCCATCATACACACACCTGACTTTGTCATCCAGCCTAACCGTGCAGCTGATCCCCGCCCCAACATCCTGACTATGCCTCACACTGTCCCGCAAGAGCTTCATTCCATAAGCTCCGGTATCTCTGCTCATGCAGTCATTCAGAACACCAAAGTCGAGACCGTGTTCGAGCGCGCAGTCCTCGATTAGCTGTCGCTTGGGAATTTCTTGGTACTCGTTGATCAGGCAGTTCGTGAAGCCTAGGTGTAATTTGGGGTCGGGGTATTCGCTGGCGGCGCAAAGGAGGACGATGTTGCCTAGACATTCAGTTTGGCCGTGCATGCATTGGACGCCGTCGTCTTCGTTGGTGAGTCTGCGGGTGTTAGCATGAGTGGTGGTTGGGTTGAGACAGGTAAGGAACGACGTACTGGCCGATGAAGGAGAGGCGGAAGTCAACTTTGTCTGAGACGTTGGCCATGGTTGGCACAACAAGTTTCTGGAGGCAGGCGCGTGCGTCAGGGCATTTGGACCTGAAGACAGTTAGATGTCAGGCCGCAAGACAGTGGATAGGCTCTTACATTATGTGCACGTCTAATGGGACCCTCGCCTTGACATCTGTATGCTCATGTTCGCAGCTCCACGATCTCGCGAGCCAAAACAGCGCAAAGACAACCGCCAACATGGCAGCGTGTATCTTGCGTTTGTATTGCGCTCGCGGCATGGCTGTGTCAATAGGCGCGTGCTCCTGCGTCTGCGGAAGCAAGGGCGCTTTCGACTCCATGACAGTCTTTTCAGATAGCGACGGCTGCATGGCGTGTTATGCAGCTATTCCCGTAGAGCCTCCGGCCGTTGATTCAGCTGCTTAGCGGAGCCGGCGGAGCGATACGAAGGGTCTGGGTGCACGTCGGGCTGCTAAATGCGGTTGAGGCGTGATACGGGTTTGATAGCGTCTCGAGCACGTGGACGGTAATCGAACACACGTGCTGGATCAAGGGAGAGCGCAGTTGGCGAGATCGTTGCCGTAAAAAGCTCCATTGCGCAAGATATACTTATGATTAGCTGATCCTCCCGCACCGTCCGTCACGCTTGATGCACGAACCGGAGTTGCTCAAGGTGGACCCTTGAAAAGCGGGTCCAGCAGGTGCAGTGAGTTCCCGCCGATGACGGAAGGCTGCCAATACCTGTACAATAATCATCACGTACGCGTCGATTGGAGGGCCTTCCTGCATTGCCTAAATTTGGGGAAGTGTGTATGTATCTCTTTGCACAATGGCCTGAAACCTGCCGCTGTCTCCGCAATGACACAAGTTGCTCCTCACTGCTGTCGTCTTCACCGCATGGACCGGACCAGTGGCGCCTCGGCTTGAGCCTCACTCAGGTCATGGCAAGCTTAGTGACTCCTTGCACTTCAACGTTCGCTCCTGCTCCGTGCACATGTGCATTACGACGCCGTGATGGTCGCCCCCAAGGACGCTCTTGACGATTTGACAAGCTGCTTGCAGACCGGCACCTTGCTCGACCTCGCACGCCGGTTTTCGGAGAAATACAGAAGCCTTGCGCAGACCTCCACGGAGCACTTCCTGATAACGCCCGTAACTGCTTTGCCGACCGGGAAAGAGAAAGGGAAATTCCTCGCTATCGATGTTGGTGGCTCTAATCTGAGAGTGGGGTTCGTCGAACTGACAGGGGTTTCTGCAACAGCTGATCATGGCGAGCACGATGTTGAGGATGTGGCATCCACAAGAATCAAGAGGAGTCATGACAAGAGCTGGCCAATAGGTGATCACTTGAAGATGGATCAGCCAGAAGACCTGTTCAAGTGGATTGGCGACTGTATGGCTGAGGTTATCAGAGAAGCGATTGACAACGACTCCATACCAACACGTGACGACATCTTGCTCGGTGTCACATTCAGTTTTCCCATGGCGTACGTACTACCATGTGGTCTCGACGCCATATATGCTGACAGCCTCACAGCCAGACGAGTTTGTCAGAAGCCACACTGCTACCTATGGGTAAGGGTTTTGCCATCACGACAAACCTGAACCTGGGTGAGATGTTGCTGGCCGGTTACTCTCGCCATTGCTCAATATCTTTTACAGAGTCAGCTTCTAAGATGTCCCAAGAGTCAGGCGGCAAGCTCCTGCCGAGAATCCGAGTAGTGGCTATTACCAACGATACAGTAGCAACATTCGTCTCGCTCGCATATGTAGTGAAGACAGCGCTCAACAGTCGTGTCGCAATGGGTCTCATTGTTGGGACTGGCACAAACGCCACCATACCAATGAGGCCGAACAGCCTGCACCCTGAAAAGCAAAGCCAACTACCCGACCTCTCAGCAACTGATACGGTGGTCATCAATACGGAGTGGACCATTTGTGGCACGGATGAGCCGCTCGATGCTCTAGGAATCAAAACAAAGTGGGACCGCATACTGGACGAGAACAGTGATGCCCCAGGTTTTCAGCCGTTCGAGTACATGACATCTGGACGTTACCTTGGCGAGATTGTGCGTTTGGCATTTGTTGATACACTCTCCAATGAGACAGGCACGGCAGGGATCCCAGAATCTCTTCAGCACAAGAACGCCATACCAACATGGTTTCTCTCAGAAGTTGTTGCCCGCTCAGACAAGGCATCTCTACCGTCTAGGCTAGAAGAGCATTACCCCTCGAGTGGCTCGGCAGACGGTACTTTCTGGACATCAGCACGAACACTGCGCCTCTACGATCTAGCACGTGCTGTTCAGCAGCGCTCGTCAGCACTCGTAGGAGCCGCCTCGGTCGGCCTTCTAGGATGTGTCGGCGAGATCGACTTGGACGAACCGGGCGCAGCGCAACCGGAAGTCCATAGCAGCCTATCGAACGGAGCACCAGAGGTGGACGAGCTCGTCATCGCGTACACCGGAGGAACCATCTCGCAGTATCCACGCTGGCTGGAAGATTGCCAAGCTTGGATAGACAGACTCGTAGCTGCGTCTGCGACACGATCAGGGAAACAGGTCGTGTTGCAAGAAGCACTGGATGGTGGCGTCATCGGCGCTGGCGTGCTTGCGGGTATGGGTAGCAGTATCTCATGAGGAGTCAGTGATAGAGCATGAAAAGACAGGCTGACAGCCACTCGAAGCTAGCGTTGCGACCTAGACAGAGAGCAACAATCTGTAGATAGATATATCAACTTGACAACATCACCGTACCATCTCAGTGGCAGTTTCCCTACACAAACCATAGTGGCAACCGATCAATATCCATCTACATTCCTACCTCGCACGCCTCCATTTTTTCACCTTGTTCCACACACAACTGCCAAATCTAATTCCCGCAACCCAAGATGCCATATATCCTCGTTCTGCGACCTTCACTCCTTCTTTCCCTACTTAGAGAGATAAAGTGTTTTGGAAACGGGAGAGGGCAAGGAGGAAGATAGGTGGGGATGGTGCGCGGGAGAGGGGGAAGGTGGAGGCGCTGGATGAGATGTGGGGAGATGGATGGGGAGACGTGAAGGCAGTGGTAAGTTAGGGTGACGAGTTGTTGGCGAGCAGCGCTGGAGTCGAAAGACGGGCGGAAGACATCAAGGAAGATGTGGCGTGGTGCTTGAGCATACGAACAGCGCTGAGAGACAAGGACTGTAAAGCTTCAAAAGCATGTGCTGTGCAGGATAATGAGAGAGAAGGGAGTTGTATAAATGCTTTCATTTCAAGTCGTCGTCTGCACATCTATACATACAGCGGTGTACCTTCGAGCGCAGCCACTGGGCCGAGATCAGGCAGTGTCCGTAAGTCTATTAGTATGCCCGAAAGCTGATGCAGATCCTATCGTGCTGGTGGTCGGCTACCATGCCTATCGTTTTCCTTTCCCAACGCGTTTACTCTTCCCACTCAGGGTTCTAATCGAATGTCAGTGTGCGTGCTTGCGTTGAGTGTGGCATTAACGTACCTTTCTTAGGATGACCACTCCCTCCAACACATTCGTCAGAGCAAGGTACTTCTCGTCTTCCAACTCTGCCCTCTCGCCGTGCGCCAGCAGTACAGGTGTGCTCTGTGTTTGCCAACCGGTGATGGTCTTGGGTCGACCAGCTTGCCCAACAATGTCGACAGCCTGACCAACACGCACATTAACGGTGAGCGGCTTAAGTTCTTCGTCGAGAGTGATGAGGAAGCGCGGCGAGATTGCCGTGGCAAGGTAGTAGAGGAGGAAATGTGAGTCGCCGACGATGAAGGACTTGGCGTCGATCAGCGAGACAAGGACGGTCAGCAGCCCTGAGGCTGCGACACGTGAGAGTACCTGGCGGTCAGTGTGGAAGGGGTTGGCTGAAAGTGTGCCCTTGCCCATGTGCAGGAGACCTTGAGCAATGCGCACCATGAAGAGCGCGTTCGGATCGCGGTGGTAGTAGCTCGCTAGCTGGCGGAGAAGCTGTGCAAGACGAGCGTTGTTGGTACCAGCACCACAAAGACCCATGGCGAAAATGGCGTTAATCGCGACATCATTGTCGTTGTCGTGAGAGTAACGTGATAGTGTGTCGTAGATCTTCATTTGGGGGTTGCTGGGGCTGATGAGACCCAGAGCGAGGGGAACAGCCTTGCGAATGTTGGCCTCGCCGTAGTGCATCAGGTGGCCCAGAGTGCGAAGAATCATCTCCTGACCGACATCCTCACCCATTGCCACAAGCGACAGACCAATGACCGCGTACGACTGCAGTAGTTCATCGCCTTGCTTCTCTTCGCTGTCGTCCTCAATGTGCTCATTGCAGATGTGGAGCAACTGCTGAATCTTGAGAACCGCGCCGGTGCCAGCCCACGCGCATACCTCGGTCAGGACGGAGGCAGACTTCGCCATGGGGTGATCGAGCGCCTTGAGAGTCTCAAGAATGACGTCTACTTCCTCCTGCTGGCCGAAGAAGAGAAGCGCTAGACCAAGTGACATGAAGCGTGTCCACTTGTCCTTGAGCTGGCTTGAACGGTCCTCATCGAGGAGAGTGTTCATCAGCGCATCTGTGACCTCACCATTAGCAGATCCAACGAAGATCAGACCGAGCGACAGTGCTGCCATCGCTGAGAGCTGCATGTCCAAGCTTGTGTCGCTGACGATAGGCAGAAGAAGCTCGAGAAGCTCCTCCTTGTTCGAGCCAGCGTAAGCAAGCCCAAGACCCATGATCGAAGCAAGGCGGATGTTCTTGTTCTTGTGCGCAAGGTTGTCCTCATCACCCAACAGAGCAAGTGCAGGGTCGGAATCCATGCGTACACCGGAGTTGAAGATACCGGTGGCGAGCATAGCACCAGCCTTGACCATGTCGTCATCCACGTTCGTGTATGGGTCAATCTTATCAAGACCAGTCTCGACATCCCACAACATCAGCATACCCAGGGATGCTGTTGTGGACAGCATGCCTTCCTCTTTGGTCTTCCAGACCCAACTGCTCTTGCTGTCGGAGTTGAGCATGAGCTTGTCGTTGCCGTAACCGGTGTTGACGAATGCATTGACGAACGCTGACGCAAGGTTGTGCCTCGCGGAATCGGTGTTTGTCAAGCCTGCTGTCCTGCTGCTCTCGAGATGTGTCTTGTAGATATCGTCCGGCGTCTTAGGGTCGAGGATGTTCAGTTCCTTGCCCAGAGCCTTGAAGTGGTCTGGTAATCTTGAATTGTTCAAGCACTCTTGCAGCTCTGCGTCATCGTCGTCTGACACATCGAACCAGATGCGCTGTCGTGCGATGAGGAATGCCATCTGTCTTCGAATAGACTTGTCCTTCGTCGAGTTGAACGCCTCCTCGATAAGGTCTCGGTCGTTCAAGCGTATCGCCAGCGCAACAGCCTGTGTATACTGGTTGTATTTGCGGTAGATGCTATATGCGGTGCGAAGGAACTTCTCGTTGTCGGGGTATGTGAGCAGCGGTACGAGACTACTCTGGTCAGTACAAGCTACAAGCAGATGACGGGCATTCCGGGCTTACCCAACCATATACAAGCAGACTCGCGCATACGTGTTCTCGTCTATGTGCTGCTCGATCTGGTCGATCAACTCCAGCTCAGAGAGCATGTCCACCGCATCAGCCTCGGCGTTGTGCTTCAGGAAAAAAGGAACGAGGCTAGCGCCCAGGTCAGTCACATCGTCGGTGGACTTGTCGTCATTGAGCCTGTTCTGGAACTCTCTGCCAATTTCGAGCGCGAGGTGGCGCATGTATTCGTGTCCCCACGAGCCGAGGTCGGAGGATGGCGCTTGCAGGCGGTACTTCAAGCAGTCGAGGCGCTCTTCGTCCGAGTACGTCATTCCGAGAACCGAAAGCATGTCGGCGAACGATTGCTGCGGTTGTAAGTATCATCTACTATGGCCGTACAGGACATCTCATACCTTGTCTTCGCCCTCCGGCCATGATGCATACTGCTTCTCGAGATTCTCGTAGTGGGGTCGTAGGAACTTGAGAGGCTTAGGCACTGCTGTCATGGAGCTCGTCGATGTCTTGATGAACTCCTTGATCTGGTTGAGGGCGGGCTTGTAGAGGCTGGAGTCGGATTCCTGGGTAAAGGTCAGCACATCATCTGTAGGAACACACGACATGCAGTGAGAGCACGGCATGAAAGGACAGTAGCAACATACCAGTATCCTCTCGACAAGCATATCCAGTTCGCTCTTCAACTGCTGGTCTTCCTCGCTGAGCTCCTCTGCGTTCACCATCAGTAATCTATCACTCTGACACGCTGCGGTCGCGCCAGCAGAACGTACCACCAGTTGTCTCGACCTTCTTATCTTTGCCATCTGCCTTTGCGCCCTCCTTCTTCTCTGGCTCGCCGTTGACAGCCTTGCCCTTGCCCTTGTCGGCGGCAGTGGGTTTCTTCTCGTCGTCCTTCGCCATGGTGATTACGAAATAGCAGCTAGCGCAGGCGGCGAAAGTGTACGTGCTCGCTGTGTCCAAGTCTGGAGGAAAGCGGTCGCGGTGTGTTCCGTCCAGGGGCGTTCCTGGAGCAAGATGAGTGATAGGGTGAGGGAAGGAGACGCGACGGGGTGGTGGGGGATGTACTGCGTTATGCTGGGTGGATTGTTGATGGAGCTCTCTGTCTCGACGTAGGCGTCGGAGCTTGGCGCGCGATGGCGCCGATGGCTGCACTGCGGCGGAGGAACTGACTAAAGTGTCCCACCAAAAAGTTCAGTGTCCCGCAGCAAGACGAACGTCAAGACGGTCGCAGCACCACCACATATTCAGATTGCCCCAGAAATACCGCCAACATGAAGCTAAACGTCAAAAACATCCGCTACCTCACTCCAGAGGACTGGCGCGTCCTCACAGCGGTATGCGCTCCCGTCTGCGCTGCTTTGCATGCTACACTTGGAACTAACGGCTGACACAGCGCAGACAGAAATGGGCTCTCGCAACCACGAAGTTGTCCCCACATCCTTGATCTCCTCAATCTCTGGGTCTGGAATAGGCGTCCACAAGTCCATATCAAACCTCGCCAAGATTGGCCTGATCGCAAAAGTTAAAAACGCAAAATACGACGGCTACCGCCTGACATATGGCGGCCTCGACTACCTCGCCCTGCACACGCACACCAAAGCCTCGACTGTGTTTTCTGTGGGCAATCAGATTGGTGTTGGAAAAGAGAGCGACATCTTCGTGTGCGCGAGCGAAGAGGGTCGCCAGCTGGTGCTCAAGATTCACAGACTGGGTCGCATATCTTTCCGCACTGTCAAGGCCAACAGAGACTATTTGCGCAACCGTCAGGGCGGGAGCTGGATGTACATGTCGCGGCTGGCGGCGATCAAGGAGTATGAGTTCATGAAGGCTTTGCGGCGGGAGGGGTTCCCCGTACCGGAACCCGTGGGGCAGAACAGACACACAGTGATTATGGGGCTGATCGATGCGTTTCCCATGCGCACGATATCAAAAGTCGGCAACCCCGCGGCGCTGTATAGTGAGCTGCTAGACTTCATTGTGCGATTTGCGCAGCATGGGTTGATCCACGGTGACTTCAACGAGTTCAACATCCTGATTGAGGAGAAGTTTGAGGGCGACGAGTGCGTGTTGCTCAAACCCACCATTATCGATTTCCCCCAGATGGTCTCAATTGACCATGCAAACGCCGAATACTACTTCGACCGTGACGTCGCGTGTATAAAGCGCTTTTTCGAGAGACGCTTTGGTTTCACAAGCGACGAGCCAGGCCCATTCTTCAAGGATGCTATCAAGTCCATGGCCAAGAGGTTAGACGTTGAGGTGGAAGCATCAGGATTCAGCAAAAAGATGGCTAAGGAGCTTGACACATACATGAAGGAGCACGGCATTGATGGTGACGCAGGTGGTGATGGAGAAGACAGAGAAGACGGGGATGAGGACGTGTCGGAAGAGGAAGACGTGCAGGGAGACGAGGAAGAGGCTGGCGATATCCAGATCCAGGAGGAGGATTCCATTAAGGCTGTGCCGACTGAAGGACCGATACACACTGCCGTTGCATCCCAGATGACATTGCTGGACATCCGAGACAACGATCCCTTACCGGATCTGAGTGAGTGCAAGCCTCGCCCACAGTCCACCATGACCACTAAAGCTGCAAAGAAGAAGGCTGGCTGGGCACTGTAAGCTTTCGAGTCAAAACTCTGCTTTTCTTCTTAGCGATACCCACATTTAGAGGCTGCAAACATTCAATGAACCTAGACATGAATTGTACCGTCATCACGACTGCATCACTCCGAGCAATCCGGCCATTCCCCGTGTATACTATTGCTGATATCATGTGACGCAAGCACAGCATCGTTGCAACAAGCAGCAGAGAATGAGCAAAAAGGTTGGACGAAGATCAATTATGCGTCGACGTATCGAAACTAATGACGAATTTGACGATACACCTTTGGCCACTGCCATATCTGATCCTAATCCACCATTGATGAGAAAAGATGCAATGCCTAACGCATGAAAATCTTTTGGCTTACCCGGCTCACATGCTAATAGATACTGCTAAGATGAAGACAGTAGCCGCCTAAATGGCCCGATCGAACCGCGGGATGAAGTATGAGAAGGATATGTTCAGAAAGTCCGATGCCAAAAAGGGAGTATTAAGTGCCAATGTCGAGAAGATCGTGGCTAAAGTGAGCGACAGAAAGAGGTGGCCAAGGCAACGACAGATCCGAGAGATCTTGTCGTGTGGCATCTGAGATAGGTAATATCGTGCTCCACGAGTGATGTGGTTGTTGAATGTCGGGAAAGCGATCGTGAAGAATAGGTGCATACACGAAGGTAGAGCGACGACAGGTGGAAGCGTGATTGCCGCGTTCGCTGCGCTCATTCTTCTCGGCGAGCTGGCGAGTCGATCTTGCCATCAGCTTTAACAGGCGTGGCAGGATTCGTGTTTACATCAATACCATGCTCAGAGACGCCATCGTCACTCTTGACAGCACCAGATTGAGCGACCTGGTAAACGGCGGGCCGAGAAGTGCCTAGAGTAGAAGGGACCGCCGGCGCCCATGGTTGACGGTAAGCACTTCGCTGCATGAACATCTCGAACTCGCTGCCAGCGCTATGGGACACAGGCGAGGCATTGTCGTAACGGTCGGGTGTACCCAACGCCCTTGCTTGGGCGACACCAACCTCGTACTCGGCGGCACGGAAGACTCGTCCGGCTGCTGTCTGTTGCTTGAGCATCTTCTGCTCGTGCGTGTCGGAAAAACGAATCTGGATGAGGTGCTCCTCGCCGTTGGGCTTCGAGACAGGCGTGTTGTTGAATTTCTTGATGACTTCATCACAGATGTCGCGGGTCTCAAATCTGCTGCTGATTAGCAATGGCCATGAACTCAGAAAGGACCAAAACGTACCGAGCGAAACCAACACCTCGACCAGTGCCTGTTGGGTCGCGAAGAATCCGACTTGAGCAGACCTTGTGAGGAGCGAAGATGGATGCGAGTTCCTGTGCGAAAGTCAGCCAGGGTCACAGGGCCGAGAAAGAGGGTGCATCCATACATGCTCGTTCATGTTCTTGGGAATGTTGGACACGTAGAGGTTGGTGTTGCCGTCGTCGGAAAACTTCTTGAGCTTGGAGTAGAATGATTCCTACTGAGGTCAGCCGTTGTTGAGGAGGAGGCAGGAGTACAAAGGAGCTCACCCGGGCGAAGCTGACTTCATATCCCAGATAGTGGAAGCCACGGATGCAGTCTTCGGCGTCCTCGAAGTTGTGATACTTGATGAAACCAAACCTGTCGCTAAGTCAGTACTGCATCGACAAGAAGGGATCACAGGCTTACCCTTTGCAAAGATTAGTTTTGAGGTCGATGATCGATTTGGAGCTCTGGATGTCGCCAAAACGCTTGCCCCAGGTATGCAGCATATCGTCGTCCGTCTCCGGCAGAAGCCCCCGAATGTAGACGTTCGTCTCGCCTGTCTTGTTCTCAAGGCTGCGGTCGAGTGGCTTGTGAGGAGAGCTAGGAGCAGGAATGGCGCGTGGAATGGGAGGTTCCTTGTGCACTAGAGCAAGCAAATGAGGTGGGAGAGTGGGCAGGGCCTGCTGCTTCTGTACGGGAGCCATCAGCTGGTATTGGTGAGCCAGCTGCGAGGGCGAAGGTGTTGCACTGTTGGTGTACACCGCACTTGGAGAGCGGTCCATGATTGTAGCACCCGCTCCGTACCGATACATGCCACCGCTGCCGAAAGGTGTACCAGGAATATCGTTCTCGTTAGATGATACAGAGTCCCGACGAGGTGTCATCAGCGAAGGCATGTCACCGGAAGACATGCGAGAGGCCCAGCCTGGTGCCATGGGACTGTGACCAACGACAGGCTGGCCGTACTGGTACGCGGTCTGTGGGTCGAACGAGCCGGTGTGATTGTACATGCCTGAAGAGTGCGCCTGCTGTCCACCAGGGAGAACTTGGTACATAGAGCCCAGGGCGTGCTGGTTGGGAATCCACAGACCCTGACCTTGCGACATAGGCATGTTGCTGTATTCGGAGGAATTGGCAGACATGCCAGACCCCGCTGACTTGTGGTTGGCGGAGGAGCCGTAAGAGGCGTGCATGTTGAGGGCTGCCATGGTGTTTGTCAGACCTTGCAAACCAGCATCGCCATGGGGAGATACAGGCAGACCTCGAGGAAGGTACTGAGCTCCATGGCCTTGACCGTTGTATGCGCTGAGCATGTGCTGACCCTTGTAGGCGCTTGTGGGTGCAACGTAACCGTTCTGACGAGCGTTGGCAGCCATGGTGAAAGCCAGAAGGAGCCGAAAAAGTCGATACTGGGGCAGTAAGAAGGCCAGACGATTGGAAACAGATGTCGAACGGTACTGCAAACACGTGGAGGGCGATCGAAGGATGCGAGCCCTGCGCAGCGACAAGAGCTATCAAGACGGGCACAGCGGTGGAGACTGCTGAAATGTACGAAAGAACGTTGCTCTAGGGCAGAGTTAATTTTGCTGCCAGTTAAGCTGCTAGAACCGGGTAGGCGATTGATGAGGGTGAACCAGCCACCACCCGTCAAGACGAAAGAGGGGAACATCTCGGCGGCTCTGATTCGAGTGAAGTGAAGTGAGGCGAAGTGAAGTGAAGTGAAGGGAAGAGGGGAAAATGAAAGTAGGTGGGCAGCAACAACATACCGAGTCGTAAATGTCAACACTTGCAACGCGTGGGACTGCTCGTGACTCCAAAGCTGCCGGCGATGTCAGTGCAGGAACGGATGATGCGTAAGGCAGTGCTAAAGCCTCACCTGCGAAAAGCTACAAAGAATGTGGCCACTGAAGCGTATTGGTGAGGAAGAAGTGGTGCAGAATGAGTGAAGGAGAAGAAGAGACGAGATGCGACGAAGGAAGTCGAAGAGAAAAGGCGCACGAAGGTGGCGGCTCGGCGTCGTGCAGAGGGAAAGAGCCGTTGGGATGTCTCGGTGGACGAGGGGAGTAGCAACGGCGCGTGTATACACAGAACAGCCTCGTCTTCCACGCCGGGAAGCGGCCAAGGACAGGACGGAAAGCACTGACCTTGATTGCGGTACACGATAGAGTAGCAGCAGACAAGTAACGTACAGACGAAAGGAGCAGCGGTTGCAGATTCGTGGTCGAGCTCCTTCCTTTCCCCGCCCCGTGTTTGGCGCGCAGTGGGTCTCTAGTGATGTTGAGAAAGAGCTGTCAAAATAGTGATGTCGAAGCCTTGGTTGCGGACAAAGCTGCAGAGTGTGTACCGCTGTTAGCTGCGGTGGGCGCGCACTGCCTTAATAAGACCTGTTGGAGACAAAAGGTACAGCGTTGATATGTACAAGCCAGGGATGTGGCTCTACAGAGCTGCAAATCAAGAGCAGGCGACGCGAGGTCACATCAGTCGTGCACCTTGCCCGCTTCCGCAGCTCGCAGCCATGCCATTCTGAGACGAGCGTGTAGCACTCTCCAGACGACGAGGCGTCCCAATCTGCACTTGCGCTTCTCCATCTAGCCGGCCGTTCTCCGCAACGGCCAAGCTAATGCAGCCCCCCAGCGCCCTTGCAGTAGGGCTGAAGGAGCGACAGTGTCTAAGTGCAATTTTTTTCGTGGAAGTCACGTACCCATGAATTGCATTGCGTGCAAGTAGAGGTGCTCTTGAAGATGATCTACGTGGTGGGTCAGCTTGCGGGCTGAAGATTCGCCCTGTCACTTTTTCACCTCTGCACTGCAAGCGGCTCTCGGTTGTTCACAAAACTCTTCCCCAGGCTCGTCTAGGTGTGTCGCTTGTTTGACCCTGAGATTAGTTTGCAGCACGTTAGTATAGTGACACGACACAAGGTACCTCTTCTATGACAGCCTATTAGCCAACTGCTGCCCACAAGTGGTTGGGAACAGTCTTGGATTTGATCCCTTCCGCAGCGCACTTGTAACCCCCGCTGCAATATGGCGCAGTGCAGCTAGTCGTAGCCGTTACTAGCTGCGTTGGACGGCCTAAGATCCTAGGAGCTCAGTAAAACGTTGAAGCCAAAGCCTTTCCAGCAGACAGTGCAGAGCCTCCAGCGGCCCACAAGCCGTCGCCCCGTTGCAGCAGGAATTAGCAGATTAGGTTCTGGCGCGATTAACTGCAGCACCGACTCAATGACTTCATTCGTAGCCGGATGAAAAGCCAGTGCCAACAAATTAGGCAAAGCCCGGAGAAATAAGTCCGAGGCTCAAGTGAACATGGTAAATAGAGACGCAGCACTTCAATGGGTGCGAAACATGGAATAGCAAGGTTCTCTCACCAATGAAGAGACTAAAGAGCACAATAGGATATATGAGAAAGATCACTAACCTTGCTTATGTCTATCCCCATCAAGCGCTCTGTAAACGGCGGTTTGGGTTGCAATGTGAGCAGATGTGTCACGACTCTCACTGGATGGAGACGTTCACACTAGTTCGCGTGTTGCGTGGGCGTAAGAGCACTGTTCACCGTGTTGCAGCCTATCCAGGATGTCGTTCGCAGACAGGGTTGCTGAAACAGTTACTGCATGCTCGGAATGCGGCTCGCCACGAAGCAAGACCTTCGCAGCGGCAAGGGCTGGAAGCCGAACTGGAGATCGTAAGGGGCGCACGTGATGTGTGGCTTGTGAGAGCAATACCGGCTGACATCTTGTCGCGTGAATGCCGGGCGCTGAGGCTTCAGATGTCATGTATGTCGTGCGCCCTGAGGCACTGTCATACCTCTGGTCGCGTACACAGTTATCGCTCCTCTTCTGTTTTCGTTCGTGCCGCCCCAATTTACTTCGTTGCGACTCTGTTGATGTTACTCAGTTCGACCTGAAACCTGGATTGCGGATCAACTCGCTACCATCCACGGTGACGAAGAGGTGATGCTTCTCAGATTCTGTTCAAGCTGCATATGCTAGGTCGTACAAAGGCGCAATATCTGCCGTATCAGCCTCGTCAAGGATTCCGCGATTCCTGAAATTATGTTTTGGCCCATGCTCCACTTAGGCGGAAGACCAACAGGTGAGATGCAGGCTACCAGGAAGATTACGTACGCCGAAGCCATAGGGTCTATAGGGTCTTCTCCGTCTGGTGAGTAACTTCTTCAGATCTTTTCCGAGCCGGAACCATGACTCTGATATGTAATACTGGGTTACGTTGAGGTCTGTCAGTGCATGGAAAGGGAGGCATGGTGGTACAGAGTTAGATGCGGAAAGGCTCCGTTCGCAGGGATCAGGTCCAGGTGCACGAGAGTGGCGACAAGCTGTGTGTAGTCGTCCTCGTCCATCGTAAGACCAAAATATCATGAAAATGGTGGATGTCTTCGTGACAGCGAACGGAATGAGGTTGAATGAGCATGAAGTTCCGAGCCGGGTTTCTGCCGCGGACCGGCCAATCGAACTGCGATCCAGCGGCTGTCAGGATAAGCAGCATCACTAACCTGCACATGAAGGCCAAAGCGTTCTGTCGTTACGTGGTCGATTTAAACCTCTATACTATCTACAACTGAAGACCATCTTGAGAGTATAGTACGAGGAAAATCGCAACGCGGAATAACCAGAATTGGCATCCTTTCTGGCCACAGCTGCGCAATTGCGCCGCCAAACATGCATTCGTCAAACGCCAATCGCTCCAATCTATCTGTAAAAATGCTCTCTACGACCAAAGTGCGTTTTACGACCAGACATCCTCTTGGTACTGGTTTGATGCCCTCATGGCCTTGACGATCTCCTCGCCCTTTGTCTCGGAGACATTCCTGTACTTTGCAATGATTTTGCCAAGTAGAGTGTTGACTTCGCGAGCCATGTGCGCAGCATCACCGCAGACGTAAAAGTACGCCTTCTGCTCTAATAGCTTGTTGACCTCTTCGCCGTACTCCTCCATTTGGTGCTGAACGTAGACCTTGTTGGGGCCATCTCGCGAGAACGCTGTGTGGAGGACAAAATTGTCGCCAAGAACTTCCTTGTATTGCTGCAAACAACGTTAGCATTGGATTACCCCATAAATGAACATGTGACTTACCTCCCACTCCTTCTCGTACAAGAAGTCTTCTGACCTCTTCCTGCAACCAAAGAACAAGACGGTCTTGCCAACGTTTTGGCCAGCCTTAGCCTGAGCAGCCCGTTCCTGAACAAAGCCACGGAAAGGAGCAACGCCAGTGCCAGGACCGACCATAATGATGGGCTTAGATGGGTCGGACGGAAGTTTAAAGTTCGAGTGACGGACGTGAACAGGCACGTGAATGCCGTCGTACTTGTTGCGAGGACCGGTGATTGCATAGTTCAGGCCATGCGGATCTGGCGAAGGGTCTCCGTGCTGCTTCTGCTTGAGGGCAAGAAGGTAGTTCGTGGTGACACCCTTCAGGACATGCGGCGAATCAGCCTTCTCGATCGACTCAACGACTGCAGTGATGGAAATCTTGTCCTTCTGCACCAGTGAGGAGGAAGAGATCGAGTAGTAGCGGGGCTGAATCTTGACGAGGCCTTCGATCAGGAACGAGAAGGGGATCTTGGTCCAAGCTTGACCCTTTCCTTCAATCTCGAGCAACTGCGCCAGGTTGAGGTTACGAGCGGCGACCTTCTGCTTGAAATAATCCTTGTCGCTACCAAGCTTTGACATCTCAGCCTTGATATCATCGTCGGGAGCAAACTGAGCAAGACCAGAGACGAGTTGACGAGAGACGGCGGCACCGATTTCGATGTGGAAGCGAATAGCCGCATCGTACGTAGTAGGCGATGGGAAAGGGACCTTTGCAGTAGGATCGAGGCCCTTGACTGCAATGACAGTGTGACGCTTGTGTTCTTTGCCGAGGACCTTAAAAACACGGTCGACTTCCTTGCCAGAGTTGTTTGGCCACACCGCAATGTGGTCACCGGTAGTGTACGATAGGTTGGAGCCAGCAATGCTGATCTCCATGTGGAGGCAGTTTCGGTCTTTGGCGGTGAAGATCTCGGAGGACTCGACGATGGGCGCGATGAACGGGTTGTTGGCATTGTAAGGACCCTTCTGCTTGCCTTCGAGGTGGTTCTTGTTAGGCTCGCCCAAGTAGACTGTGTCATCCTCAGGAGTGAGCTCATCCCTCTCGGTAACCTCAAAGACAGGCTCGTACGCAGCTTCACGCTCCTCAAGGCCCATCTTCTCGGCTACAGCAGCCCACATGGGCTCCTTCCAGGCCAAAAAGTCCTCTTCCATGGTTCCAGCGCCATCGTCACCCTCGCCAGCAGCGCCAAGTCGAGTTGCACCCAGCTTGGTGAGAAATTTGTCAACGTTGCGGACCATAGAGTTGTAATGTTCGTATGTGTTGTTTCCAAGACCGAATGCTACGTATTTCAGATTGGCCAAAGGCTTGTCAGCAGCACCGCCGCCTTCGCTGAAGCTGATGTCCTCAGATCCAATGAATTCGTAGAACTCGACAGCGTTATCGGTAGGCTCACCCTCGCCGTAGGTGGCAAGGACGAAGACAGCGAGCTTGTCATCAGGGAAGGTGTCCAGGTTGTCGAAGTCGTACTCCTCGAGGTCTGCTACCATTGTCTTGAGACCAAAGCGTGAGTGCCCCTCCTTGGAAATACGTGACGCGTAGTCCTCGGCAGTACCAGTCTGGCTGCCGTAGAAGACGACGCAGTTCTTGTCTGACTCGTCCATCTTCTCAATTATGTTGCGAGACTTGCCCGCCTTTGCAGCGCCATTTGCGCCCGCCAGCGAGCTGCCGTAGGGGTCGGCGGTGACACCCCAGTAGGTGCCTTTTGTGAAGTAGGCGACCGTGCCGAGCAGCAGTGCTGCCAGCACAACAATGTCGAGCGTGTCGAGTTGCGCCATGATGCTCGAGAGCAGTCGTGGAGGGGTTCAAACTTCGGAGCAGTTGAAGGGACGCGCTGCGATCTGGACACGAGTCGCTCTTGCTGGAACGGGGAAAGTGGAGGAATATTCGCACCGGCGTCAGCTGTTGGGTGGAACCGGGTACTCTAGACGGCCGTGCTCTCCTGTATCGCAGCGCTGATAGCCGGGAAGATGAATCGTCTGATCAAGGCCAAGAGAGTAGTCAAGGTGGATGGACAGAGTGAACTTGACTACTATCTATGCGACAGGCTGTGCTCTTCAGTGAAGACACTGTGGCCAAAAGTGGTGCCGTAATAGACTGCCGTCTTGCTTGTGATGTCCGTCCTCGGTTTATGCTCGGTCGGAACACCTCCGCTACACCTTTCCGCGCAGCAAGATCCCCAAAACTTCCGCTATGTGGGGTGATCTTGCCCACAAGCTGTGTGCAAGGGCGGAAGACGGAAACTCAGGTAGGCCGATGTGGGGGAAATGCTGGGTGGGCAGAAGGGAAAACTAATCTGGAGATTACCGCTGCTCAAGACTACCTACCAACATCGCGGGGAGTCGGAGGAGAAGCGGCAGTATATGCAACACAAAATGAGTGGCACGCGGCCATCGACTGCGACGCACCGAGGGCTAGCGAGCTGTGACTGGCGAGCCGATGCTGACGACATGCGGCTGGCCAGCTTACTTTTGGCACAGCACATGTAAGCCTCGTGGTGTTGACGGTCTCTGGGCCAGCGTTGACACTGCTCAACACATTCCAGCCGATGCCGTGCATCTCCGTCTCCTCTGCCGGTGCGTCGGCCCCAGGCGCCCTACGCCGGACCCTGAACCTGGGCGCTTGTTCTCCAGACATGCTGCCTGTTCGCACAGTGTACTATAGTAGATGCATCGTGCTGAGACTTTAGGCCGACACGTTCTGGTTCTTGCTCTTCTGCCGGCGGTTTCTCTGGCTGAGATTACGTTCACAGGCTGTGGCCCCAGATCTGCAGTCGCGATTTGAGTGCTGATTGCATCTCACCAAAGAAGATGTAATCTTTCTTGCATGGATCGCACCATGCACTGACAAGCTGCAGGTGTCCATTCGCTGCCCTGACATGAGAAGCTAGGCAGGGCCAGCACCAAGTGACGCTGATGGGGTTGCTGACCGTGGGTCTGCTGGAGTGTTTCCCACGTAATCATGACCCTGATGTCACTTGGTCGCCCACACTGCATGGCCAAAGTCTAAGGCAGTGTGGCAGCACGTCGCCCGTTACGCTAAGCCAGTAGCTGGCCCTTTGCCGCATGGGAGATGACAGTCACGAAGTGGTAGAGAGGCAGTCCCACCTACACGAGGCTGCGCTGGTACGATGTCTAGAGCACCTGTACCACGTGCAGATGTGCTCAGTAATTAATCTCCGCCTGCTTGATCTCCATAGCCGTTTGCTGCCGCGGCGCCAGAGAAGATCATGGGCCCGAATTGGGCTAGCATCCAGATCCAGGAACGACTGGCGCATGGGTCTTGTGCATTTGACGACGTCCCAATGGCAGACGTCGCGCGGCTCTCCCTCAGGCTGTCAACCCTTCTGTCGACCCAGATGACGATCTCTTCGTCCGCCCATGAGTGCCCATGTGTGAGTTGGCCCTTCTCCTGTTGCTGCGGCGCCGCCCTAAGCACTGCCCATGCCCCGCCCCGGACGCTGGTCTCCATCCAGGGTCGCGTTTGAGAAGAGCATCCCGCGCGGTGGCATGGCCAAGCTTAATTGGACCTCCCGCAAGGCCGCCTGCTGTGCCTGAGGGCCCTGCTGACGTTCGTGCCTGATACAGCTGCTTCGCACTCGCATGCGCAAGCTCCGCCAGCTCGACAAGCGCCTTCACGCGAGCCGAGTGTGACCCGCGGACGCATCGCATCTCGCACCAGGGCGCCTGGCGTCCCTGTCCCCAGCAGCAGCGGTAATTCGAGCCCAGACGGGACCCTCGAGCGCACCCTCGAGCGCAAACCCTCCCAGTCGTATGCCCACAACCGCAACACCTCGATCGTGCATGGCATCCAGCACTCCCGCAACACGAGTTACGTGAACTCGCCGGCCACCAGCCCCCTCAGCGAGCACGCCCAGATCATAACGGGCCTCGATGGAGCCGTCATGTCGCAGGACACCATAACAGCCGCCTTCTCGGCCCACGGCGTGGCAACCGGCACTGGAGCCGCGAATGGCTTCCCAGGCGCTGGCTTGCCCCCACCGCTGGCTGACGGCAGCAGTGCAACGCGCAAGCCCGAGCGAGCCCCCAGCAGGTCCTCGCGCAAAGGCCATGTTCACCATCGCTCCCAGTCGCGCCACCACCAGCATACCCACGAGCTCAAGACGGTCGGCGAATATGCTCTGCACCATCTCTTCAACTCGTTCATCAGCCAGGCCGACCAAAAGATTATCCAATGCATGACGACAGACCGCAACCAGCCAGAGGCAGAAGTCGAGTATATCTGTGGTCCTGGAATCGATCCCAACTTCGATCAGCTCATAGCGGCCCTCGGCCACATTGCGCGGCACAAGCCAAAGCCCCTTATAGACACCATCATGCTATGGCGCAAGGCGAAAAGCGAGGAAGCATCGAAGCTACGGACACAGCTGCAGACTGTGAGCCAACGCACCGCTTTCTCATGTCATTCTGCTAATCTAGCCAGGCTCGACAGGCAAATGCACCAGTCCACTCTCATCTGTCGCGCCGGAACACTGAGTCAAGTCAACATCTAGCTGAGAACTTGTCAACGACTTCGATCGCTGCAGGCGCCGAGCAACTACTTGCGCTGCAAGATACGGTTACACTTGCTGAGCAGCGCTCAACCGTGTCAACGTACATCCTTTGCCGAGTGCTTATCGAGATCATGAGCCAGACGGACATTCAGAATCTGACAGTTGATATGGCAGATCGTCTGCTAGGTTTATTTTACGGGCAACTTAACACGGTGGACCCAGAAGTGGTCGAGTTCTCTAACCTCAGTAGGGCCAACTATGCCATCTTCAGCCAGCTGCTTGGTGTTCTCAGCGGCCTCATCTTCGATCCGGTGCAGGAGAAGTTCATTGCGGATCTCAAAACTATTGACAACCAATTGTCTGTTAAGGGCCAGTACACAAGGGATATCGAAAACAAGGGCGCCCAGCTCATTCGTGCCCTGCGCTTTTTAAAGGTCAAGACGCATCCAGAAGAAGCTTGGGACCGCACTTGCAACTTCATGCTGTCGCTTGCGAAACTGTTCGTCAGCGCACACGGTCATCCCATGAAGTATGCTTTTTGCCAGGTTCTGAGGGAGCTTTTGCTGCGGATCGCATCAAAAGCCACCGTGGAGATCAGTTCCCCCAAGTGGAAGCCGGTGGTCGACATGATGAGGCAGCGGGCAGCCGTGTTACTTGGCAAACCAAAACACTGGCATGAGGCCTTTCCCTTGATGACCGCCCTATTGTGCGTCTCGCCTACAGAGACCTTCACGGCGCAATGGTCTGCACTTGCACTATCAACACAGCCAAGGCTCAAGGAGCGTGCCACTCGACCCATCGCCTTGCGAGGCATATGCCAATTGGTATGGACGTACCTGTACAGAAAGGGACCCGATCCGCCGTCAATTGCTGTTCGCAAGCTTGAAGACATCATCAGGATGATCTTCCAGCCGGGGCGACGTTCGTATCTTTCGACCGAGCCCGCCATCGCCGAACCTCTCATCCAACTGACAAGGATAATCGGCTTCAAATACCAAGACCTATGCTTCAAGACAGTCATTTTCCCCCTGCTCAATGCCGAGATGTTCGCTTCGGGACGTGAGCTCCGCGTCGAAAATCTAGAGCCTGATAGAATGGTCTTGGGCATCCGTTCCTTCCTGGCCATTATGGCGGATTTGGAGAATTCAGAACAACCTCCGTTTCCAATCACGTTCGACTACGATCCTAATGCGATTTTGCCTGAGCTCCCAGCTCTTCCAGCCAGTCCACGACCTCTACAGCATCTTCCCATCAAGTCCTCCCTGCTAAAGGAAGAACGGCTGTCACGACCCGTCAATTTCAACGGGTTCGCTGAAGTGGCCAAAGAGTCTTATGTGCGCTTTTGCAAGATACTCGGCGAAATCACGATCATTTGCGATAACACATTTGGAGGACAAGCAGTGCTTGATGAGAAGTTCTCGCTCCAGACACCAAAGACGCCAATGGCGGAGGCATTCAGCTTCAGCCGGCGCGAAGATCATCAAGGCTCTGTTGATCCCCGACAAGGTTTCTACGATCTTCTACACGTAGCTGTGCAAGCCTTACCACGATGTCTGTCGCCTCATATTCCTTTCAACTCACTTGTTAACCTCTTGTGCACTGGAACGGCACATGTGCAGAGCAACATTGCTGTTTCTTCGGCCCAATCTTTGAAGTCTATTGCTCGACAGTCTCATGCACAGCAGGTCACAATAGGCTTCGCTCGCTTTATATTTAATTTCGACGACCGTTATGCTACCATGTCTGATGGCGGTATGCTCGGCGCGGGACACATTGAGAATACTCTCAAGCTTTACGTTGAGCTGCTTCAGATCTGGATTGAGGAAATTAAACAAAAGGTCCGCAAAACAGCACTAGACACACCTGAGGAGGGTACTGGCAGCCGAGCTGCGCTCCTTGATCTTTCCTCTGTGTGGGCACAAGTGGAGGAAGTCGAATCTCACGGCCTGTTCTTCCTATGCTCACCCTCAAGGCGTGTGAGATCTTACGCAGTCACTGTACTACGCCTTGTTACCGAGTTCGACACGGCGCTAGGCGCCACCAACACCCGTATTATTCGCGTCATGGAAGGCAGCCCTCAAAAGGTCATGGACATCAGTGACGATAAACTATCGTTAGCCGAGCGAAGTCGGCTACAGCGTGGTATGCGCAAGAGCAACGTCCAAAGCACGCTGGTAGAATTGTGTAGCAGCGACGTGCCTTACGATTCCACATTGTGGTTCAAGATCTTCCCCAACCTGGTCCGTATCAGCTTCGAAGTATGTCCATTTGCTGTCACTCTCACGCGCGACATCGTTTGTGCGAGACTTACGCAGATGCATCGGACCTTGATCACCCTAGGCGACGGGCCTCGCGCCACACCATACTCGCCTTTCGAGCCTGGTAGTGTGAGCAGGGTCACAAACCGGCTGGCCTCGACTTCACCAGAGATTGTGATCGAACAATGGAAGCTCTATCTGATCTTCGCATTCACTACCTTGACAAACCCCGGACAAGGCGGTTCAGCGTCACAAAGCCAAATGTCACAGCATTCACGCAAAGGCTCGAAGTCCTCGCAGAAAAGCACAAATAAGCTGCATACTGCTAGTGAACTTTTCGCAAAAGTTCTTCCTGCATTATCGGTGGACAATAGTGCTGTAAGAGAGGCCGCAGTTATTGGTCTGGGCTCCATCAACATCAATCTATACCGGATCCTCCTGGAGTCTTTACAAGGAATTGTCGCCGCTTGTGCTGAAGAAGCAAAGACGAGGCTGGGTTCACACACAAGGACTTTGAGCAGCCCGCGAAGAAACAGACGCACCGATCATCTTCGGACTGAGATTACACATGTTTATAAACTCACATCTCAATTCTTGCGACTCCCAGAAGCATACAACGATGAGTGGATTGTCAACAACCTTGTTAATTATACCAAGGATCTAAGGATCTTCTTGAGCGATGCTGAAGTCCAGAACGAGTGGGGCTTCCAAAAGCTTCGTACGCATTATTGCGGGCTTGTGGAAGTACTTTTTGAAGGTATCAACCGAACAGATGACCCACTCCAGTGGATGCCTTTCCAGGCCCGCAAAGCAGCCTTTACGCTCATGGAGGACTGGTGTGGCTACTCGGCAAATCAACCACAGATTCGTCAACGAGAAGAGAACATGCGCAGATCCATGTTAGACCGAGAGGCCGACTTGGGTAACAAAGGTATTGCGACCGCAGCTATGGAGATTGAGAAGCGAGACCTTCGAACAGCGGCTCTTAGTGCGATGGCTGCATTGTGTGGCGGGCCAGTCAGTATCACAACTGACAGCAAGGTGTTGATGCAATTTGATGTACGCCGAATGCTATCATGGATTGACAGTATATTCGAGACTCCGAGTGATCGCACACATGCGATCGGCCGCAGGGCGCTGACAAACCTCATCATCCACAATCGCGAGCATCCTTACCTTCTGGACCGCGCTATCGAGATGTGCTACCTTTCCAAGTCTTCCAAGGCTTTGGATAGCTATTTTGAGGTCGTCACTCAAGTGCTCACTCAGCGAGAGGACTACACGTTACCCTTCTGGAAGGTGCTTAGTGCAGGCCTGTACACGCTCGGACACGAGAACAGCGGAATACGCATAAAGTCATCCCGTCTGCTAAGAACACTGGAAGGCCGTGAACAGAAGAACTCGAAGCTACAAGACCTTGATATCAGTATCTCCGACAAGACAATTGCCGTTTACAAGCTGGCTCAATTCGAGACATCTCGGCGACTGGCAAAGCAGCATTCGGAGCTTGCTTTTCTTGTGTTCTCGCAGTTCTCGTACTATTTCAAGGAACTACAGCCGGATCATCAGCGGAACATGGTCGCTGCAATGCTGCCTTGGATTCAGACGATCGAACTGCAAGTGCAACCAGGCGGTGGCCCTACGGCTAATTCATACATGTTGCTTGTCAACCTTTTCGAGATCACCGTTCGATCAGGCAACGCACTCCACAACGAAATCCAAGCACTTTGGCAGGCCTTGGCCACGGGACCTTATGGAGGCAACGTGCAGCTGATCCTTGATTTCATCATCAATCTCTGTCTGGACAAACGAGAGCAAAACTATGTTGACTTTTCCAAACAAATCGTTGTTCATCTTTCGAGCACCCCAGCTGGGCAGAAAGTGGTAGAATTTCTCCTCCTTCAGATCAACCCACGTTCGTTGGTGAGCGAAAAGCGCGAACCGGTGCCGCCACCAGCGGATGCTATTAATTTGCCATATCTCGCGGACCTCAACGCTTTGCTCCCAAGCAGCAACAAGCAGGCAAGTACTGTGCTACCATTCTTTTTGCTTACGCTAATCCATTTTAGTCTGGATTTGCGCTTGGTCAGGTCTGTTTGATCCTGCTCGTTGATTTGATGGTATCTCCTGTTGAGCTTGCCAGCGAACACGTCCCGCTTCTCCTCCAGGTTGTCCTCGTCTTATGGGATCACTATACGCCTGTGGTTCAGGACCAAGCGCGAGAGATGCTCGTTCATCTCATACACGAGCTTGTCATCTCAAAAATCGAAGACGACACCCTAGGCATTGACAAGCGTGCAATTGAAGATTTTGTTGAGAACATTCGCCAGCATGACGCCAAGGTTGTGTGGAACTACGATGACAAGAACAGCAAGGAGGCCGAGGATTCAAGCACAAAGGTACCTGAATCCATGGAGTATGTGTCTGGCGAAGTCCTAAAGTTATTCTCTCTTGCATACCCTGGGCTCAGGGAAGCGTGGGGAAGAGTGGCGCTAAATTGGGCTACATCTTGTCCGGTTCGACATCTTGCATGTCGGTCCTTCCAACTTTTCCGATGCATTTTGAGCTCCCTCGACCAGCAGATGCTCTCCGACATGCTTGCCAGACTCTCCAACACCATCTCTGATGAAGAGAGTGACATCCAGACCTTCTCTATGGAGATCTTGACAACACTACGTGCCATCATTGAGGCCTTGGCCCCTGAAGATCTCATTCAATATCCTCAACTCTTCTGGACAACCTGCGCCTGCCTGGACACCATACACGAAGGCGAATTCATGGAAAGCTTATTGATGCTGGACAAGTTCCTTGACAAGTTGGACCTAGGCGACCATGCTATCCTAAAAGTACTCGAGGACAGCTGTCCGGAGAAGTGGGAAGGCAACTTTGAAGGACTAGCACAGCTCACATTCAAGGGCATTCGGTCGAGCACCTGCTTGGACCGGTCCCTGCGGATCCTCAACAGGCTGGTGGTCCTACCGTCAAGCCGGATCGTTGGAGATGATACACGGCTTGTGTACACCATTCTTGCCAATCTGCCTAGGTTCATACGATCATTCGAGACAATTAAAAGGGATCCTGGCGTGAAAGCTACGGCCGAGATCTTGGCTCATGTTGCTGAGGAGCAGTATCAGTGCACGCCGCTCGCCGATGCGCTCAAATGTTTCGCGCTGAAGAGGTACCGTCAAGAGACAGACTTTCTGTCACAAACATTGTCTGCCCTACGATTGGCCTACTTCCCTGATCTAGAGTTAGGCAGTCTGATCTTTTTGCTCAGTCTGCTGACAAACAAGATCGATTGGATGAAGATCAATACTATGGAGGTGCTATGTATCCTGATCCCAGAGATTGAGATGCGCAAACCAGAAATAGCATCCAAGGGGCCTGACCTCATCTCACCGCTATTGCGTTTGTTACAGACCGAGTTTTGTTCGCAAGCGCTGCGAGTCCTCGACTTCGTCATCAATTTAAACATGACCAACGCGCCGACGCCTTTTGAGAAGCAACATATCCGTATGAGTATGGCTGGGTCACATTCAACTAGAGGTTACAAGAAGCAGTTTGAGAAGACCCAGTCGTTGTACGGCATTCCTGATGAGAGCGGGTGGTCAATACCAATGCCTGCTCACCACTCACACTTGACAAGAGCCAACGTACACGCTGTCTTTTATACTTGCGGGAACCTCGAAGGCGCCGATGCTCCTGAAACGGCAACGCCAAAGATCGAGTTCCGCGCAGACGAGTTCCCATTTAGCCCACTGTCAGATTATCGAACGGCGACTATGACGTCTGAAGACACACGCGGCGAAGGTCACATCGGCGACTTAGTCATGAAGTTAGACAGTCTAGATGACTTCTTCGATGACGATGATGATGACGATAACGAGACGCTCACCGACCTTCCCAACTTCACGTCAAGTCATTACCACCCAAACGACCAATACACAAACAGTGCTCTGAACACACGGGAGAACCTGTATGATCAGCAAACTGCACCCATACTGCTAAAATCCCTGACACGTAACGCAAGCGTTACGTCATTTCAATCAGGCTTCAGTAACGATCATGTCAAGCTGTCTCCTGCACGAGACCCTGGTGTCATGACTCCAGGGGCTTTCAGCTCTTTCAATTCAACGCCGACTGCCCCTGCGCCCACAAGTGCCCCTCGCCCCGGCCTCCACGCTCGATCGGTGACCTCACCATCAGCGCCCCTTCAAACCCAGCGAATCTCTCCGTCCCTGTCCACAACCACCCTCGACGAGATCGGCGAATCGTTTTCCGACGATGACATCCGTCTGACAAGTGCCGACCGCACGCTGAGCTTGGAGAACATGACGAAACCACTCCCGCAAGACACACGAAGCAGGATACGCAATGGCATGCGCAGGCTGACTGGCGGTGGAGGCGATGGGAAAGAAGGCACAAAAACACGGGAAGCTATCAAGCAGGCCTTGCAGAAGAGCCCGCAGGTGCCCAAGGTGCCGGATATTTATCTGCACAATCCGAAGAGCTCAGACTTATAGCAACGACTGAGCTTCCTTGGGCTGAACTAGTTCGGCCAGGAAGCTCATACTCGAGTTGTATCTAGCGAGAGTTCTGAGGTGGATGAGCGCCAGAAAGAGAAGAGTTGGAACAAGTGGGAAGAAGAGGTGGCTGCATGTTTTGCGAATTCCCATGATTTTCATTTCGCGTTAAGATACCAGGTCGCTTCAGAGAAGCTAGGCAATGCATAATCTTTGAATCCCGGTCTTCGGATCCCAATCTACGATCTACTATCTATGGTCACACTGCACCTGCTCCAGTCATGTCTGTGCCATGCCTCATGCTTGCGGCCTCCCAGCCGTCGGAAACCCCAGCTCAAAACTCATTTACCTTGACCTCCCTCCCCTCCTTCAATGGCAAGTAAATCTTCTCCCATAACTCACTCCTCTCTCCCAAGTGATACGACAACCCCACATCCGCCAGACTCGCACTCTCACCCCCGCCCATTGCCTCCAGCTGCGCAATCACATTCTCTAACCCCAACGCCTTCCCCGTGGCCTGTGTCGTGCCCGCCTCAAGCGCCACATGCACAATGTGGATGTGAAAATGATAGTAAGTCGGCTGGTAGTGAACATATAACTTCAGCTGATCGCGCTCGAGCTGCGGATACAGCTTCACCGTCGCATCGAGCATCCTATCGCGCATGTGCGCTACCCAGCCCGCCATGCCTTTGGTCAGGTCGCGGACAGACCAGATATCGCGCCGCTCGACGATGCCGAGGAGGTGCAGCGACTCGAGCGTCGAGCGGTCCCAGTTGAGGTCTGGAAGGAGGAGAAAACCCGAGGACCCGGTTTCTTTGTAGATCACGTCTTCCTGCTCCTTCAGCCCGTCGAGGATGTTGTACACCCACTGCAGCGTGCCCTTCTCGTGCTGTTTCGCAATGTAAGGACGGACGTATTTCGTGTATATCTCAGGCGTCTCGTGCACGATTCTCAGGCCCTGTTTCTCGTACTTCGTGATGTGCTTGCTGGTGCACGGGTAGATCAGATTGAGCTTGTAGTCTGGGGGCGGCGGAGAGTTGGTAGAAGAGGATGGATTGCTGTTTGCGAGGAACCAGGCGTAGATGTCGTTTGCACCGAGATTCTTGATGTTCTGAAGTGAGGTAGAGAAGCCGCGCATGTTGGACTCTGAGGTGTCGAAAGCGGCGCGCTCGGCGATCAGAAGGGCGTCTTGGGAATCGATCGTGCCAAGGAGGGAGATTCGACGCCCGGCTTGGTCAGAATTGAGAAGGCGAGCGAGCTGGAATTTGGGAATGAGGGATTCGACGTGTGCGGCTACGTCGGCGGGCGTTGTTGAGGTCATTCTGGTTGATGGGGTGAAGAGAGCTTGGTGGCTTTTCGAAGTCTCTGCGGGAAATAATCAGAGGTGAAACAGCAAGAACATACTGTCGATTTTATCACAGTTGCAAAGTCATGATTGCAGAGAACAAAGCATGATTGTGACGATGAATGAGAATTATGGATTAGAGCCATGCCAGTGTAGCTCCCATTGACTGCGGAAAGGTACGATTACCCCACCCTACAAACGAACATGAAACGCAAGCAAGATCCGAGACATCGTCAAGATCTGTCAGATGACTTACATTTCCAAGATGCTGCAAGACCGAGCTATGATATGTTTTGAATTGTATGCTTGAGACTGGCCGATGATAGATAGTGAAAAGCGAGCACGTGCTAGCGTGTTTACGTTAGCGCGCATCACCACGTCAACCACAAAGCCCGATTGGCGAGTCTTTGCGTCACTCCTACAGCTGCACCCTTGACCGCGCAATCGACTAGCTTCACACATCGCATCCGTATTGAGCTGCCACATCCAGATACACATCCAGACTATCCATAATGCCCCCGAAACGACGAGTATCCGGCCCCGCGGCCAAGTCGCAGCAATCAACCCTTGCATTCCATGGTGGTGCCAACAAAGTCACAAAAGCTGGCGCAAGAGCGCAAGACGCAAAGAAGAATGTTCTTTCGAGAAGCGCAACCAAGGCTATTAAGCCTGAGGTCATCAATCTTGAGATTGTCGAAGACACGAAGCCTACCACGGTCGAGGCTGACATCATCGATCAAGTCGAGAAGGAGATCGCGGCGCAGAGGGTAGAAAGCAACCCAGAAGATGATGCTGCTAGGCGCATTACAGATTCGGCAATCAAGAAATATTGGGCTTCGAAGGAGAAGCAAAGACTAGCGCCCAGAGTACACCAAGGTGACCTGAGCTTGCACGAGAAGGTCCTGCGGGAGTTTGACATGAGCGGACAGTATGGGGTACGTCAAAGCGTTCGGGGCAGTCGCAACAGAGCTAACATGTTTCTGACAGCCATGCACTGGGATTGCACGACTCAAACGCTGGAAGAGAGCATACCGTCTGGAGCTGGACCCTCCAATCGAAGTACTTGCTGTTCTACTGAAAGAACAAGAAAGTGCCAGAGACAAGCTGTCGTTTCAGCGATCTCACGTGGACGAGCTACTAAACACCAGGACCGAGATCGAGGCATGAAGGAAGATCCTGTAGCCTTCAGAGCATATCGATGGAACGCCGTACGAACGATATGGTGAGATGAGTCTATGTATGCTTATTGCTTGGAGTTTGGGAGTTGCGTTGCTGGGTTTCACGTTACACATCATGCCTGGGCAGGCACGACGAGGCCAAACGCTGCATACGAGCGGCTGCGCCAAGTGGTCGAGGTATTCGCTGATTCTCAACAATTTCGAAGAACAATGAAAATCATCTAACAACGTCCTGCTCTGTCCGCCCAAGCATTGAGCTAATATGGGCCGATAGCCCAGGTTCTCGATTTAATGAGATGATCGCCAGAACGGCGCAATTCTACGTCAAGCTGCATCCACACGGAGGCGGCCATGTGCTGTTCAGCCGTCGCGGGCAGAGGCACACCAAAACCCAAGCCTAACATAGCCGAACGATCCCTGAAAGTGTGTCGGTCGCAAGACCCTCCCGCACCGCCGCCGCATCGCCGGCACATTTCTGGGTGCGGGGTTGTTGCGCCAGGTCAGCATTGGACACGCCGCCGTCCCTGTAAGCCGTCCCTATGGCATTGTTCTCCATCACGATGGGTGTCGTGTGCTCTGGTCTTACCGTCTTGCTTTCTCCAAAGCGGCTCCAATGCAACGGTCAAAAGGCGGGGTCGATCGCCGCATCCTGATGGCGGTTCGAAGAACAGCCCAGAGCTTCACGGTGCTCGGAGTGTGGCGAAGGAGCTTTGCGGCTGCAGCTGTGGGATCCACTGGTGTAAGAGATCCGCATGCGACTGGCCGCTAGGGTGACAGCCCAATTCCACGCTGCCGGCGATGCCTGTCAGTGGGCCCTCAAGGCCAGGCCAATTTTTCGGCGTGCCGAGTGGAGTGTGAAGCCTAACGAACCGATGGGCCGCGCAACTCATCGGCGGTCCCACTTTGGAATGCTGGGGTTTGAAATGATATCAGACCCACCCTGTCTATCGTTATCGCTGGCAGCGTTGGTACTCTCGAGGTAGCTGGAAAGCTGGCTGTGTGATAACAGCCGTCTAGCGAGCAACGAGGGCTATTTTGGCATACAGTAGTACGCTTTCGCGCTATCGCTCTCGAACCAACGCAGAACCTTGTGCGCACAAGTGTGCATGGGCTTGCAGAGGCGAACCGGACTGGCTCAGCCTGCACGGCGCCTCTGGTGTGCTGCAGGCGGGGAACCCACTAAACACCTAGGATACCATTCCGCTGTGCAACCACTATTACCCTCTTCCTTCGCCCACCCGTTTCATTCCCTCCATTCTTCGCATCAAACCAATTCTTCCTGCATTTGCTTCCTACCACACATCTTGCCAACATGCTCAGTGCATCTTTGGTCGCGCTGTAGATTCATACTTTCCATAGGGGGCCGCTCTTATTGTCCCAGCGCCTCACTGCTGAGTCGGTGCATCTAAACATTGGACATACCGCTACGCCTTAACATTGTAAGCCAACTCTTTGTTGCGCTCGTGTTCGACACGCGCACATAATATTGAAACGGTATTGACAGTCGACCGCAGAGTTGCTATCACTCCACCGTTGTCACCCCGCAATTAGTGTTGCACTACCCTCATTCGGCCACTTGATCTGGTTTAGGAAGGGCAGACCGGCCTTATCAGCACATTGCGTCGCGTGCCTTCAACTGCACCGTCGACACTTCGATTGAAAGCATGGCAGCTGCAGTGGCAAGAGCGCCGTCCATGCTAGGTCGTACTTCAACACCTCCTACACACATATCGCTCAATACCTCATCCCGCGGCACTCCTGCTGCAATTCCCAACAAGCATCTGCCAGTATGCTCGCCAGGCGGTATTCCAGCAACACCGCCAGCCTCCCCGCCGCGAGACGATGTGTTGCACGATACGTCCTCGGTCACATACCCACCGGAAAAGCACTGTACAGAGTTCTGTAATGACCCTCCAGTGTACACAATCACAGCAGACCGTATGGCAGAAGCGTTGGAATATATGGCGACACATCCTATGCCCAGTCCAGAGCAAGTCTTCCCATGGCTCCATGGTTTGCATGCTGAGAATCAAATTCAACTGGCATTTTTCGCTTCTCGACGCAAAGCTGCTCGCAAGACTCCCAACTGCATTCGCAGCCTGACTGTTGTGAAGACTGGAGGGGATCTGACCGTATCAAAGCTGAAGGGTGCCATTGCAGCAGACGAGATCCTTTGCTCCAGTTCAAACGAGTCGCCTACCTTCATTGAATGCGACCCCAAAGACGGTTTTTCTGTGCGCAACTTCCAGATTCAGGCATGCAAATTAGCCATGGTCTCCGACATCATTGTCTATGGTGATCAGAAGACACACCCAAATGACACCATTGCCCTTGCCAAGATCATCTCGCAGGCCCAACGGCAGTATGAGGCGCGTAATGACTTTCCTACTGGCTTGTTCAATACGTTCATGCTCTCAGATTCATTCGGCACTGTGCAAGAGAAGTACCCAGAGCTTATTGCCATCGACCCAACTGGGCGAGTAACCGGTAATGTCGTAGACTTCTTCTACTGGGAGCGTTATGAGATGTGTGACATGTCAAAGGCGTCTGAGATCAGCAGCAATGTGTTCCTAGGGCCTACACCCGACACCGCGCTGCATCCAGATTGTTTGGGCGAAGATGCGTACGATGTGCTCATTGAAGCCACAGATCTCGCGCATGTGCCAGAGACACGGTCTTTGCGAGCTCTGAGAATGTCGATGGAAAAAGTCACGCGCAAGTCTACGCTACACATGGAGTTTCCTTCTTCTGGTAGCATCATGCCACCAACGTGGTCACATACCGAGGTAGATGGTCTGATGGAGACTTGCCGGTGGATGTACGATCTTGCCAACCCACAGGAAGTCCGTCGGTCGAAGCGCAGACGAAGCGACGACGACGAAGCCATCGAGCTAGACGATATTGCTGTGCCACGAAAGTTCCTTATTCATTGCACAGATGGTTACACAGAGACCACCCTGCTTGCACTAGCGTACTTTATGTACGCGGAAGGGCTTCCGGTCCATGAAGCCTGGATCCAACTGCACCGGGAGAAGGGCCGCAATTTCTTCGCTTATCCATCCGATGTTGCACTACTCACAGCCATTCAGCCACGCATCTTGCAGGAGTCGCCCAAGTTCAACAAGAGTGTGTTCAATCTCACCGAGCCGCAGTGGCTGTCGAAGATTGATGGCAGCTTGCCTAGCAGGATTCTGCCGTATATGTACCTTGGCAACTTGGGCCATGCGAACAATCCAGAGCTGCTCAAGGAATTGGGCATAACAAGGGTCTTGAGCGTTGGTGAAGCACTGTCTTGGCCGGACGGCATCAAAGCGCAGCTCCAGTGGCCTGATGAGAATTTCCTGATGGTTGATAAAGTTCAAGATAATGGCGTCGATCCATTGTGGAACGAATTTGAGCGATGCCTCAAGTTCATCGAAGCTGGTAAAGCTGCCGGCGAGGCTACACTAGTTCACTGCCGTGTTGGTGTATCCCGATCTGCGACTATTTGCATCGCAGAAGTCATGAATGAGATGGGCCTCTCGTTTCCCCGTGCATAGTAAGTTTGACCACATAGACATCAGTCGACAACAACTTACAAGTCTCCAGCTGCTTTGTCAGAGCACGACGACTGAACGTTATCATCCAACCACATCTTCGATTCACCTACGAACTCCTGAAGTGGGAAGAGTATCAGCGTCAGCGACGCAACGAGCCTCTTCGCCGCGAACTCGAGTGGGCCACCGTCGCACGCGAAATAGCGCTCATGAACAAACCTTACTCGCGATGACATTACGATCTGTATGCGAATCCGACATGACTCACGACTGACCTTTGTACGATCACCTCACCCACACTATCTTTTGAACCATACGCAGCAACCTTTGTTATTACACTAAGCGATTCTACGGCGTTCGCAATCGTCTACGTCTTCCTGCGCATTTGGGGTTGTTTATGATAGTTTTCTACATCTTTTCTTTTTTCGTTGACGGGTTTGGGAAGACTTCGGCCACACAGCTCAGTTGGCGAATCTGAAGTATGCCCCTTGTTGCACTATCCACTGGATGTCGATGCAATGCGATGCTATGGGGCGGTTTCATGGGCGTCATCTATGCGTGTAAGCTTATGTTCAGAATCTGGGCATTGGGTTGGGTCGAGGTACATTATACGTATGGCGTTTGAGGTGGGGAATTATGGCGCTCTGAGCCGAGTATACTTTGGCTGGTCTGTGATGAAATGCTACCTTTTATTTAAGTTCAATCGTGGTTTCGTTCTTGCTGTTGACGCGTCATTGTTGCATGAACATGATAGTGCCTTGGTGAGGAGATAACCGCGTGAATTAGGCGAATGCTGGATAAAGTGCAGAGACAGGCCGTGAAGCCGACTACACCACGCTATGCATACAAGCACCGCGTTTCAAGACCCCTCCTCAATTCAAGTAAACTCAGTGCTCTCCGCTCATTTCTTCTCCACCTTATATGCACTCTCAATAGTATCATCCTCCAGCCCGTTATCGTCATACACCTGCCCCTCAGTCCCATCCCCAACATTCAAATCCGCAAATAGCTCCTTCTCAGGCGTCCTCATCCACGGCGAACCCAGACTCTTCCTCTTCGCCCGCTCACCCAGCGCCACCATCCTCTCCTCACGCTCAAGATCCAGCCTAACTCTTGCCTGCTCCGCCGCAGCGCGCGCGTAATCTCCACTCGCGCTGGTGCGAAAACTCTGGCTGCCTCTCGCTCTCGCGCGGGCAAAGCTGCCCCGTCTTGACTCTGCGCCAGTCGCGGGCGGCACTTCGACGTCGCCACCGTCCTGCCCGCGTTTTCGCCTGGTGAAGACGAAACTGCCCCAGAACGTCCCGTTGGAGCCCTCGATGCCGCGCCAGGGTTTTTCGCGCAGAGAGAAGATCAATGCGTCGGCGAACCCCATCAGGCAGATGCAGATGCTGCTCCCCACGCGCATGAACTCGATGGGCTGCAGGGCGTACCGGTCCCAGTAGTTCATGCAGTGTTGTGCGAAGGGGATCAGCCACATCAGGGTGTAGACGAGGGGGTAGATGAACATGAGGCGGAGTTGGCGGTGGATGCGCTGGCGTTGTTTCGCGAGGCTGAATTGCACGGGTGAGGAGGGACACGGGCTATGCATTGATTCAGAAGATGGGGGGTAGCCTGCGGGTTCGTGCTTTGCGGGGGTGTTGCCTGGAGGTTTACATTGAAGGGATTGATCGAGCGGCGAGATGGGATCAGTGATGCTGCGTCCTGAGGGGATGGAGTGGAGAGGCGGGCGGTTGTGGTCTACACAGGAACGGGTGAGTTCGAGAGGGCTGCCTGGAAGATAGTTTTGCATTGTGCCGCTCTCGAAGGAGACGCGTTGGGGAGGATGGGTGGAGAAGGGACTGAGTGTTAGGAGTGGCGATGACTGGCGCTGAGCGGTGAAGATGTCGTGTCCTATCGATGACTTTCGACGTTCAGGCCGTGGGCGGGATTGCATGTTTGTGAGCTCAAAAGTGATATCTTCCATTTTCCCTTCGTCCTGCGCATCGTGTGGTGTGTTGATCGAGCCGTTATAGGTTTTAAGGCTCTGAAAGCTTGTGTCGACTCTAGCGTACGCGCGGAACTCAAAACCGACATGGGTATAGATTGCTATAGCAAGGCCGATTATCGTAAGAACAATGATATAGCGTGGGACCCAGGTAAGTGCGAGCCTATACCAAAAGGGACGGATTGGAAGCGTACAAAATGCGCCTTGCGATACATAAGCCTGCTGAGGGTTGACAAAGGCCAAACCAGCCATGAGGACGGGAAGGGCGAAAGCTCCGATGTAGACGTAGCGACGGTAGGGGTAGAGTCCGTCTGAGCTGACAACTGTTGAAGGGTAGAAGACTTGTATCGCGCTGTGTATGGCCATGACAAAGACAGCATAGTCTGACACCAGTGTCAGTTGAATCATGTGCTTAGAGGTGTTGCTGACCACTTGTTTGTGTTCCATACTGCACCAGGAATCCGCTAACTTGACAGAACGTAGTCCCGGTTTTGACCGTTCCACGGGCCAGGGAAATGATAGAAAAAACGAAAAGCCAGGTGCCCCGCATGAGGTCGCCGTATATTAGTATCATGACTAATCTGGAGCCTGTTAGCTATGGTCGTACAGTACACGAGGGTGGCTGACCTGTGACGAAAGCGCTTTTGCAATCTACAGAACCAATACATACAAAGAGTGGAAGCCAAGAGGCTAACCAGAGCGCATGTAAGTGCTGCTGTGCCAAGGCCGTATTCCTTTGCCCTGTTCCTATCCGTCATTGATACTGGGTTGTAGGTAAGTGAGGAGGTATGAGGAACAACGGCAAGGAGCACCAGTATGTAGGAAGGAAAGGCGTTGTTCATTACGGCAGGGACGTGGCGCAGGGAGGTTCGATGCGAACGAACGATTCGAGCTTGATTCATGGTAGTCGTCTTATAGCTAATTCCGAAGGGATCGGTTCCGGTTGCGTTACAGCGGTGTGAGGGAAGAGTGTAGAAATGACAGAAAGGAAATAGGGATAATGACCGCACTCTGAGCCTACCATGCCCCATAAGTTTGGCAGTAGAATACATCGAAAGCGTGTAAGACAGGGACAGCATCCCGTTTCTGGGCCTTGCTGATTCTGACACCATGCCGCGCTGAAACATGAATCTCGAATTAGAAGTATTGTTTTCAGCATACCCTCGATTTCAAAACTCTAAAGTCCACAGAGCCATATAATCCTTATATTATGCATAGCAAAGCAGGTGGAATGATAGCACCTCGTACTGCTAGATGCCTCTTCCCACCGCCCCACAGACCGCTGGCGATACAGCTATCTCTGAGGCTTAGCGGCGCCAGTGCAAGGAGCCTACCTTGGTTTTACGTCCAGTGTAGAAGACCTTTCGAAATCGAGATGATGCACTGGTGAACGGGCTTGATCTTACCCTAGTCGAGGTGTATGCTGATCCTACGGCATGCAGTACACCTACGGAATCTAGCTTCGTATCGATCGTATGTTGCTAATCCAACGACTCGGCGAGAGTAATGAGACTGAAGCGTAAATCGCCGCCTCCGGCCTCGGACTCGCGCTTCAGGAAGCTGCGTGGGCCCAAATCAAGGGCTCTCTCGCTGAGCACATCTTCGTCTGCTGAAAGCTTGCCGCGATTTAAGGGGCCCTTCCTTCGGCCATCCAATTCCCATAGATTGTCGTCTCCCGATTTGACGAAACAAACATAATGGAGATCAACATTATCTTCGGCAGCTGGAGCAATTGTGTCGCCGCCTCCAGCCGCGGTTTGATGAGCACTCTCGAGAGCTTCTGACTCGTAAAGCAGGTCGGCTCTTTTTGCCGGGGTTAGTGGGATGGCGTCTCGAATGAGTTTGGCCAAGTCTGAGCTGGGGTCTGGAAATCTCTCAGCAAACGTGGCGAGGATGTTTGAATGCACCGGAGATACTGACGGATGTTTGTGCGTGCTGCTCCGTTGGACACACCGTGCAGCAGTCCGATCAGGCCACAGGCATTTCCGATCGTTTGCTTGTACCAAATCACCTCCTCATCAGCACCATGGCCTGCATACTCAGGCTTGTCCTTGTCTTCCTCCCGACGGAATTTCTCATATGTCTCGCTAACAGGGAAGACAAGGAGAAGGGCATGAGCAGGTCGAGGCACGAAAGCGAGTAGTTCGGGCTCATCAATGCTGAAGACGTCATGGAATGCGAGCTTCTCTGACAAGCCAAGCTTGTGAACGAGCTTGGACATGACCTCGGGGTTGTTCTCTGCGAGACATGTGAGTGCAGGAGCTCTTGTTTGCAGAGCCGTGTCTTACCTAGGGGAATGAAGCGCTTCTTCCCCGCAGGAACGTCAGGATTGTCGTCGGCCATGGTGATGAATTCTATGGTCACGTTGCAGACCAGCGATCAGGCCAGGAGGATTCGGTCGTGTTGTGGTGGTATTGCGGGGGAAGCTTGTGGTTTATGTACAGTGGGGCAATCGAAGGCAACAAACACCCCGCGTCATGGGTTGATCCTACTATTCTTCGTATTAGCAAGCAGAGCAGGCAGCATTTGCACTGCAGATGTTTAGGAGGGAGGCATCCGTCCTCCATGGATGCATTGCTCTTCTACTAGATCGCCAAAGCCATTTTGCAGCATGTGGAGCTCGGCGTGCTTGCCGACTTTCCCACAATTGCGTCAGAAATCCAAAGGCAGCGTTGTATAGAAGGACACTTGATATGAAAGCAGGCCCCATTGTGAAGAGCTGGAACACGTCTGGCCGCGATGGCCTGTGCTGATGTTCATCGGCGACTCGTTCATCGCCGCCTGTGTGCCCCGCCAGCTGCTGTGGACCCCACGAATTTTGGGTTGACTCAGCTCGTGATGCATTCACCCCAAGCTCTGCCACTTTTGCGCACACGACTCAGCCAATCTATACACCGATTACGCCGCATACCTCCCGCCGCACTCCCAATCCCAGGTCGACACCCCTTTCGCGCTACTCGCAACGTTGCTTCCCTCGCAGCGCCCACTTTCTTTACCCCGCGGACACCCATCTTTTTCCAGCGCACCTTCACAATGTCCAGCTCCACCCTCGACGAGAGCTTGGTCACCTACCTCAAGACCCACGCTCCGAATAACGCTGCCGAGGAGACGGACGCTATCAAGGCCTCCCAGGCTCTCTTTCCTGAGGCTGGCTACACCGACGTCGAGAAGCAGGAGATCAGCCAGTGGCTCTCATCTGCTTCTCACATTGCCTCGTCCACAGATGACGCCGCAAAGTCCGCGGAGCGTCTGTCGACACTGAACACACATCTCGCCAGCCGTACCACCGTTCTCGGCGCAAAGCCCTCGGTCGCAGATATTGCGCTCTACCAGAAGCTCGCTCCCGTCGTCTCGAAGTGGAGCGCAGAAGAGAGGACCGGCGAGCAGGGCTACCACCACATCGTCCGCCACGTCGACTTTGTTCAGAACTCGCCTGTCTTCGGGCTGAAGCTTGAAGAGAAGGTCAACGTCGAGCTGGACAACATCGTCTTCAAGATTAAGCCCGTTGACGCAAAGGCCGAGAAGGAACGCAAGAAGAAGGAGAAGGAAGCTGCTGCCGCTGCCGCTGCCGGCAATGGAGCTACACCTACAACCCTGACTGGCGAGCAAGGCGCCGAGGGCAAGAAGAGCAAGAAGGAGAAGGCCAAGGACCTCGCACAAGCAGCGGGCGACGCTGTTGCTGGCACAGTTGCCGGTAACCCTACAAACCCAACGGAAAGCAAGAAGGGCGCGCCCGAGGGTGCACCAACCCAGAAGAAAGAGAAGAAGAAGAAGGAGCCCAAGCCTCAGAAGGCGTACGTCATAAGCATTCCAAAAGAAATCTGGTCAAATACTAACTACACAATAGAGCACCGGTCGAAAAACCCCTCTCCCCTGCCCTCATTGACCTGCGCGTTGGCCACATCTTGAAAGCCGAGACACACCCTAACGCCGACTCACTGTACGTCAGCACCATCGCGTGCGGCGACGCGCCCGGCACCGAAAACACCTCCGAGTACGAAGGCCAGATCGTGCGCACCGTGTGCTCTGGTCTCAACGGCCTGATCCCACTCGCAGAGATGCAGAACCGCAAGATTGTCGCCGTCTGCAACCTCAAGCCCGTCACCATGCGCGGCGTCAAATCCTGCGCCATGGTGTTGGCCGCTAGCCCACGCGTCAAGGAGGGCGAGGACGCACACAAGGGCCCCGTTGAGCTGGTCAACCCCCCCGCCGACAGCAAGGCCGGCGACAGGGTTTTCTTCGAGGGCTGGGAGGGCGAGCCTGAGGGCGTGCTGAACCCCAAGAAGAAGGTCTGGGAGACTATCCAGCCTGGATTTACTACCACGGAAGCGCTGGAGGTTGGGTTCAATGTCGAGGAGGTGCCGCAGTTGAGCGGCGAGGGGCCGGAGAAGAAGACGGGTGTTGCGAAGTTGAAAACCAAAGCGGGATTTTGCAGTGTGCCCACGCTTAAGGATGCTGTTGTCAGGTGAGCTTTGTGTAAAGAAGGTTGAGCAGAAAGCACATATACGCTGTAGACAAAAGAAAGCTGCTGAGAGCAATGCAACATAGTTACGACACCTCCTGGAGGCTGTCTTCAGGACCAACATATGAAGCCTCTTCCCTCATAAGAGCGGCATGTTCAACGCTTTTGGTATAATTCTATGTGATGTAAAGTATCAGCGCCCGCGCAAAATATACTGATCCAACCCATGCGACACTATTTCTCTCTCTACGCCTTCTTCTTCAGCGCCTCAACAAACTCCTTTGGTGGCGCCTGCCCATATCCCTCGGGGTTGTTCTCTGTCCACTTCCACAGATCTGCACACGCATCCTCGAGGGTAAATTCCGTCGACCAGCCCAACTCCTTGTTCGCAAGCGACGCATTAGCCGTGAGATCCAGCACGTCGCCCTGTCGCCTCCCCTGGACTTCGTACTTGAGGTCGCGGCCCACGACGTTTTCGAACGCCTTGATCATCTCGAACACGGTCGATCCCTTGCCTGTGCCCAGGTTCCACGCCTTGACACCGGGCTGCTGCTCGCGCAGGTAGTTCAAGGCCTGGAGATGGCCGCGCGCCAGGTCAAGGACGTGGATATAGTCGCGGATCGCGGTGCCGTCTTTGGAGGCATAGTCATCACCGAAGACAAGCAGCTTCTCGCGCTTGCCAATGGCGACCTGCGCGAGGAGGGGCAGCAGGTTGTACGGCACGCCGAGAGGATTCTCGCCCATGATGCCACTGGGGTGGGCACCGGCGGGGTTGAAGTAGCGCAGCAGTGCGGCGTTCCATTTCTTGGCTTCCTCGGGCTTGCCGTCCTTTGTGGCATTGTTGCGCTTGGCTTCGATCTGGTCGGTGATGACACTCTCAATGGTAGATTTTGTGCGGCCGTACGTGTTGGTGGGCCCGATGGGGCAGTGCTCCGGAATGGGAATCATGTTCTCGAAGCGAGTCGCATCGCCGTAGACGGTGGCCGAAGACGAGAAGACAATGTTTGTGACGTTGTTCTTCTCCATTGCGGAGAGGAGCGAGATGGAACCGCCAACATTGACGCGGTAGTATGTGAGGGGAATTACGCCAGACTCGCCGACAGCCTGTGGTGGTGTCAGAGTGTGCTTTCGGATGGACTATAGCGGTACTGACCTTCAGCGCAGCAAAGTGAATGACGTTGTCAATGTCTGGGTGCTCCTTGAACACCTTGTCGAGCGCGGCCTCATCCTGGATGTCGAGCTCGTAGAACTCGGGCCTTTTGCCGCAAATAAGCTCGATGCGGTTGATGACCTCCTTGGAGGAATTGTAAAGGTTGTCGACGATGACGACCTTGTATCCGGCCTCAAGGAGAGCAAGAGCTGTGAACGAGCCAATGTAGCCAGTGCCGCTGTACCAAGTTAGCAGATGCTGTGTACCATATGATGGAATGTGGGGCGGAGGGGTAGCTTTACCCTGTGACGAGGACAGATCTCGAAGCCATTGTGAGGTGTGGTGTGAAGTATCTGCTTCCTGGAGGACTGAAAACTTGGGAGGGAGGTATCTGAGGGCGGTGCTGTGAATGTTTGTGAGGTGACAGCGTTATAAAAAGCTATGAGTACCTGCAACCCAGCCGTACGCGCGGCGACGTTCTTAGCAAAGCCCTCGGCGGATAGCTTTCCTTTCCTGGTCAAGCGTGGGTGGGCTGCCGTACACGAGCGTCTCTTGCTCAAGCATCATCGCTTCAACGCCCTAGTCAACAACTGATCATGCCACTCGTGTCCTTGGCTGTGTTCAGCCCTCGTGCGCTATTGCTGTAATATCGCAAGCATTGCTTAGCAATCCAGACCGCTGCAGTAACTCACTACAGCAACAAGAACAACCTAATCCTTTCCTGACGGTGGCAACAGTCTCATTGCGTTGCTTCGCTTGGTTCTTACATTGCTACATACAGCACTCATAGCCGTCGCCGTCGTGCCTCGGAGGATGCGATCTTCAACCCTTACGTTACTTGGAGGGATTGCACGCTGCAGGTACATGCGAAAGAGGTCAAGCCAGAGCTTCGGCATGCCGGAGTTGTTAGTTCCGCATTGAGGAAGGTGCGACATCGACTCAGCATGCTCAACCGTGGAAGACCTTATGGCACTGACCAAGGCGCTGAATTCAAAAAGTATCAACAACTGTTTCCGCATGCTCGCTGCTGCTCCTCTTTGTTGTTGCTGTAAATCAATGTCTTTGTTCGTTGATGCGCCCGTGCGCATCCTGCTATATCTGGGCAAGACCATGCCCCCAACCCTTGCACACGCGCCTCGACACTGAACAACCCACAACTATTCTCACCGTCACCGCCTTACACAGTCAACATCGCGCCCAGCTTTGGAAACATGGTCGCAAAAAGTGCCGAACACGAAATCAATTGAGATCGATCCCCAATACTTCGCTTTTCTGGTTTGCGACGCGTTAAAGCTGGGAGTGCTACACGTGTTTGGGAACCCTGCCACCCGTGTACCTGAAGGTTATAGCGTAAACAAGATCGCAAGAGTCGGAAAGAGCTGTGACAGCGCTTCAAGAGTTGAGCAGAATAGAGCACGCAACAAGATTATAGACCCCCACGCACAAAGTGTAAGTCTATGCACTATTCGTGTTTTCGGAATTTCTCCTGCTTATAGTCTCGAGTGTGCTCCCAGTCACTGCCGGAGCAGCATTCACCTTCACCGCGGTACATTGAACTCGAGTGCCAGCCCCCACTTTTCGACTATTGTTCCTGTCCTATTGTGTATGTTCTTCTTAATACTTCTGATTGCCGCCGTCCGACCTCGTTCCACTCACATTCTTTACTCCAATCTTTACAACGAAAGCATCTCACCATCTCAGAGCTCTACTATAACGGCCCATCACGACGCTGTTCCCATCATTACCTTCTTCTCCTATCCATTCCCACGTCTGCCATGTCACAGGTGGCTGGCTTGGGCGGGCCCACGCCGCGTCGCTCTGGTCGTATTAGCTCGAAAGCTCCTTCGACCATTGCGCAGTCTACGGTGACGGTCCTAACCACAGGAGGCACCCGAAAGCGTACGAAGAAAGCACTCACTAAGGCCAAGCCTCGCAAGTCGAACGCTTACGGCGCCAGTGGTCGAGCTGGTGCCGCAGAAGAGCAGGCTGTCACTGCCACTGGCTTTGCTCAGGCCTTCCAGACCCAGAGAGGCGGCGCCGTCACTCGTGACGACGAAGATGAGCAGTCAGAGGACGACAGTGTCGACGAGCTGGGCAAAGATGCCATGATGACTGGAGGTCTGAACGGCAAGGACTTATTCGACCCGCCAGCTTATGGGCACTCTTCTCCTCCTCACCAGCGTCTCTCTCCTGCCCACGAGCGCTCTTCCCCTCCTCCACGAGTGCCAGCTCGTTTCACCAGGTCCGAGACTTCCGAGGCTCCCTCTAGCGATGATGATTTGGCTCTCTCACTTGGTGACGGATCAAAATCCTTCGGCATGGAGCACGAAGCCGGGATGCTGCAACGCCCACAGAGCCACAGCTTTCTGCGCTCCTCTTCGCTGCAGTCTGGTCCTGTGCCAGGGTTGACTTGGCGTTCTCGTGACTCGGCCCTTAGAGCTCCTTCCGGCGCCAAATCCACGGCCGGCGAGCCATCGCTCGAGGAAGAAGTCGATGACGCTGTTGCGAAAGAGAAAGCTCGACTTCAACGCGTAGGTCCACCTCCACCAAAGCCTGTCACCCAAGCCACACCAAGGCTGGTATCGCCCTTTCTTCACCCTGCTTCGCGTCAGTACATGCGAAATCACCAACCAGGCGAGCCTCGAACTGTAACCCGACTTCAGGCACAGGTCGAGCCGCAACCAAAACCACTCAGCAAACCTTTACATCAATCGAAATTGCAGGTTCGAAGCAAACACAGGAGCCCAGAAGTTGTCAAGCAGTGGCTTGGCCAGGTCGAGCCTGCCGACGACGTCCCGAGCAGCGAGATATTGGAGGATGAGCCAGAATGGCCATACTTGTCACTCCTCAAAAAAATATTCTGGGGGTTCATGGCCGCTATTGGCGTTTACTTTCTTGCTTTGTGGATGTCCGCTGCGTTCACAAACCCTACTCGCAAAGTGTCACTGGCCGAGGCTACTCGTGTACGCATCATGACAGCCTACGATGATCTGGTAGACTACGTCATGCCTGGTGAGAGAAAATACAACGAGACAAAGGTCATTCTCACGTGGCTAGGGGGCGATGGTCATCGCACGGACCATCTTCTCTGGTCACGCATGTACAAGAATCATCAAGAGTACGTTGCGAAGTTCGACGAATTAGACAGTGCCATCGAGAAGGTCAAGCATGATCTCCCGGACATGATTGTCGTGCGACAACATCCAGATGAGCGACTTGAGATCACTGACGACTTCTGGAACGCCCTGTTGAGCAAAGCAAAATCTAAGAGTGGCGACTCTACCTGGGCCGATTTCATCCGCGCGAATGAACAGAAGGTGGACGATCTAGACGGCAAGCCTGTGGATGTCAGCAAGCCTAGGGTGCTGCAACATATGGTGAATCGTGATGAGTTCGCCGATATTATGCGCCAACACTACCATACTGTCTCCACTGATGTCGACCGGAAAATTCTTGAATCTTTGAACGCTCAAGAAAAAAAGATGCAGTCATTGATTGAGGCCGAGACTCGAAAGGCTCTGGTCGAGTCTATTAGCCTCCAGTCGCTCGCACAGAGCAACATCCTCGCGAATTACGAACTGAATCTCATGAAGCCCAACTACTTCTCAGTTGGGATGGGAGCACTCATCGACCCTTCCTATACTTCAACTACCTTCGACAGTCGTCCGGCGTCATTTGTCCGCACGATGCTTGGCAGCATTCGTAGGGCGAACCCGCCAGTAACTGCTCTGAAGAAGTGGGAAGAGTTCGGCGAGTGCTGGTGTGCAACTCCAAACCCGATGAAAGGTTACGCTCGAGTCGGTGTATCTCTACCAAGGTACATGTATCCCAAGCAAGTTACCATCGAACATGCGCCAATGAGCATGTCCCCTTCCGGCGACATCAAAAATGCCCCTCGCAATATTGAGCTGTGGGCAGAAACCGAGCAGCCCATCAATCAGGTATACGGCTCAAGTCACACCGAGTGTTTGGACCCTGGAGATCTGCAACGAGTTGGCTACGTTTGTCTTGGCTCTTTCAGGTACAATGTTCACGCTTCTAACCATCTACAAACATTTGATCTCGATGCCGAGCTCACGGTACCTACCAGTCGGGTTGTCATGCAGGTTACTTCGAACTGGGGTGCCCCGAACACCTGCATCTATCGTATGCGCCTCCACGGTGAAGATGCTGCAACGAAGCCGGAATACGATGTCCAGCTGAACGACTAGACGTGACATCTTCGCGGTAGGTATGACTGGAAAGCGACACTTTCTAGGCGTTCTTTTCAAGTTTGAACCATTTTGACTGCCAAAGTCATCTTCTCGGTCGGCATGACTGCATAGCGACAGTGTTTAGGCGTTCTGGGTTTTATCGTCATTGTGGCTACCAAAGCCATCGGTATTGTTTGTGTCTATTCTGATTGCATGGAAGTCTCTTCTTATTGCACAGGAGTTTAGCCTTGTTGCCCGAAGTTTGTCGCATTACACCGGAGCTTGGGACGGGTGGGATTGCTGAAGCTGGATACCCTTCTCACATATCTTCTGCATTCAGCGGCTTACTCACGGCCATTCCAAAAGCTTTATTGGCAATACTATGTCATCATTTGCATACATAGAAAATGAAGGCCTCCTCAAGCCAAATCTCGGTTTTTTTGCGTGCTCGAGGCTACCCTAGATCAATTAAACCTCAATGTAGACTAGCGCAGAAACGCGCGGTTGCTCGGTCGATGTACGCGACAAAACGCGTCGGTCCCCTTAACCCCACATCACCACTCACCAACGGTCCAAGCCACAACAGCCCATCATGTCCTCACTGCTAGATGCTGTCCTGCATTCAGATGCTGCGGCGACCCCAGCAAGCACCTTCGGCGGTCCTACACCACGGTCTCCAGGCATACGATCTTCCTCTGTCAGACCACGCGGACCACCCTCTGAGAGCAACGGCGCAAACAGCGACATAGAAGCATTTCCAGATGATGAAGTGGTAGGCGCTAGGGGAGGCGTTCGACGTACTAATGGTCCAAGAACAGACATTCCCCGGGTGGTGGATGTCACTGGAGAAACTCTAGCGCTCCGCTTCCAGGAATTCTTGGAGAAGTAAGTGGAGCAGCATGACCAGCAAAGTCTGACATTGACATGCGAATAGCTACACAGAAGAACCATCGTCTTCAGCACTGCCCGTATCGAGTGTCGCCACAACAGACAAGTACTATGTCGCCCAAATACGAGGCATGAAGCTTTACCAGCTGTCAACCCTCTACGTCGATTACACACACCTCATGAAACACGAAGACGGCATCCTTGCACAAGCCATCGCCAGCGAGTACTACCGCTTCTTGCCATACATGGTCCGCGCCCTCCACAGCTTGCTCGCCAAATATGAGCCACAATACTTCCGCCAGCATCGACAACCAGAGTCGACGTCTTCGGTCACTGCTACCTCACTCGCTGAGAACGCTACAAGTCAGAACGATAGCCTGAAGGAGAAAACAGCGAATCAGCAAACCGACAAGCTGTTCACTTTGGCGTTCTACAACCTACCTCTGGTGTCGCGCATTCGTCAGCTGCGCACCAGCTCCATTGGTAGTCTGCTTTCTATCTCAGGCACAGCTACCCGCACGTCTGAAGTACGACCAGAGTTGTCCATGGCAACCTTTGTTTGCGAGATTTGCAACACAGTTGTGCCAAACATTGAACAAACCTTCAAATACACAGAACCGACCCAATGCCCGAACGTCACGTGTATGAACCGCGAGGGATGGCGACTAGACATCAGACAATCGACTTTTGTGGACTGGCAGAAGGTGCGCATTCAGGAAAACAGCTCAGAAATTCCAACAGGCAGCATGCCTCGAACAATGGACGTCATTCTACGAGGGGAGATGGTCGATCGTGCGAAAGCTGGAGAGAAGTGCATCTTCACCGGTACAGCTATTGTCATCCCAGACGTCAGCCAGTTTCGCGTACCTGGTGTGCGGCCACAAGCTATGCGGGATACGTCGAATACGTCGAGAGGCAACGATGTTGGTGGATCTGGTGTCAGCGGTCTCAAAGCGCTTGGTGTCCGCGATTTGACCTACCGCATGTCTTTCCTTGCCTGCATGATTTCGCCCGATCACAGCACACCTGGGCAGTCTTCAAACCACCACCTCAATGGCCAAGCTAGTAACATCCTTGCATCTTTGCATCAAGGCCAGATCGAGTCTAACGCGACATCTGGCGAAGAGGCCCAGGAAGAGTATCTCGCAACTCTCACTGCGGCGGAGATCCAGGACTTAAAGGACATGGTGCATAAGCCCAATATCTTCATGCGATTGGTTGACTCAATAGCTCCTATGGTGTACGGCCACCAGGTCATCAAGAAGGGCATCCTGCTCCAGTTGATGAGCGGTGTGTCAAAGGAGACGCCAGAGGGTATGGCTCTGCGTGGAGATATCAATATTTGCATCGTTGGCGATCCTTCGACGTCAAAATCGCAGTTTCTGAAATACATCTGCAGCTTCTTGCCTCGCGCCGTATACACATCTGGTAAAGCTTCATCAGCTGCTGGTCTGACAGCTGCGGTTGTCAAGGACGAAGAGACTGGCGAGTTCACTATCGAAGCTGGAGCTCTCATGCTGGCGGACAATGGCATTTGCGCTATCGACGAGTTCGACAAGATGGATATAGCAGACCAAGTCGCCATCCACGAAGCCATGGAACAGCAGACAATCTCTATTGCCAAAGCTGGCATCCAAGCTACTCTAAACGCCCGCACGTCGATCCTCGCCGCTGCCAACCCTGTTGGTGGACGCTATAACCGCAAGACCACACTTCGTGCCAATGTCAACATGTCCGCACCCATCATGTCTCGTTTCGATCTCTTCTTTGTCGTCCTCGATGAGTGCGACGAGGCTGTCGACCGCCATCTCGCGGAGCACATCGTTGGCATACACAAAGACCGCGACGAATTTGTCCAACCCGAGTTTTCGACCGAGCAGCTGCAACGCTACATTCGTTTCGCAAAGACGTTCCGTCCCGAGTTTACGGACGAAGCGCGGGAGACGCTGGTTGAAAAGTACAAAGAGCTGCGCGCTGATGATGCACAGGGTGGTATTGGACGCAACAGCTACCGCATCACAGTTCGTCAGCTCGAATCGATGATACGATTGTCTGAGGCTATTGCTAAAGCAAACTGCGTCTCTGATATCACGCCGGAGTTTGTAAAGGAGGCATACAACCTGCTCCGTCAATCAATCATCTCCGTTGAAAAGGACGATGTCGAAATGGAAGATGATGATGATGATGCCGCTCAGGCAGCCGCTGCCGTCGAAGCCGAAAATGATACTCTGATGGCCGAGCGCGCCCGCACAGAGACACCTGCACCCGCGCCACGAGAGAAAACCAAGATCACGCACGACAAGTACGTTGCGATGCGGAACATGTTTGTGCGCAGAGTAAACGAAGACCAAGAGGAGACTCAGGATGGTGTGGAGGAAGAAGAGCTATTGGTGTGGTATCTCGAGCAGAAGGAGAGTGAGATAGAGACCCAGGAAGATCTTGAAGCGGAGCGGGCACTTGCTAAGAAGGTGCTGAAAAAGGTTGTCAAGGTATGTTGTCCGATAAATCGCTGGCGTAAACGTATGCTGATCGAGCATTTAGGAACAATACCTTATGTTGATCCGGGGTGAGGGCCTTGCAGACGAACAAGGTCGTTCTGAAGCAGGCGGTAAGGGCGTGTATGTTCTGCATCCCAATTGCCCAGTTGAGGACATTGTTTGAGCACGTGGAATCGATGATATGCACAGAAAATGATACAGACGACTTAGCATAAAGTACATAGGCGTTTGAAAATGGTCTGGAGCTGGCGTTCAGATCTGCAAAGGTAGAATTTCTCACAAATGATATACCCATTTCACTTCGAGTAGATGCTGGTCCTCATATCGCAATGATGTTTCGATTAAGCCTCGTCTCTCAAACACCTGCTGCCAGGCTTGTAAGTGCGTCACTAGCTCTTTCCAGACGGTCATTGGATTGGGTGGCCGTTCTTCCGTCCCACGCTAACATAGTGCTCGTGCTCATCATCCAGCTGAGCTTCCTCACCTCCCCTTCGATCCGCCGCTCAGCTAGCCTCAGACGACAATACCAGGACACGCTCTTGGGTTGCTCATAGGTTCAAAGTCCACCCGCATAGACTCGAATTGCACACATTTGGGTAAGAGTCAAAAGCACGCGTCACTAGGCCTGCAGGCGCAGTACGCAGACTCGAACAATTGGCAACTTTAGTCCTACAATGCTTCGTCACCAGCCTCTAATGTGCAACAAAACGTTCTACTACAAAGCTCTTGCAGACATGCTAATCGTGCCTAGTCAATGAATCAAGACTGTGCAGTTAGATCGTGGTAATTCAAAGTGAAAGTCGGGTCCAGAACTCCAAGCAGAATCAACATACACATTCATTCGACTGGACACCTGTAGCAGCCCAAAGGAGGTGCTCAGGGCCCTCTTCGAGGTTTCAGATGCCAAGAAGGAGCTTATGCCTGAATATGCGATCGCCTCTCAATGCACTCCAACTAACCAGCCTCTGCACCTGTCAACCTTTCTCTCGGTACCGGCCACATTCCAAAGCCATCGTCCGTCTGATTGGTTCTAAATTACGCCCTGCACCCTTACTTTTGGCTCGAGGCGCATTCTCAGAGGAGCCTCCATTCTTTACTCCACCTATCGGAATGGATCCAGCACGCTCAACTGGAGCTGAGGCACCCTGCAACTCACCGTCATTCAGCAGCGACATCGCGGCTGCCGTCCCAAACGCTGTATACGATGGCGCAAGAGTGATTCCAGGGCCAAAGCTGCCAATGGCAAAGACGGAGCCCCACGCCCGCGAAACAAGCTCGGTGGCTTTGTTATGCCATGCGCACTGGATATCTGGACTTGTCTGTCACTCTAGATACTCGGACAACAACTTATTGAGCGATGTTGCTGTGAGCCAGCCTCTTTGCTGGTACTAGCATAAAGTAACAAGGCTTTTGGTACGAATCGTGATGTTGCCGCTAGGATGCGGAGGAAGTAGAGCATTGTGTGGGTGTTGACTGACAGAGCTGAAAAGTTGTGCATACTGAATAGTCGAATACTAGTCTTGTAATAGGCACTACATTCACAATACTAAAACTCATGGAGACAGTATTTAGTCTGGAACAGTGACCATGCTGACCTTCACGTTCAATATCAAGATTGATTGTCTACGTTCTTCAAAGCCTTCTTATCCATTTCATTCCACAACTCCCAGCCACCTCGAAGCAAACGATATATCACAACAACGACTCTCAGTGTTTGTCTTAAACGTCTCGAATACCTCCCATTCAGCCAAAGGCATTTTCAACAGCACATCATACAACCTCAAGAGCGGAAATGTACTACCTCATTCAGACACCATATCACCCTCGGCCCTATCTATCGTCCGTCTCTTTCGTAGCCAACGATTTCGCGCAATGGGGCTGCCGCGTGACCCGTCATGCAAAAGGCTCGCCATACATCACCGAGATCCGATACCAAGAAACAATAAACCGTCCAACATGTCGTCGGGTCGAACTCATGGACATCTGGGTCAAGGAAGTCTTAGCCAGGAAGCATCAAGGGCCGCCGCCAACAAGCACAAACGAAAATTCCATTGCAAATGCAAGAAAAGGACGAGCATCAGCATTTGTCCAGGATTTCATTTCGAGTCTCCCCAAGTTCGGTGCGCCAGGCCTTAACCCTAATCAGACGCAAAGTAGTAAAAGGGACCCAGAAGGCCCTGCCAAAGTTCCCAAGCCCGATGCCCTCCCCATCTCCGCCTACCCCCTCGTCGTGGTCACGTGCCACACCCGCCTCTTAAAACGCTGCGCCTACACCACTCACGCCGTTCTGCCATCCTGGACCGTGCCCGAAGTGCTAGTCGCAGACCAGATCACGCTCGAGTTCCGCTTCGACAAGAACTTGAAGCGCGAGCAGCTTGCTCATGCGCTGGTCGAGGCGGTAGGACGAGGGAAGGGCAGGATGGGGAGGGTGGAGAAATGTTTGCAGACAGGGGTCACGAAAGTGTTTATGTGGGTGGATGTGGGAGACTTGGTGATGAGTGAGTGTGGGAAAGGAGAAGTGTGGGAAGAAGACCCCGTGCCGGTCTATGATAGGGGTGAATGGATTTGGCCGCCAGGGTATGAGGAGGTTGAATGCTAAGAGTCAAAAGGCGAGGGGGGGGGGGGTTTGTAAGGTGTATCATAACAAGAGAATGGCGGATCAACCAGGGGCACATAAGCCACAGAGTCAATAATTGAACGTAAGACCACCTTCGTGAACTAGGTAGCACATGAGGCTTTAAGTTACATCGCATTTGCGACTTGGCTTCATAACACCGAACGCCCCCCCCTCCCAATTAGTAAATGATCTGAGGAAGGATACGCAAAGCAGAGTGAAATATTACAAGAAAATCAACCTCTCTACCCAAACACCCCTCAGACCTGGAAGCCGTGTACTGTCTGCTTATGCCTTTTCAAGTTCTTCTTCTGCTTTACACGCATGGTGCATCCTTGGACATCGCAAGGAAAGCTCTCACCCTTGTGTTTAGACAGCTTGTGTTCGTAGAGGTTTTTAGCATGCGGATAGGTTTTGTCGCACGTGTCGCACGCGAACACCTTATGCTGGTTCTTCTTATGACGGTCGAGCTGTCGCGCCGTCTCGAATCTTCGAGAGCATCCTGACACGGAGCAAGGATGCTTCAACACAAGAGGCTCGATAGGTCCAAGGAAAGGCGGTGCTGCAGAACTGGCAGATGCTGGAACTGGCCTTGGGAAGGTCTCGGGGGCGGAGAGGGCGAGGTCGCTCATCCATTCAGATTATATGGGAGCACTGTGCTTCCAGATCGAAAGCGAGATAATTCTGTCTGAGTTCATGGTCGGGGGGAGGATGTCCACTTGGTAAGAGTGTTAAGGTATCGGGACGTAACGGCCGAGACATATGACAGGAACGGCACAGTCGAGAAGACCCCACGAAAAGTTTTCTGACATCCTTGAATACAAATCTGCTGCAATCTTCACAGACGACCGTTTGTTTCCTGGGCATTTCCAAGTGCAATCGAGAGCCTTCGGCCTCATGAGATGCATATGTTGGGTCTCGCATGATAGGAGGTGGCGCCTCAGCCGTCGAGTGTCCATTGTACAAATCTTTTCTGTGGATAGGCAGCGAATGGTAGCCATGTTCAGGTTCAGGCATCAATGGTGGACACGTCCATGTGTCAGAAGCGGTCGTGTAACTCGCGATGGCTGCAATATCGAATACTTCATCACGGCCATGGTTTGGCACAGAGAGATTCGGGATGTGGTTTGCGTGATTGGTCTGATATGCTTGACTTGGTTCAAGACCGAACCATTCGATTCCCTCAAAATAAGTGGGAACCTGAGCTGGCAATCTGCTTGTCATTGATTCTAACCTGAACTGATCTGTCAGTCATATATAAAGAGATTTACACGGAATCTCTTACTGTGTATAGGAGCAAATATGAGGAAGAAAGACGTTTAAATAATGCTACGATGCTATCATTCGAATGGAAAATATTTATATGCGGTACAAGAAGCCTCCTCTACTAGTGATGGTCATCACGTTCCTGTAAGCCAACATTCTGGTTCGGGTTTAGCGAGCTGCGTTGTCCCCTCTCCATGTCCCTTCGGCTTGATCCTTCGAAAGCGCTCCACCAATAGACCGTTCAAAGCGAAGAGACCCTTTATAATCACCAATAGAGCATGGATGTCGAGTGACGTGTCTTGGTATAGGCTGAGCTGAGTGCATTTCATCTGCCCTCCTCTACGTTTTACGTTGTCGATGTGCATCGTCTGTATGATTGCTTGGATCGCCGGTTTCAGGCTGCGGCGTCAATTAAGCTTCACTTTCCAAGAGGCCATTGGATTATTGCCAGTGCCCATGATCAACCGCAGAGCTACCCAACGAAGGCGCATGTTGGTCTCTTGGTTTAACGAGGACGAGGAAAAAAGGCCTGCTGTAACAGACTTGAATGGACAAGAAGACCATCGCCAACCTGCTGGAATCGACGGCTAAGAGAAACAATGTGGGTAAACTCAATGACCGAAAAACAAGGTGGGATGCCTTGTAGCTCTTGCGATCGATATGCAACATGAATATTAGCTGTGGCTGCAACTGGCTCTGCCTTGTCCAAGCCGGGTAAGTCTACGCTTCAGCCTACAGCAGGTCTGTAAAGCACTGAGATAACTGCGAAAATCGAGGACTTTCCTGATACCAAGACGCAAGTACAGAGAACGCCTTCGAAATTCTCCAATTCTTTTATTAATTCAAGATGAATCTGATCGCCTCCCGGAGCAACCTTGCAATGTTCAGAATGGGTCTTACGTGCAGACGGATGGGGTCTTGATCCACTTTGATAGATCGAAACAGTCTTCGCAGGACTCGTAGGTGCGGCTAGCACAAAGTTGGAGAATGGAGTGCCTGCTTAGCGATAATGGTGCTCATAGAGGCGAAGCTCGAGTTCAGCCTTGTGGCAATGCTGCAATGTGGTCATGCCTCGCACCACAAGCCTGCATGCAAAACGTCCTCGCCCACTCATTGCTTACATCTATCTGGAGCAGCGTTTGAATCGGAGAACCAGATTCAGCTGATTGAGGTGTGATATGGCGGTTCGGCTGTCGCAAACGTTAGGTAGACGAACAACAAACCCAAGAAAACTCAAAGCGCATTTACTAAGCCTGAAAACGAGTATGTAAAAGTCCGCCATTGTACTTCTATCGTGTGCGTAGCCTTTCACTTCACTGACATGCAACTCAGGGAAGCTTTCATGTGTCAGATGTCAAGAAGGACTCGCTGTATCAATGCTTCGTTCGCATCTTCTGCCATTAGTGCAAGCAGCGATCCACAATACAGAGACATACTCGTTCCGACCGAGTTCACATTCTTAGGTTGGCGACTAGAAGCATTGTGCGATGGGTATTGATTGATATGTAGCGCTGCTCGTGGGCGATGATGGTAGAGACGCAACTGTGCCGCTTTTAGCGCGTCTCTGACCCAGTGTTCTCCCCCACACCTCCACCTTTCCTGCATCTCCGATGATCCTCACGTGCGTCGCAATTTTAAGAGATCAACATATCACGTCGCCGCAGTTGCATCGACTCCTGCACTGACAGCTCACTTCCTTACCCCTGAACTCCTAAGTCCTCGAATAGATAGCGGCAACCATGAGCGAGTACCCTCGACCAGACTTTGTCCGTGACGGGCTGAACTGGAAGTCGTTAAACGGACCGTGGTCATTTTTGTTCGACGACGACGATATTGGTCTGATGCAAGGTTGGCATCTTCAAAGCCTCCCCACCGAAGTTGCTGTGAAATCCAGCTCCACGCCCTCTGGTTCAAAAGCCGCGAACGATGCCCAAAGCATTACCGCCAAGATCGCTGCAGGCACTCAGGAGCTCATTCAAGGCAACCAGCCCAAGAGAGGCGAAGCCACGACAAATAAGAAGCGCGAAATCCAGGTACCTTATGTATTCCAGTGCCCCGCATCTGGCATTGAAGACAAGGGCGTTCACGAGGTGTTCTGGTACGAAAGGGAGATTACCGACCCACGAACTGAGCAGGACAAACAGAAGGGACACCGCGTACTGGCCAGATTCGGTGCAGTTGACTATGAGGCCAAGGTCTGGTTAGGCGGGCATTTTGTTGGCGGCCATCGTGGCGGACACGTACCCTTTGACATCGACATCACAGATGAGATCGCAAGAGTATCACCGCAACGACTCACCTTGCGTGTTTACGACTCGGCCTATGACTTAACCCAACCAAGGGGCAAACAGTATTGGGGCGCACAGCCTGAGAGCATCTTCTACACACCCAGTGGGGGCATATGGCAGAACGTTTGGCTCGAAGTCGTTCCTTTTGTGCGTATTGGAGATAGCAGCCACGGAACAGTACTGAGAAGTAACGACATCGAATCAGGAAAGCTGCATGCCGATATCAGGATTCTTAGTAGACCGGCTGGTCACAAGTACAGCGTAGAGCTGCATGTCAGCCTCAAAGGCACCTCTGTGAGCAAAACTGAGAGAGTCGACTTACCTCGCGAAAGCGGCCTTGTATCTTTGGATGCCGACATGAAACTCTCCGAAGAAGCCAAAGCTCAATTAGGCGAGCCGCTTCTTGAGTCATTTGACGACGTCCAAAACAACGTTGTGCTTTGGTCTCCGGATGATCCTGCTCTGTACGACATCGATATCTGCCTCTATGATGCTACTCCGACGCTTGTCGACACAATTCGAACAACAGTAGGAATGCGCAGTTTGTCTTGGGATGATGGGTTGTTCCGGATCAACAACAAGCCGCACTTTCAGGCGCTGTTCCTTGACCAGGGCTACTGGCTCGACACGTTCATGACACCACCCTCTTCTGAAGCTTTAAGAACAGACATAGAGCTAGCCCAAAAGATGGGTTTCAACGGCTGCCGTAAGCATCAAAAGGTTGAAGACCCCATTTTCCACTACTGGGCCGATCGCTTAGGCTTCCTGGTATGGGGAGAGATGGCGAACGCGTACGCTTTCAGCCCCGAGTATGTCGAACGCTTCGATCAAGAGTGGCGTGAAGCTGTTCTGCGAGACATCAACCACCCTAGTGTCGTAGCGTGGACGCCTGTTAACGAAAGCTGGGCATACACTGATCTGGCTAGCAACCAGACGCACAGAGACCACATCAAGAGTCTCTACTATGCGACCAAGGCTCTCGATCCAACAAGGCCTATCAACGATAATTGCGGTTGGGAGCACGTTCAGACGGACCTTACCACTTTCCATGACTACTCTGACGCTGATGCTCTGACGAAGACGTGTGCCAGCATGAAAGGCATCCTCGGTCCCAAAGCGAACCGGCCAATGTTCCTATCAGCTATTGGCAAAGTGCCCGGATCGAGTCACAACGAGAGTGCGCCAGTGATCTGCACGGAATTTGGCGGTATCAACATCGCCAGAGAGGCTGCTGGATCTAACGATCAGCGCGACTGGGGATACACAACTGCAGCTGATCCAAAGGATCTGCTGAAACGAATTGAAATGATGATGACAGGCATTGCCAATCCAGGTCTTATAGGTGGCTTTGTTTACACACAACTGACCGACATCGAACAAGAAGTCAACGGTCTATACACGCCAGATCGCAAGCCAAAGCTGGACGCAGATGCTGTCAAGCAGATTGTAGAGGATATCAGAGAGAATTACTATCAGCTGCACACAACTTAGATAATTCCATCGGTATGGTTGACCACTACTTAATCTCCTCACTCTTTACAATGGTAGCGAAAACATCGCCCAACTCTGCCAGTGTTACCTTGGTGAGCTCTTCACCATTCACACCCGGAATGTCGCGATCACCAATGCCATCCTCAACGACGATCACATCGTAGCCTCTCTGGCTAGCCTGTCTAGCCGTCGTGCTGACGCAAACATGAGCCATGTAGCCGGTCAGCACGATTTTCTTGATGCCCCAGCCCTTCAGCACTTTGTCGAGGTTTGTCTCGGCGAAAGACCCTGGGTGAAACTTCCAAATCAATTCCTCGCCATCTTTGGCCTTGAGGGCATCGAATTCCTCGGACAATGGGGTATTGGGAGTGAAGATCGGAGCACCTTCTGGCGTTTTGTGGAGGATGTGTATTATTTTGCCGTTGGCGGCACGGTATTTTTCGAGCAGGGCAGCAATGACTTTGCTACTGGCTTCGGCGTTGGTAACCTTTAGTTGGCCAAAAGCATACTCGTTTTGAGCGTCGATGATGAGAAGAGCCGAGTCGGCAGGTGAAGCAGTGGAGGGTGGGACACCAAGTAGCTGACGGAACGAAGAGGCCATTTTGAATTTGGTGTTCGGTATCTGGTGAAGTTTGTTCTGAGTTTTGGTGGCCACCCACGAGATAAATGTACTTGACGTTTGGCTTTGCTTTGCCGAGGTAATAGACGGTCTTCTTGCTTTGAAATCTTTCCACTTTACTGCCCCGTGGAGACATTCATAACTCAGTTTGCACACACGCGGGAACAGCTAGCGTTGTCGCTGGCCAATCACAGCGAGGATATCCTGATCGACCGAATGAGGCAGTTTCCTCCGTGCACGGACGTCTTCGAATGCGCAGTGGAAGACACCGAGGTCTGACGTACTCAACGATGTAGACAGGCTCAGAACATGCCTCATGTATCCACTAACTGTGCGTCCCTTCATTTATCTATGCAACAGGCTCTGAAGCGGATGGCTTAATTGGCCTCATGAGGGGAAAGAAGCATGGCGTGTGCCACGATTGCAGGCAGCACAAGATTGGGGTACGAGCCGACAGTACTCCCTCTAATGTGCAGTTCTAACTTAGCTCAGTGCGATGGATCCAAGCCGGCGTGTAGCCAATGCCGACTGACAGGGCGTGTGTGTCGTGGTTATCTCCAGGATTTGGTCATCTTCCATCACAAGCCTGCTCCCCGCCGTGCCCGCTCAGGGAGGAAGACAGCCTGTAGGGGTGGTAGCCCAATGAATGGTGATGCTCGATTGCCACCAACGCTGAGTCCGACACTTGTCGCTGGTACCCTACTGGCAGGCGACCGCCAACAGCCCACATGGGACGAATGCGTCGCTCTCCTAATTCAGCACTATATCCCAAAAGACGAGATACCCTTCCTCTTGCATGTCGAACCTTCAAAATCTAGAATTTGCGGTGGTTGGGTCCAAGCTCTGCCACACGTCAGTCAGGAGGATGAGGATTTCAAGCACATTGTTTCGCCAGCTGTCCAGGCGCTAACAATGTCCATGATGGTCGATGGCACAGACAGACGAAAGGAGTACCATGACACGTACGGTGTTGCTCTTGAAGGTGTTCGGGCTGTGCTAGATAGATCTGCAGAGTCGGTCGGTCCGACCGTGGCAATTGCCAGTATGTGTCTAGCTCTGTCGGAGGTATATCAAGTTTGACCTTCTCATCGATTGAGGCATGAGCTTACATTCTTGTAGGTGCTGGTACCGACAAGTAGTGATGGCTACAAGACTCATTTAAGAGGAGTAACGGCGATGATGCAAAGCCGTAGTCCGCCTTCCTTCAAGGAAGGCGTCGCTCATCTTATGTTCGTAGGGGTACGGCCCCTTATGGTATGCAGTCTTCCAGGGAGATGGTTTTTTTCGTGTCCACTGACGTAATCAGGTCCTTGATTCCATTCTCAGTTGTAAAAGGACTTTCTTGATGGACGAAGAATGGCAACAGATACCATTCTCTGTGCATCCCGCGTCTCGCATGCAAGAGCTACTGGGGCATGCTACCACTATTCCTCCTCTGCTCGAGGCCATAAAGAAAGAGCGAATTGACCCATATATCATCCATTCCGGCTTTTTGAGAATTCTCAGTACGCTTGAAGAGTGGGAAGCAAGTTTTTTGAGCGAAGGGATGATGTACCGAGCAATTGATCCAGGTCAATTGGATCTATCGACCAATACGCAGCTTCTGCCGAACCCATGCTTCGCCTTTGCCGACGTATCTCAAGCGAATTCCTTGACTCATTGTTGGTCTTTCCGCATCGTGTGCTTGCTGCAGCTTTTGCGACTGGACAATGTACTAGCTAGAAACGAAAAGATGGTTCACCCCACGAAGCAAAAGCGTAGTACGGAGGTTGAGTGTCTCTGCGATATGGTTTGCCGGGCACTACCGTTTCTCTTACAAAAAGAGATGCGGTTCTACGGCTCGATGTCAGCTGGTTTCCCTTTGCATATAGTCTCAGAGAGTCTGCAGACCCTGAAACCGGAAGACTGCCGCCTCAAAACCTGGTATGGAGCAATCAAGGACCAGCTGCAATCACAGAGAATCGTACTATATGAAGAGATGGTTGAGACAAAGACCTTACTCTAAGCAGCGACGATTATTGCGTTTTGCTATATTTATCGCTCGCTTATGAGGCTGGCATCCAGGAGCAGTCCACTCCGCATGTTCAGCTGAAATGCAGCTTCGGACGCAGGAATGCTGTTTCCTTTTTCGTCGCCAATGGACATTCGCGATGAAGGCCTCCGGGAGCGCCGAGCCTAGGTCTGGGTCAGTGCACCTACACTGAAGATCTCACGCGCATGATTTGTCCCGAGGAGAATAAGTATACGGGGAAGCCTACCTGATTGTTTTCGGTGGGTATTCATCAATTGGTTTTGGCTCTGGCTAATTGGCTGAGGACGCGCTTCAGCCAGCCTCACAACCTCACAAATCCGCAAGCGGGAAGCCGTGACTCGCTAGTTCTCTTCGGCGTGCGCGCGATGCTCAGTAACTGCAGCCTTCAGCTGTACAATAGAGAAAATGCTACACCGACTGCCTTCACGGAAATAGCTATCCTTCAAGCTGTACGAAGCACGGGGTCGAAGCACATATATAGAGCTGCCTTAGTAGGTAGATGCTGTCGCAGACCTTTCCTCAGTCCTTAGAACAACAACGCAGCATGACTACCATCAACGTTTCCAACCCGGCGCTTCTTGCACTATCTTCGAAAAATCATGAAAAAGGGCTTTCAGTCACAATAGATGAAGTTGGGTCGATAGAAATTGAGAATGGGAGAACTTTCCACGACACTGATGCGGCATATGTGCTTCCAAATGAGTAAGACCGCCTTCCTCAATTAATATAATTGCATCAATAGTATGTCAAAACAGAGACACGGGCATTAACAGTTTCAGTAATATCGAACATCAGAGATTGGAGCTCCAGCACCAACTCCTTTGGCGAATAATGGGTAACAAAGTCTTCCACGCTCCTATGAACGATGCTACTATGCATAAGACTCTTGACATTGGGTGCGGCACAGGGGCAGTCACTCACGAGATGGCTTCAATGTTCCCAAACGCTCAGGTCCTTGGACTTGACTTGTCTCCCACTCCTCAGTTGAGGCAGAGACTGCCGAACATCACGTACGTGCAAGGCAACATCATGAATATCGACGATCTCCGTTTCGAACAGGGCTCATTCGACCTTGTCTTCTCCCGCCTGCTTGTTCTTGGCATGTCCAACTGGAAGGCATATATTGAGCGTTGCACAACTTTGATCAGGCCCGGCGTGAGTGCATTTTCTGAACCTTTATGGAAATGGCATAGCATGGCTAAAGTACAATTCAGGGTTGGATAGAAATGCACGATTTCGACCACGCGATTCGTCATGTCCCTGATCATGTTTCTTCTCTTCAGAGTCTCCGTCCCCACTCAATAACGGTCTCTGAAATCGCGAACTCTTCTCATCCTACGGATGCCTACCAACATATTTCAACATGGCATTGGGACACTATTTTCGAAAAAATTCTTGCATTGAAAGACGTGGACATTCGTTGCGGCTCCAAGATTGCTTCTCTCTTTGCCGAGGCTGGCCTTACAGACATCAGAATAAAACGTTACATGGTACCTTACAGTAGGTGGGAGGGGTTGACCCATGAGGAGAAGGAGTTTGCGGATTACCTAGAGACGTTCGTAAGGGACCTTGTTCCAGTTGCTATCCGAAAGGCAGGGGACAACGCTGGGCCTGAGTATGCGTCTGAGGTTGAGGCAGCAATTGTGGATTCGAGAAGATACTACCAAGCGTATGAAGGTGGAAGAGATTTCCTGTGGATGTATGCTGTCTGTGGGCGGAAATTGGAGTGAGTATGAGAACATCCGCAAGCAAATGTTCAAAAAGGCTTGCAGAAAGATCAACGCGGAACGATGAAAAAACATGTATTCTGTATTCGTGTATAACTTGCTTTTGGGCTTTTGGGCCTAATTTTTCGCAACCTCGCGGAGGTTTTAGTCCTATCTAGATGCTTTGTCTTTCGTCGGGAAAATTCCCCTTTCGGACGACCCGTCCTCAATCTCATAAGGGTCATGTGTCCCTCGATGCTGTAACTCCCAACCGCTGTGGCGACGGGTTGTTGACGGTTGTGTTGCCTCGGTCTCGCCAACTAGAGTGGGCGCTACGTGTTTTAGGAACAGCCGCATCGTCGGGAGCGTACCAGTAATGATGATCATACTGGCTTCGATCAGACTGCGAGGCACTGTCAGTAAGTGGTCCTCAAAGCGGCCAAGCGCATGCAGATGCAACGACAGTAACCTACATCCACAGGCTAGGGTAGACGGTATCCCATGACGAGTCTTTTGTAGTCAACATAGGAGGCAGCAAAGCCACGCGGACGGCGCTAGTGATGCATGTACTAGACCATTGTTAGGTCGAGCATATGGAAATACAACTCAAAGGCTTACATGAATCCCACACTGAAAAGTAGTACCAACATCACTTTTCGTGATCTCGACATCTGCAATCCCAAGACCATAGGAATAGGGAGGACGATCACCATGAGGTCTGTAATGATGTTGAGCGCTGCAGTAGCGATGTACAGAGCCGCTTTATTAAGGCATTGGCCTTCTTTGACCATAACATCAACGTTCTTCGCAAAGGGTTTGCAAGCTGCAAGCAACGATACAACAATGCCGACACAGGATCCAATGACAACAAACATGGTGAAGTATACACCGGTGCGGAAGCCTGTCGCTGGGTTTATATTCAGATATAAACACAGGAAAGACAGTTTGGCGAAGGCGAGTGCAGGCGAATACAGCACTGTGGTTGTCAGTGTGATCTGTGATGTAGCAGTCAGCAGGCGGTACGACTGCACACGAAGCTGGAAGCACCTCACCCGAGCAATAGTGTTAAGCTGGTGCCCGGTGAGCTCCCAAGCATGTATACCAATCAGGCCAGCAGGTGCACGATCTTCGTCGTAATTGTAAGCTTGTGATCGTGGTTTTTTGGGAGTGTAGGATTTGGAAAGGGAATGACTTACAAACAATGAGTGATTGTACAGGCATGGAGAAAATCTGCGGAGGTTCGTGAGATATTACCCATGCTATTGCTGCAGAAGGAACCCACCCAGGCAACTAAAAGACACCCTCACAAACGCGTTAGCTGATATGATGCAGGAAAATGAAGCCGAGACCTACAGTCATCCGAGGCCATCTTCTTGACGAGCACGACCTTTGTATACGCGCGGATCAAAAGCAGAATCGTTGCAATTCCCATTCCCACAATCCCGACCCATGTGATGACAGCTTCACCGCGTCGCTGCGGATTTTGGAGGTCCACGATATAGCCATTTGGTGCAGGGACAATTGGCTTGTCGAGGTCCATTATTGGGTTTTTTTATCGTGTTTGCGAAAAAAGGCCTTACAAAAGCCAAAGGCGTTCCGAAAGGCTCACTGTCACCCGTCGCCAGCGGAGATCACATCAATTTAAAATCGGCAAATGTGCGAGCTCTGAGCCAGAGCGCTGGGTAAGAGAGCCCCAGAGGCTTGGTAACCCCCCGAAGACATGCAGGTTGGACGCCCCAAGATGTTCCTGTGCCGTGCTGCTGGACTGGCAAGGCGTTTCTAAGATCGAACCCGAGCATTACGATACAGCGCACTACCCTTCTTCAAGTGGCCCCTTTACTTTTCTACGATAGAAGATTGTTGTATATAGTAAATTCATATTAACATTCATCTGTCTTTGCGCAATATTTTATCACACTCGACATATAGCAATACCTAGAGGTAGAGATCAAAGATACTCATGCAAAAAATGGGGCGGGCAGGCAGATTACGATCGCCACTTCTGCCACATGTCTATAGGAAAGTGTCCATTGGCTGCCGCGGATTCAGGAATACGGCTTGAGTGATTAATTGTGCGGTAAGATCGTAAGAGCGGAACATAACTTTGCGCAGCGTAATCCTGCAAGTAGGTGGAGGTCGAGGGAAGCACGCGAAGGAAGGAGTCGGACCGGATCATTGGGCAGGGACCACCGCAGCCGCTCCCGCATACACACCTATTGGCTCTGGAATAGACCAACTCGTCTTCTTTTGATAAGACAGTTAGAGTGACCGTGCCGTCTGATTTGGGCACCTGCTATGGTTCGCCACGGGCCTTGCCGTTGACGGAAGCCCGGCAGCCCATCCTGAAAGGGAATAGCGCATTCTTACCCGGTAGTGTCCTCCGACACCTTCGACTGTAGTCTCCACTCTTTAAAATCAAAACGACGAAGATATTCGCCGTCCCGTGTGCGGGACAGTTGGCTGATACTTGGCCTTGTGTCTGGACTGTCGGTGCAAGAATGGGTTTTACTCAGTCATGAGGGAGCTAGGCTTCACGCATGCGCAATTTCACTGACTCGATCGATTTGTGGTCTTTCGTTGGCCCTCTGGTCGCCATGCATCATCTGGAATATAATATTTAGAGCGGCACAGCCCATTTCTTCTCTCACTGTCTTGTTTGAGCACGTCAGAGGCCAAATAGTGCTCATTCAGGAAGCTCGTTCCAGCCCGTCATTCAGCCCGTCATGCTTCGTCTGAGCTTTGCCGTGCTCTCAGCAGCTCTTCTTAGCGTCTCATTTGCTCAAAATGAGACCGAGGTTGAGTCTACAGTCCAGTCGCTGCTTCCCAGTTATTGTGTGAGTCGCAAAGTATCAAAGTTGTATTGCGTTGCTCATCGTCTTAGTGTACAGTCCTAACCTTCAGCTCTATATCAGAGCGGGTAACTTATCCTGGACAAAGCGCTTACGATGCAAGTATCGCTTCATACTTCGATGGCAAGAGCAGACTGGCGCCAAAATGTATCGTCCAGCCCAGAACAGCGGAGGATGTCTCCACGATCGTCAAGGTCCTCACAGCCGCAAGCCTGCTGAAGCCTTGCCAATTTGCTGTACGATCTGGTGGGCACACCCCTATTCCGGGTGCCAATAACGTGGACGGCGGCGTCACGATCGATTTGTTGAACATGAATGGGACCACCTACGATGCCAACACCAAGCTCGCGAGCATTTTCCCTGCTGCGCGATGGGGCTCTGTCTACAATACTCTCGAGCCATTGGGGCGGATGGTAGCCGGGGGCCGTGGCTCTACTGTCGGTGTTGGAGGCTTCCTACTTGGCGGTGGCATCTCGCACTATGCTCCTCGTGTTGGGTTGTCCTGCGACAATGTTGTGAACTTCCAGGTCGTTCTTGCCAATGGCCGCATCGTGAATGCCAACAAATCAACGAATGCCGATCTCTTCACTGCTCTCAAGGGCGGCAATAGTAATTTCGGTGTCGTGACACGTTACGACATGGAAACGTTCGAGAACGAAAACCTCTGGGGAGGGATTGTCTCCTGGCCCGCATCGACTGTTGATCAGCACTTCAAGTCGTTCGTGAATTTTGGCCTGAATCCGAACAGAGACCCTAATGCTGCTCTGATCGTCTTCCAGGGGTACTCGACAGCAAACCCCACCAATGTCGTACGAGCTGCTTTCGACTACACAAAGCCTGTTGCTCGTCCAGATGCTTACAAGGAGTTCTTTGCTGTCAACAACACACTCAGCGACTCCACCAAGATACAGCCAATGAGCGCCATTGCCGCAGAGTTTGGAAGCGATACAACGAAGAGGTAAATCTATCTGACCTTGTGGCTACAATGCTTTCGCTGACCGAATGTTCCCAGGGTTCAGTTCCGCACGCTTTCCTTCAAGCTGGATTTCGCTACACTCCAAGAGACAGCTCGCCTCTACAACATCATGCTCGCAGAGCTGCAAGCCAAGGCATCCGGCGAGTGGCGCGTGTCCTGTCTGAGTCAAGTATGGGCGACCAGCTACACAGCCAACAGTACCGCCAGAGGTGGCAACGTGCTCGGCATGGAGCGCTACACTGAGAATTTTGTCATGTACCAGTCGTACCTTCTTTGGTCTGAGGCCAAGGACGATCAGCTTTTCATCGGCCTAGGTAAGATGCTGACAGATGGCATCCAGAAGTTCGCTGTCGACAAGGGCACTGCAGTGGACTATCTGTACCTCAACTATGCCGATAAAGATCAGAGCCCGCTAGCCTCTTACGGGGCTGATAAGGTCGCGTTTATGAAGAAGGTCGCGAAGAAGTACGATCCTCTTGGTGTTTACCAGAGACTGTTACCTGGTGGATTCAAGATCTCACAGCTTTGAAAGTGGGCTCTAAGTAGCAACATAACATTTTGAGTTACACATGTAGCCATACTGTAATACCTCAGTTTTAATAGGGGTTCAAAAGTTCTGCTAGCTTTCATGAGCTAGCATAATGTATTGAAAGATCAAGGCTGCTTTCGCTGCAAATATTTGCTTGCACAGAGCATCATGGTGGTAGCACATTGCTACGGGTGTGAACACACGTATGCAGATCTGAGAATCTGTACATACACCATGTCGTACGCAGTCTTGAGAGCACATTTCAAAGGCGATGGTATGGAAGAAGATCATTTAATACTTGCTTGGCGGAGAAATCAGACGTCTTTCAGCGCGGCAGGAGCCCACCCACACCATGATATCAATGGCTCTGTTGTCTAGGGAAAACATCATGGTTCAGGGTCATGCAGTTTTGATCCAGAACTCGGGAAGTCGAGGAAGGCATGTGGATCAGAAGCAAGAAAGGCTATCATGAAGACTGCTTGCAAATAGGGAACTTGCAATATCCATGACTTGGTCTCAGACGTGACAGAGCAACAGAACTTTGGTGCAAAACTTATAACCGGTGACGCTGTAACGAAGACTAGGAGCAAGAAGTGCTCATGGATTGCGTAAGTTAGGATTTTCGGTAAACGACAATGAAGCAACATACTGAATACGCTTCGTGAGAAGTGGGAGCAGAAAATATGTCTGTACTAGTCTCAGTTGAAGACAGATGGCAGCACTAGGTGAAGTGCAAAGTGGGCCATGACATATATATATATGAGGGCTAATTAGCACACTCCCCATGGAATGAGAGCCAGGTCGTCGAGGGAGGGGGAACAGATATTGGTGTGACATTGACATCAGATCCAGAACATTCCACCATGTACTTCAGCTCGTTGTTCTCGAACTTTGACATAGCACTTATAATCTCGTTCTTGCCGATTTTATCTATACAGTAGCTGATCGAACCAAAACGTGTGACCCTGGGAAGCTGCGCGACTTTTTGAAAAGAGCCAGAACCGCCTTTGTGTTTTGGAGCTCTGGCGGAAGACAACGGAGAGGTATCGAGAGCGGCTCAGCAACTTCAGCCAGGATAATTGCACCCATGTGAAAGTTGAGAACACCTCTGACAGGACTCACAGATTGGGAGATGCAGGCCTTCTTTCCCAGGAGACGAGACAGCGGCCATGATGGGAGCTGAGGGCCATTTTGGACAACCATTACTCCCCAACATGGGTAGACGACGTAGCTACACTAGTAAAGAGAAGGCAGAGAGTAAGTAGGTATAATGCGAGTCGGTGGCTGATGTGAACAAAAGCTCACATAGAGGAGCTCTCGGTTACTTTGAACAACAGCCCACATGGTGGGAGCTGAGGCCCTACGCACATCATCAGAACGCAAAGACATGTCCTTGTGGAGTCGTCGTTCTGTTTTGAAGTAGGACATGTGGAGAACAAACAAATATGACGCTGAGGAAGTTCGAAATTGCATGAAGACAGAGAGCATTGCCGTTTGCTCCTGCGGTTTTGGGGCAGACAAGACGAACATGCACACCTTGTTGACGGCTTCGCGGGACACTGCGGCATATGTGTGATGCAGGCAGAAGTGATCGTAACGGCGAAGAGTCTTATATAGGCACCACGCGCACGGCGGTCACGGGACAGAATGCAATCAAAAGAGCACACGAGAGTGATTCCTAAACGTAGATTCAAAACTACTACTAAATGCTAACGCTAAATTCAATCAAAGCAACCGAAACACCCATCAATCATCTACCATATTAGAACTTACAGTCTCGATTCGCTGACACCCACGGCGCCCTCCCACCTCTCGGGCCATACCAGCCCCAGCGCCTCCCAGATGTGGCTTACGAAATCGATTTTGAGGCCCTCTTTGACCTCCTCGGGAAGATCGCGTGCATCCTTCCTATTCCCTTCAGGTAGAAGCACACGCTCGACACCCGCGCGCATAGCGCCGATGAGTTTCTCCTTGATGCCGCCGACGGGCAGCACGCGGCCGCGCAGACTCACCTCACCTGTCATGGCGAGTGTAGGCGGGACGGGTTTTCCGCTGAACAGGCTGATGAGGGCGATGGTGTGCGCGAGGCCTGCGCTGGGTCCGTCTTTGGGGATGGCGCCTGAAGGGCAGTGCACGTGGATGCTGCGGTTCTTCATGATGTCGACGCCGGCGTCTGCGAGGCCGAGGTCAAAGGCGTGCGCTTTTACCCAGGTCAGTGCTACTTCGACACTTTCTTTAAGCACGTCGCCCAGTTTGCCGGTCAGCTGGACGCGGCCTGTGCCTGGCATGTCGGCAATTTCGATAAAAAGAATTGAGCCCTGTCCGCCGGAGGAGTAGGCTACGAGGCCGGTGATGACGCCAGGGCGGGAGTGTTGTTCTGTTAGCTCTTCGGCGAACTTCTCAATGCCTAGGGTCGCATCTATGTCCGCAAGGGTCACGATGGGGGAGTAGGTGGCGAGCGTGTCGGTGTCGGCACAAGTTGCATACTCGACGGCCTTGCTGCGACAGACGGAGCCAATTTCGCGCTCAAGATTGCGCACGCCGGATTCACGTGTGTAGGCTGTGATGATCTTGTCGAGCACATCGGTCGGAATCTCGAGATCTTTCTGGCGCAGGCCGTTGGTGGTGATCTGCTTGGGAATGAGGTGGCGCGCGGCAATGTGGCGCTTCTCGAGCGTTGTGTAGCCGGACAGCTGGATAGTCTCCATACGGTCAAGTAATGGTGCTGGGATGGTATCAAGGGAGTTTGCAGTGGCGATGAAGAGAACCTTGGAAAGATCAATGGGGATGTTGACGTAGTGGTCTGTGAAGGTATGGTTCTGCTCTGGGTCAAGGACTTCGAGCATGGCGGCGCTGGGATCGCCGTTGTGGTTTGCCCCTGACAGCTTGTCGATCTCATCGAGGAGGAAGACTGGGTTTGCAACGCCCACCTTCTTCAGGCCACCAACAATGAGGCCAGGCATGGCTGCGACATAGGTCCTGCGGTGACCGCGGATCTCTGCTTCGTCACGAACACCACCCAGCGAGATGCGGTGGAACTTGCGGCCAAGCGCCGTTGCCACGGACTTGGCCAGCGATGTCTTCCCAACACCTGGAGGGCCGACAAGCAGGAGAATGGGTGACTTGTCGACCATGCGTTTCTTCTCAAGCAACTGCTTCTCCTCATCAGACTGCTCCTTGGTAGGCTGCAACTGAGTGTCTTCGGGATGCTCATGCTGCTCGCCATCGGCTGTGGGGCCCTCGGTCAAGGCGCGGATCTGGTCGTCGATGCTGCGATTAGCCTGCTCCTTCAGTTTGAGTACGGCCAGGTACTCTAGCAACCTCTTTTTGATCTTGTCAAGACCATAGTGGTCGTCGTCGAGTTGCTTCCGCGCTTTGACTAGCGTGCCGGCATCGAGCTGGTCGACGGTCATCTTCGTCCACGGAATCTCGGCGAGATTGTCAAGGTAGTTTCTTATGACCGTGTACTCGGCTTGGGCAGGATTCATCTTCTGGAGACGCTGCAGCTCTCGCTGTGCTACCTTGTCGGCCTCGGGCGACAGCTGAGCATCCTGCAGCCGCTTCTTGAGCTCGTCGATCTCATTTGTCTCCTCCTCGCCCTGCTGGCCACCGCCAGGGAAACCGCCCGGAAAGCCCGGTGGCATACCATCCCCCATCTTGCCTCGCTTGATAAGGGCTTGCTGCTGTATCCGTCGCAGCTGCTCAACGTCGAAGTTGCCGGTAGGATTCTGCTGTGTGGTGACGATAACACGCGTGCTGCTCTGAATGTTGGTGATCTGGCGCTGGAGGATCTCGATGACGCGGTCAACCCGGTCCCTGGCATCGACTGCGGCCAGCACGCGCAGCTTCTCCTCATGTGTGCAGTCGACAATGTTAGCCATGAAGTCAGCCAGCGAGCCAGCCTCTGACAGATCCTTGCGAGCGATATACAGCTCGAGCCTGCGTGCGACGATGGGCGATAGTGTGACGGTGGGCATGCGCGGCAGGATGGCAGATAGGCGCACAAGGGCGAGCAGCTCTCGGGACAGCTGCTTGAGGCGGTTGAACTTCTCATCCAGCTCTTCGTCGACAACATTGATGTACTCGTCGACTGCAGCCAGGTCGCCCTCGAAGTATGGCCGCTCCTGCACGATATCTACTATGCGAACGCGCTCCAGACCCTCGACGACGAGGCTCAGGTCGCCCTGGCGCCGGCCCTGTACACCAGTAACTTTGGCAATGCACCCGTAGCCGAAGACGTCCTTCTTTGTCGCCTGGACCGGGTCGCTCTCGTAGACGGTCTTATCGCCGCGCTCCGAACCCTCAACCAGCAGCCGTCCGTCGACAGGGCTGATCGAGTTCGAGTTGAGGGGCACGCAGGCGACCGTGATGGAGGCATCGGGCTTCGCGGTCGGGCTAATGCTGTAGATCTTGGCAAGGATGGCGGCAACGTCGGAACGGTTGGTGATGGGGATCTTGACGGTCGTGCCGGGAAGGACGGCGAGCGGCGGCGCGAGGGGGATGAGCGGCAGCACCTTGGTGCTGGTCTTGCTCGAACTCTTGCCCATTGTGTAGTGATCTGGCAGAGCTCAGAAATGTGTGTGGTATGTGCAATGTCACACAGTTGATGTCGCGTGGTTGTGGAAGCACGTCACGGGTGCGGCTCCGCTCCGCGTGTGGCAATCGCTGTGGTGATGGTGGTAGTACAAACAGGTGGTTTGAGGGACAAGATGGTTATAATGGAAAGAATGAATTGACTATGACTGTGAAGGCAGAGACGTCTATGACCGGCTGAGAGGCGTTGGCTTGGTTCCAGAAGATGCTCTGGTCGTTCAGGTGCATCGCCAGGCCAGGCCGAGGTAAATACTGCCGATTCGACACTAAACGCTCACGACTCCTTGACTCTCCATCAGATAAGATAGGCTCCACGTTAGATCACATGCAGGGTCCCCTCACCACCCTGAGCCTCTCACGAGAAAGACACAAGAGGGGTTTGGTGGGTCTGGATCAGCGCTCGACGTCTTCAGGCGCACTGCCGCGCGTGCGGCACAGGTCTTGGATGCCGCAGACGCGCCGGTGTCGGTGCCAGGAGAATAGGTGATTCGCCAGATAACCTGGTGGCGAAGTCTGAATGAGAGCGTCTCGAACAGCAGTGGCTTCGACCTTCCCCCCGCTATGTGATACCGCATATCTCGCTCTCAGAGTTAAATTAGAGCTCGACGCCCCTTTGCTAGATGTGAAGCAGCTGCAAATCATGGCCAAAAATGGCAAGGTCAAGCGAGTCTGCGGATCACAGCCACCTGCACACAGTGTAGATATCTTGCATTCATTGTAATCTTGTAAACGTTCCGCCAACTCCGCCTGTATATCCGCTCCTTTTCTAAGTATCTCTAGTAGTGAAGTATCGACAGTGAATCCGCTCCATCAGTCCATACAAATGTACAAGGACCAAGTGTTCATCAAGTTTTAGGACCGAATATCCGCAAATATCTCTGATCCATTCAGGTCTAACCTTGTATTGTGTGCGAGGTCAAAGGCAAGCTAATATTTTGTACCGTCTGGTGTGTTCCGGCCGTGGCTTGCAGTCATGCTATAAGGTGCGAGAACTTTCTTAGCATTGCAGATACGCCATGCCAAATTTCGCACGTTGCCGTCGGCCTGAACGACTTCGGGCGCGAATTCGATACCGAACATCTGGTGGACGGCGAATACAACCCTCTTAGCAAATTTGCCGTCTCGCTCCACAAGACTGCCAAATGACTCCTCAGGGGTGTCCGGCGCGATCTCTGGATCGCGGTCAAAACAGTTCTGGATCACCGGGAGAAGGGTTTGCTCAACAGCGCGATGGACAGTGCCGTTGGAATCCACCTCAACATCGTCTTCGTCAAACCTGGGAATACGGATTTCGAAAGCTTGAGACAGTGCCATGACGTTGTGCTTGCCACCGTGGTGATAGCGGAACTCGAAGACACCGGTAGTCCACCAAAGCTTGTCGCCGCGAAACTCAACCTCGCCAGTGTAGTGGTCGAAGTCGTCTTCACTGTCGGTCGAGGCTGGAACGAGCTTGTCAGACACTAGAATACCCTCTTCTGCACGAGTAGAGTCATAGACGCCAGTATTGGTGGCGATCCAGCGACCATTGGAGCTGAGTTGCGTAACCTCGCGGGATTGGTTGTCGGCCACCATATAAAGACCAATCCAGTCCTTCTTGCTGTGGTTCAGAGGAGCTTGCCAGCGGACTTTGATCGGTGCCCCGTACTCAAGGGCGAGTGTCTTGAACTCGCTCGTCCGTGTTGCTGGTGTCCTTGCTAGTTCACCTTCACGACCACCATTCTTCTGGTACTCAACAGTGGGGGCGGAGAGTGTGCCCTGCACTTCGAGCTTGTACTGCTTGGGGTCGTAGCCGGCAAGGTCAGGTGAGATTCGGGTAATCGAAATGCGAGCTGGGTAAGACTTGAACAACGCCGTGGTATCTTTGACGAATGTACCGACCCCAGCAGCGAGTTTGGGCTTCGCATTCTCGAGAAGCTCTTCGATGAACTCAACCGTGGAGTTAATGTAGTCATCGGCAGCAGACTGCCAGTTGCGAACCGGGTGAGGGAGTGCTTGGCGTAGAGTCTTGCTGACGCCAGAAGTCTGGCGAAGCTTCTGACCGTAAAGCTATTGTGGTATGTCAATTATAAGCACTATGTTACAGCCATGATATTACTGACCTTATTCATGTGAGGCCGCTCGACGAAGTGCAAGAAAACCAGATTTAAGACCTGAGCTGTCGTCGCAAGGTAGAAGATGGGAGATGTCCAAGTGATCACAGCTACGCCCCATACGCCGGCCATACCAAGCACACGCTCGGGACTGTTAAGGAATCGGTATATGCCTGAGTAGGTGAGATTCTTTGGTGGTGGGTCGAAGAAGAAATCACCACAGAACCAGCCAAATTCGCCAAGTGAGTCGTAAATGCTGGCAGCTGTCCACAGATGCAGAGCAATCATGCCAATCCCAAGAACGAGCCTGAAAACAGTGAGGTCGTAAAACCAGTCAGGTGGAAGAGTGTACATCTTCCAGGCCGCAGCAAGGAAGCTAGTGTGAGCCATGGTCATACTGAGATGGTATCTAGATATCGTTGTTAGTATGGTCTTCTGAAAGACAGGACGAGCGCTGAGCTCTGGGAACGGCATTGTCAAAAGCTTCCTGAACGACTTAACGTAAGAAGAGGAGAACACTTACAGACACTTCCACTGACGCCAGGCTTCCTCCTTGGTGTCGCCATATTTGATGAAATGGCGAGTCCAGTTCTTCTTCTTAGACTGACGGTCAAGGATGTAACCAAGACCCAGTACATACCACAAGCGCCAGACGAACGCATTGACGAAGAAAAAGGTGCGCACCAAGCGGGTATCTGGTGTCAGTGTTGCCAGACAGAACATGTAGAAGGAAACTACTACTACCGTTACGTCGATGGCGCGATGGAAGTCCGTGTTCTGTGGACCGACGATGTTGTGCATTGGGGCAGGTTGTTTGACAGGATCGATAGGCGCTTCAGCCTCAACTCCATCGGATTGGCTTGAACTGGGACGGTGCTTTTGGGTCATGTCCCCGGAATTGTGGCGCGTTCGGCGAGGCGGTGCAGGGTTGTAGATTTTTTGAATATGCGGCTCTTCAACCCTGATCAAGAAGGCAAATTGCGCAGCGTGCGCAATAATTGAAATCAAAAGCACCTTGTAACTTGCCGTCATGAGAGCAATGCCGTAGAAGCCGGCGTACCTATAGGCTAAGGTTTAGCACAAGTGGACTCTAGTGTGGACAGTAGCATAAGCGTACCCAATTGAGTACATCGGGTGCGGCGCTGCTTCGAATACTCCATCGAAAGTCAGGCGCTGATCGATGAGGTAGAAGAAGTCTCCCCAGTACCAAGCATAGTCTTTGACCACTCGGTGAGCGTCTAGCTTGACAAAGAGATTGAAGATGAACAAGACAATGCCTGTCGTCCACCGCAATAGAAAGAGAAGCCAGCTCTCCTCTGGGCGATGAAAACACGCAACGGCGAAGAGACAATACGATACAAAGTCACACATCAGAATCAGGTCTACAACGCGCCTGAACACCAACCACGTGTTGTACTCTAATGGAGCATCTTCGAACTTGTAGTCCTTGGGAATCTTGGTCTCCATCTCCCTTTTGAGGAACTTGAAGATTGTAGGGTGTGGGTTCTTGCCCGTCTTGGGGTCCTCAAAGATGTGAGAGTTCTTCGCCCATAGGACCAGGCGGTTGTGCTTGGACTGGACATCGAGCAGCCAGCCTATGCCTGCATTGTATCCGGCGCGCCAGAACAGGAAGATTATGGCGAAGACTGGTATGCGGGCGCTTTTGGGCAGAAGGTAGAGCGTGGAGATCAAGCTTGCGAGCACTGCGAGCACAGCTAGGTCGGATAAGTTCTTTGGTTGCGAAGGCGAGAGCAGCTGCGACACCATGTCGTGGGTGTGTGGCACGATGAAAACTACACACATCTGTCGTCAGTCCTGACCTATCGATGTTCAAGATGATGAGCAACGATGGATACCAAATTTGCACATGCTCAGGCAAGGTTAATACTTACCTGTGCCATCTGGTGTCCGGCCATAAGTCTTCTTCTCTCGCTCTCCCTTGGCATCTTCTTGCTCATTCAATTCAAGAACTTTTTGTTTGGCCGCATCAGAGTCGTGCATGTGCATCGGCTTAGCTGACGGTCGTTCTCTGAGCTGGCTACCATCGGCCCCCGGTACATTGCCGACATCCGTCATGTTGAAAGACGTGTCACCTCTAGAGTCCTGGAGAGCAATTGAGGTTGCGCGAAACCAATGAGGGGTTTGTTGACGGGTATTTATGTCGCGCTTAATAGGTGTGCGTGCTTTAACGCTATGCGAGGTTGGGCTTCGGGGCTGCAGCCGCTGCTGGGGTGTTGTGCGGACCGGAGTTGCGCTTCAATGCGCGCTGGGTGCTGCAGCTACGCGGAACTTTCTATATCGGTGGGAGAAGCAGGTCTATGGAGGCTTTTGTACAGTGCTTAGAGTGTTGAACTCTAGCAATCGTGCTTGATGTTGAACAAACGTGTTGATGGGGAGAGAGGTTCTTCTCGAATGTGCTGCTGGCAGGACGCTGGGATGCTGAATGTGGGGCAGCGGTGGGGCAGTCAGCTGCCAGGCGCTCAGTAAAGAGCGAAGACCCTGGCACCCGCGGCTCTGAGGCTGGCACAAAAACAATAACATACATAAGGCTGTATAGTACAGAGGGCGTCTCACTACATTGGATCCTTGTTGAAACACTGCTTTGCTATTCAACAGGTACATAAGGCACAGGTACTGTGTTTTCGTTTTCTCTGACTTTTGGTAACATTGCAGTGAAGGCAGCGCTGCCAGCATGTGCAGCGCTGTAACCTTCGGTTTGTGAAGCACCAATCGTAACATGCATCGCAAACACCCACCCAAGGCACTAGACGAAAGAAACTGTGACTATTGAACTGCCGTTGTGCCAGCCTGTTGCTGATCGCGGAACTTCCTTCCGGCCTATCTCTTTTGTCACAACGAGCCCATGCTGTCTCAGTCAAGGTGCACTCCTGCATCCTTTTGTGGGTTTTGTTGCGGGGTCAATTCGCACCACATCTAACCGGGCAGATGCTCAGGAGATGGCTGCACATCGATGGAAAACCGTCGTAAGATTGGGTCAATCTCTGCAGCACTGAAGCGTCTCTGTCGCAGGAGCTCTTTAGCCTTGGTAGCTGTTGCACTTGACATGCTCAGTCGCTTGAATCTTGCCTCTGCGCAGTCTTTTCTTCCAATGCTACAGGGCTCAACAGGTTGGAATATTGCTGCTTCAGGACTGAGTGTTGACGACCGCCTGAACTGCGATTGTGCTGTATCTGGTGGTACAGGAACCAACTTCGATAGCTCTTCTGCATTTCGGGAGAGCGGAGGCGGTATCCTGATATCCTTTCCCATGACAGAGTCGCGCCTTTTGCCATCTGTACAGATATCTGGGGCAGGGTCGTCGATGAAGAACGGATCGTTGGTCCTCTTTCGAAATGGAGAGACGACAGCATCGTCTGTCCAGCCATCCCAGGTAAGATCTGTCGTCTCTGATTCGGAGTGAGAGCAGAGTGTCGTTGTGAACAGAGTCGGTGTAAAGGTGATATCTGATGTTTGATACGACGCGTTGGCTAGATGATGTGCCTTTATGTTGGCAAGGATGATGTTGGTTTCACAGGCCTGCAGGTTGTTGAGGCAGGCTTGCTCTTCCATCTCTCGGTTCCTGATCTCACTGTCTAAGTGGCGCTTAATTTGCTGCAGCCTCTTCCGCTTCTTTTGTGGGAGAGCAAGGTCGGTGTTGAGTTGGCGATTGGTCCTGACTTGCTTCTCGCGTAGTGCTTTTAGATACGTAACACAGTCTGCAAGCTGCGTAGACAGGAAATCTTTCTCCTGGTGAAACCTCATCAAGTCGTAAGGCATTAGTACATGGATGTTGTGATTATACGGACTGTAAACGCTGTAAGGGCTATATGAAACAGCTTCATTTAGCTGTCCATGCTGGAATAGTCGTGGGGCTGGCTTGGAATACATGAGTTTCAAGGTGTGAATATGCCGAGATACAATGCAAAACAAGGGTTGGGTCAGGATGTAGAATTAGTGATCTACACTGCTATGGCTTAGGCAGGGTTATAAGCCAGCAACGAGGGCTCTTGGTGCATGCACGTCTGCTAAGAGTATGGCTGAAGCTGAGATCCACAAGCCAAGCAATAGCCCTTTGACTAGTAATAGTCTGCAATGATCGGTTGCGGCCAACTAACACCTAGACGTACCCGTGCTCTACACTGGTCTTTGATTGTCCCAAACGACATGTGGCTGTCTGCGGTCTGGGCGCAACATTGGCAACGACAGCGCCAGAGTTGACAGGCAGTGGCGCAAGCTGATCCATGGCAAACTCTTCGATAAGGTTGGTTGTGTGAGGATTTGACCGCTCGGGGTCCACGAAGCACAACGAACTGTCGCCCTTGGAAATTAAATGTGGGGACTTGTTATGGTAGCACATTGTGGCTATGGATGGTTCTTGTTGTTCCTGATCAAATGAACTCGCTAGTGAATCTATGCATTGTCTCCGTCTCATTCCATCAGATCACTCGCATCAAAAACGGCCGGCTATTTGCTGGAAATCTAATTCCAGGAAGAGAGATGTGCATATGTGCTCTCAGCAGTGGGCTGAAAAATTATGCTCTCCCAGTGAATCGAAATCGGTCGTTGCAGAACTACAATCATTCTTATGCTATTATGAGTGTTAATCGGGTCAGACGCACAAAGGTAAGTCGTATTCGGCTGTCCCTTTGTCCAAGTGTTGCAGACCACATAACAACCCGTGCCCATGCGCGAGGCCCGAGACACCGTTTGAATATGCCATTGTCGTTTGTCAGGCGGGATATTGGGCGCTATGGTGGCGTCAACCCTGACTGTGGCATGTCGTTCGTGCCAGCATTGCTGGTTACAGACTCCGTGCTCTCTAGTTTACAATCTTTGACTCTAGCTACCACGAATGCACCTTCGAATCAATCACTTGCCTTGTAATGGCAAACGAGTCACGTTGGCTGTCTTGAGTCCATAGGTATGTCTGCGGTCAAGAGAAGTATGTATAAGAACTGTCATGCGAAATCAGATCTGCAAGGGGTGAAGACTTCGTAGACGCCACCGTAAGGCAAGAGGCACCGAGCGTAAGGGTGTTAGGATGAGCTGTAGAACCAGACAGGCATCCCTAAACCGTAAGAAGTAGATTGTTGAAGTGACCTGCACGGTTCTTGCTTTTACGCTGAGAGTTTCGAGGCCAGGACGATCTTGAGGATCAATGGCAATAGAGTACAATGTGAACCAGCGATGATTACGAACACGGCTTTCTTGAAGTCGTTCAAGGAGCAGAGCGCGCGTAATAAAAGTGTCGCTGGATCAGCCACGAGGCTCGCATTCTAGGTATGGTAGTTCAAGCTCGATGTGTATTTGCCGCAAATACTCGTAGGCGATCATGGCGACTGCTTGTGCAAGGGGCATAATATGCTTCTTATTAGCATCGGATCGATGTTGGCTCTTGCTGTCTCTTTCAACACGGAGGCTCCTCTAGAGTACATCATCGCCTTTGTTCGCAAGTGACACACATCGGTGCGCATCTGTTCCGCGCTGGCAGGTGCATGCGCTTCGCCCTGGGGCCAAGTATTTGAACGAAGCCGACTGCAATGCCACCTAGAACGACGCAGAACTCTAGGAAGTTCCGACTGCCCTGCGGATAGAGCACTCGATTCAGCTACGCAGCTTCGATCTTAATATCAAATCTTTCCTACAATGCAAACGTCGTCCTGTCGAACCCTGTACAACTCGGTACTTCCAGCCAGGCTGACCAGCCGCGTTCGGCTTAGGTGCGTTGACGACCACCGGGACACCGCTTTACGCCCGGAAGCCAAACTTGATAGTAATGCGGCAGTTCCGATTCTTTCAGTTTTTGCCAACCCCGCACCGGGTACCTCCTGCACGTGCATACATACTCGGGTCAAAGCGATGAAGAGCGGTTTACGACGGCTTCGACGACACGGGATGCGCTTCTTTTGCTATAGTTGATGCGTTCGTGGACTGAAACTTTGAGATCTCCAGATGCGGGATTGAGATCGTTTTGACGACCGCTCCACTTCTTCTGAAGCTCACGTCGTCATTACATCATACACGTGGCTCCACTATGCGGCCGCCTGAGCCTTTCGGTTACAGCGACGAGCCGGTGCAGCCTTCGATGTTGAGGTGGACGAATCTGATGAGATTTGCATGTCTGGCATCCATGTCAGCGTCAGCACGCTCGTCGTACCGCTGCCAACCGTGAGTGTACCAAGTCCGCTGATTTGTTCTTCCAAAGAGAGTGCTACGCGCATCGGGAGCACTAAGAAGCCCGTTCCTGATCTGTGACGGCACTATCTGCAGCACTTACCAACCACAGCCAGGCCCCCGCCACCATCCGGGACTCCACAACAAATCAACCTAGCTCGACGTCTGTACCTTGCACCTCCTCGTATACTATAAGTACCTATCACGCAATCGCCGGCTACAAGAATAGCTGGAAGAGCGGCTCCTACACTACCGAACCATTGACTAAGCCGCATTGAGCGTCCCTATGACCATGGCTCGCAAGACGGAAATCATCGACATCCGCGTCGGGTCTACCGACTTTGACATGGTAGCGGATATTAAGAAGGGTCTTCAACCAGAGAACGGTGGAGAGAAGAGACTACCTACTTTGCTGTTGTATGACGAAGTAAAGATTTCTCGAAGACCATCCTTGCCTGCGGCTAATGTTAGCAGGCTGGGCTGCGATTGTTTGAAAGAATTACATATCTTGACGAGTATGACCTCCTGAAGGATATCTAGTCGGCTGTCATCTAATAACATGCACAGGTACTACCTGACCAATGCTGAGATTGAAGTGCTGGAATCGTATGCCGAACAGATCGCACATCGAGTCCAGTCAGGCTCGATTCTGGTCGAGCTTGGCAGCGGGTATGTGGGGGTTGAGACATGCCAGGCTGGGTGCACTTCAGTGAGTTCTAACAATCTACAGAAATCTTCGAAAGGTCAACATCCTTCTGCAGGCCATTGACCGCCTGGGAAAAGACGTCGAGTACTACGCTGTTGACTTGTCCTTGCCAGAACTGAAGAGAACCTTTTCTGAGATCCCAACTGGTAAGTCTCTCACTTACAACACAAGAAGCGAGATGTTGCGCAAGGAACCATAGGGAACATGTGATCATTGAACACCCGCGAACCGGGGACCGTGCTCGGCACGGCACGACCCCACTGCCCCGTACCCCAGCCTGTACCATACAACCGACCACTGGTATTATCTCCAAGATTTTCGTCACGTACTGATACGACTGGTAGATGGCTATAATCATGTTAGATGCTTCGGCCTACATGGAACATATGATCATGCGTTGGAGTGGCTGAAGTCCTCCAGCGTCAAGGATAAGCCAAAGACCATTCTATGGCTTGGCTCCAGCTTGGGCAACTTCAAGCGGCACGAGGCAGCGCCGTTCCTTGCCGGTTTTGGCGATGCCATCAAACCTGGTGATACCATGCTTATCGGGATCGACTCTTGTAAGGATCCCAGTCGTGTCTATCATGCCTACAACGATAAGCAGAACGTCACACATGAGTTCATCCTCAACGGCCTCAAGCATGCAAACAAGCTCATGGATCGTGAAACATTCAAGCTTGACGAGTGGGAAGTTATTGGCGAATTTGATAAGAAGGCTGGACGCCATCATGCATTCGTTGCACCATTGAAGAATGTTACCATCGAGGGTGTAAAGATCCCGAAGGGCGAGCGAGTGCGAATTGAGGAGAGTTATAAGTACAGCCGCGAAGAGATCCTGCAACTTTGGGAACGCGCCGGTCTTGCCGAAAACGCGGTATGGTCTAACGACAGGGGCGACTACGGTAAGTTTCCCGCGCCTGTGCTGCTCTAAGCTGTGTCACTTATTATGCGCCAGGACTGCACTTTGTCTCAAAACCCGCTGTCTTTTTCCCCACAACGCCTGCTGTCTATGCTGCTCAGCCAGTACCATCCCTTTCTGAATGGCGCGAGTTATGGAAAGCATGGGACGCCGTTACCCGGCAGATGATTCCAGAGGACGAGCTGCTCTCTAAACCGATCAACCTACGCAACGCCTGCATCTTCTATTTAGGACACATTCCCACGTTCCTTGATATTCATATGGCCCGAGCTACCGATGGCAAGGCTACAGATCCTGCCTACTTCTGGCAGATATTCGAGCGCGGCATTGATCCAGATGTTGACGACCCTGAGAAGTGCCATGCACATTCTGAGATCCCTGACTCGTGGCCGCTTCTTGATGAGATCTTGAAGCACCAGCAAACGGTACGTGAGAAAGCAGAGGCTCTTTATACATCTGGTGTTGTTGGCAGCAGTCCTCGGGTGGGACGCGCAATGTGGCTCGGTTTTGAACATGAGGCCATGCATCTCGAGACTCTTCTGTACATGCTTGTACAGAGTGACAAAGTTCTTCCACCTCCTGGTACCACGATTCCAGACTTTGCTGCTCTTGCAAAGTGGTCAGCAGCGACTGCTGTTGAAAATGAATGGTTCACCATCCCTGAGACGGACGTGAGCGTTGGGCTGGACGACCTGGATAGCGACAAGATCACCAAACGATACTTTGGCTGGGACAATGAGAAACCGGCACGCTCGAGCCACGTGAAGTCATTCCGTGCCAGGGCACGGCCTATCACGAACGGCGAGTACGCAGCCTATCTTACAAAGACAGGAAGCACAGCCATCCCTGCATCTTGGTGTGAGCAACAAAATCTCAGCAATGGGGCGCATGCTGCAAGCAAAAGAGACAGTGTCATCAATGGTATTCATAACAGGACTAACGGCTCGAAAGTCAGCATCACCGACGGGAAATTTGTAAGAACAGTGTACGGCACAGTTCCGCTGAAGTACGCGCTTGATTGGCCTGTAGTTGCTTCTTACGACGAAGTCTTCAGCTGTGCGCAGTGGATGGGTGGTCGCATCCCCACCATGGAGGAGGCGAGGAGCATCTACACATATGTCGAAGCCTTGAAAAGTAAGGAGCTTCAGGCTCTTGGTAACACAATTCCAGCGGTGAACGGGTAGGTGCATAGTACACACATAGCAGTGCGACCGGCTAACCCTTCGCAGACACCTCAGCAACAACGGCGTAGATGAGTCGCCACCATCTAGCCCTTTGTCAAATGGCGACTCTGGTGCAGTCACTGGTCCTACTCCAAACCTGCATGATCTCTTCATTGATTTGGAGGGGACCAATGTTGGTTTCAAGCACTGGCATCCTGTCTCTGTAGCCGAAAAGGGTGGTAAGCTCTGCGGCCAATCTGACTTGGGTGGTGTTTGGGAGTGGACCAGTACTGTGCTAGAGAAGCATGCTGGCTTCGAGCCGATGGAGCTATATCCGGGCTACACAGCTGACTTCTTTGATGGGAAGCACAATATCACGCTTGGTGGGTCATGGGCGACCATACCGCGTATCGCGGGCCGCAAGACCTTGTGAGTGTTTTTTGGGGTATTCGAAGGCGAGAATGCGCTAACAAATGATAGCGTGAATTGGTACCAGCGCAACTATCCTTATGTCTGGGCCGGTGCTCGGGTGGTTACTGACCTCTAGAGACGTCGGGTCATTCTCTGTATACGGTCTGCGTGCTCTGGTACTCAGTGCTGCCTATGTTGTTTGGTCGGCGCTTAGGCACCGCCCCTGGAACCAACCATGATGCATTGTGCCCAACATGGACGAGACGACCTTTCGCTGCAAGACATAAGGGGGAAGTATCGCCATGACCCGTAATACCGCTACAGACCTTCAGCATTTGTCTGTCTCTACAATGCATGTATCTCTTTTCATCTATACAAAGCCGCTCTTTCCACTTGCACGTTTGTCGGTTGTGCGTTAGGCACCATGGAACCCTTGTTGTCCACGCCCCACAAGTATAGCCTTGCCAAACTTGGCCTTTCACTGCCATTGCACCCTGCAGATTAATTGTTTCAGCCTGTCTCTTAAGATACGGGATCTCTCTGCCTTTTGCTTCGTACCCGATCGCGCGACTCCACCTCCGGAGCTTTGTTGACTCGCGACTCTTACTTTCGCTCACACTTTGTCCAGTATGGTCAACAGCCTGTTCTTCCGATGGGAAGATTGCCAGGCGCTGCAGCATCATTGTGGCTTCTGTGGCCGACCTCTCTCCCGCCCTGGAGCTCGAGCAAGTTGCTTTGTTACGCACAGTGAGCCATGTCACCGCTTCCACCAGGTACACCGTGATTTTAACGTTTGTGTTGAAGAATATGCTGACCGTGCAGGCCATGTTCATGCGAAATCGAGCCCACATGTGTAACTATTGCCATGCTATTGACGAAGCGTTAGCGGACCGAAATCCCTCAGCAAGTTCCCCACATACTGACATAACTGTTTCAAGGCACTACAAGCGACACCATGACCTTGTCGCTCAGCTGCGCAGTGTCTACGAAAGCTCCGGCGAAGTGCATTGGACCATCGTACCTGGAGAACGTGGAGACCCGAGAAGAGGCCAGCTTTTCGTGTCCCCTCCAACCACTTGCGACGCTCTCGCTGAAAGCCTTGCTTCCGATGAGACACCAACCTCCAGACGTGAGCGCAAAGATGCCAAATGCCTCGCTCGGGCTTCCAATCGTGCGAGAGTCGTCACCCAGGAAGAGATCAGATACATAGACTCAGTGCTCCATTCAGCCGAAAGTGTTACCGGTGCCGAGGGTGACAGTCCTGCTAACCTGGAGGAGATGCAGTTGATTGAGGAACATCTGCGCTACAACGCAAACGTTTACACTAACCGTTCGAGTCACTGTAACCTGAGGAGATTCGCTACCATCCCTGATGTGGATGTCGACTTCGAAAGCGAGATGGAGAGAGTCCTAAATACATTCCGCATCACAGAACTTGTTAAGCGTAACTTCAAGAACAGGGGACTGCAAGGAAAGGAGCTCAGGAAGTTCGACACCTTGGTCGAGACTTTCAAGGATGCTGTTGTCGAAGACCTAGTGCTTGTCAAGAAAGACATGATGGAAATTAGGATGCGTCGGGCAGCATATCTCCGTTACACTAACAAGACTGCCTACGAGATTGTTGAAGAGAGATACACCGAAAGAGATTGGAGGACGGGCGCGCGTATCACGTCCTCTTCCAGCGAATTGAGTGGTCTCACTTCGCAAGCTAAGGAGGCCATTACACCTCTTAAGTACGCCAGTGCAGTGATGGAACCCGTGCATATACTGACCTGTTGAAAAGATCTATACCCGAGCTGTCAGCCATCCGCTAATTACTTAGCCCCCAATAGCCCAGATCGTCGCCACCTACACCACGTTCATACCCGCATCAGCGGAGACGACGGCCTTGATCAGACGACTATCGAGCCATATCACACACCACTATTGCCGCTCATACCAAATTCGCCCCTCAAGAAGCCTGTTGTCTTGCAATTGAAGATCGTCGAAAATAAAGAGAATGGATTTGCTCCCGCCATGACCAACCGCGGGTGGCTTCGGCGTGGGGTGGCTAGGCAGAAATCTACACGGCCTCTACAGACTGCAGAAGAGGCTGACCTAGCCGTGTTACCACTTTCGACCAAACTGGCCATCCCGAACGAAGCGGAGGCTGTGACCAAACCAGTGTGGGGCAAGAGTAAACCTATGCCAGAAGGCCACATGAACGAGCATTCCGGATTGGACAATACAGTGTTTCCAGCACTCATTCCAAGGGTCAACACAACGAAGTCCCTCTCCTTTCTATCCAAGGCGCGTGCTGTGCAGCCGCTCCCAGACGATGAAATCCTTAGTCTTAATGGTGCCGAATGCGCGATCACAACAGACCGCGATGACCAGGACGCACACCCAGTAGTCTCTCAAAAGATGGTAAAGAAGGCTCAGCGCAAGGCTGAGCACAAGGCTAAAAAGATTAACAAGCTCGAGGCAATGCCCAGTCCTATAATGGTGAATGGGCCGAGCCTTGAAAGCGTCGAGCAAGGCTCCGATCTTTCTTTGCTCGGAAGTGCTGCGTGCGACGGCTTCTCCCATGTTATGAAGGGGTTGCCTTCTCAGGGTGCAGTAAATTCTCCGAGAGAGCTAGTGGACGATGCTCAAGTGCATGCACCAATTAGAGATGCTGTGGAAGGGGATGCCGATCTTGTCACCTCGATCTCACCGTCCCTTCCGTCCCTTCAGTCCATACAACACACCGCTCATGGCAGACATGAACATTGGATGCGATTCTCTCGATTTTTTGCTGTTGATCAATTGACAATTCCGCTTCTTCAGCCCGCCGAGGGCGGCTCTCATGGATCATCGTGCCTCTTCGAGAGACACGGAGTATCCGACTGCCCATTTCATGAGCCCCGTAAGCTAGATCCTATCTTGCAAAGTTGCATTCGCTGATAGACCAGATACCGTAGATTGTTCCTGCGGTGATCCCCTAATGAACCAGTGCTACTTGGTGTATCCGAGCAAACAATTTTGTACATTCGGGCCACACAATCAAGCTTGTGGCGAGAGATTGCTAGCTTTGTACGAGAGACATGATCTCACTAAGGGTCGAGTTATGCTCGTCGACGAAGATCTGGTTCCTTACTTCGTGAATGATAGTACCAGCACTATTGCGCCAGACTTTGGTAGCATGCCTCCTCGTCTTCTGCGCGAACACTACGAATACCTAGATGGCTTTGATCGTGGTCCACTCATGAAGCAGGAGCTTGAGTTTAAGCGCCTGTTTCAGAAGAACACATCCATGAAGCATCCGCTCACCCTGAAGAAGTTGCAAGACGTTCAGCACCAGAAGTTTGACCCTCAGGGGTCCGTCCAGTTATGCTACTGCCAAATTAAGATAGCACGGACTGCTTCTGCTATCAACAAAGAGTTCAGCAAGGGCTACGTCAGCTGTTCATATCAGAGTTGTGAGTTTGGTGGTATTTTTCACAAGCGCTGTGTCAAGAAGCTGGGAGTCGAGAAGGTCAGTCGATGGTACTGCACTGCGTGCGAGAAGCAGATGAAGGCTCTGGCCTGTCGGGCCTTGGGCATTCAATGTATGGACGAGGTCGCTATCACGCGCAGCGCTGAGAAGGATGTTGCACCGTGGAAATGCTTGCGAGGCCTGTTACGATAAGGTTTTTCAAGTCAGGTTTGCCGGGGCTTCACACTGGCGACACGCAAGATAACCTAGACATTGAAGGCGTTGATTGAATCGAAGGGTTCGCGAAGCGACTGTGGCAACACGCCGCACAGTGAATGAAAGAGCAATTTGGGTATATCAAGAGTAATGAAATCTATCTCGTGAATCATCGTGAAATCGTTCAGACCGCATTGATCCGGTTGATCAATAAAAAGGGTCCAAGCCTTCAACGCGAACCCTTGCTCGAACCAGAAAATATGAGCATCCTGATCCACTTCCTCATCTTCCTCATCTTTGAAGATCTGCTCCTACGGCTTCTCCTCGCCCTAACCTCTTTGTCCTCCCACACGCTTGCCCTCCCCGCATTGAACTCAATGCTGTCCACGGCCCTCAACCCAAGGCCCCCATGACCCCTGTCCTCGTCCTCACCCTCTTGGTCCCCACTCTCACTCTCCGATCCGTAGTACCGCTGAAGCAGAAACTGCCTTGCGGCAAAAACACTCTCGACTTCTTCTGTGAACGTAATGCTCGATGCCGGTGAGACATCATCTAGCCCGCTGTCAACTCTTGTTGCTGCCTTTGGCTCGAGAGTGGAGGCCGTCGGTGCTTCTTGGTGGGTTTGTCTCCGAAGCGGTGCGGAGGCTGAGGCTGTGTGCAGAGGGTAGGGCGCGTAGTCTGCGCTGGCCATCATCATGAAAGGTGCCGATGATGGGAAGCCCATTATGGGCGTGTGATGACTACGAGATCTTGGAAATGTTTACGCGAGGCGTTTTGATGATGCTTGGGGGGTCTCGGGTAATTGGGTACGGTGGTGGTGTGTGTAAGTAGAACGGTGACTTGATGACTGCGATGAAATTGGGGTACAATATCACTGCTATGATGAGAGGTGCAGACGAAGTCAGATTATATGCGTATATGAGGGAATAATTCGCATGTGTGATTTACATTGCGCCCAAGGTCGGGAGTCGGTGAGCAGTTGACCATGGTTGACCCTGCGGTATTTAGTACACGTCGCTTGCGACTGGCTGGTGCCGTCCACAAGGCGCATTGGGCTCAGGAACGTGCGTCTGATTGAACAGCACATAATGGTTCGCAGCGATGGTGCCCAGGGCTACGAGCGCCGTGGGTTGACAAGGGGTCATGTTTATTTACGATGATGTACTAGTATACAATTATTACGGGTAGCGGGAGCTAAGCCCTACTTACTGCGCGCTCTGCAAACGGCGCTTCCAGGCTCGCACCAACGGCTTCCACAAAGTGTCCTTGCCGTTGAAGTATGAATACCCTACGCCGATAAGTGCGCCGGACAAATGTGCCTAGATATATTAGCGACTGTGGCATGCGAGCATGTTGATGCGACTCACCGCGTGACCGAAATTGACAAAGGAGTACCCCCGTATCACTCCGACCAGGTCAAACAGCATGACTGCCGGGAAAAAATACTGTGCTTCAAAGGATATGGGCACAAACAGTATCCCAAGCTGAGCAGTCGGGTACTCCATGCAGAAAGCGCCGAGAATACCAAACAAAGCACCACTGGCTCCACCGCCTCGTATGAACATCTCCGGAATGAGACGTCGGTTCTTTGCGAACATTGTTGTCAGGTGTTGCGCGTATCCAGAAAGCACGCCAGTAGCGAGAAAGAAGGCTCCGATGTGCGGTCCGTTACCCTCGAACAGGGTTGAGTATCCTACCGGGAGCATGAAGTTGTAAGTCGCCCACATATTGACTGCCAAGTGCATAGGTCCCGAATGCACGAACATCGACGTGAAGTTGGTATAGTTGACGTTGCGAGCAGGTATATGCCACAACAAGTCCCAGTATCGGGGCGCCAGGAAGCTGGTGAGATGAACCGCGCTGTTTGCACCAATGATGCCCCAAGTCACTTTCGATATGGGATTCAGCTCTGCCCACCAGCGAGTCGCAAGCTCAGTCGCGCTGGGCGGTCCTGCATGCGACTGTGGCTGTAACCCCCACTGGGGTGCCTTGAACCAGTTGGACTTCTTCTCTTGCTCGATCTCTTTCTTGGCCTCGTAGTACGCGAGTCCAGAAAAAATGCCAGCGGATACGGCAAGAGACCAGATCGCTGGTTGCAGATATCGAACTTGTACTTTGGGCCAGGGATTATTGGGCGGCTCATATTCATTGTATCCTGATTCCGAATATTGACTGCCAGATGCGGGATCCGAATATCTCTCGGAAGTGGGCGGGATGATCTCGATTTGTTCTTCTCTGATCTGTTGGATTGGCGATTTACGCTCTGATGGTTGTCCGAAGCGCCGTGGCGGCTTCGGTGAGTTGTGCTGGCCGCGCTGTTGTAGCCTTTTGCCGAGCGAAGTTGCGCGCCATACTAATGGCGCTGTTGCGGATCGCCGACTGGCTAGGCAAAGGCGCTGCAGGGACGTTCTGCCTAAGCCTAATAATGACATCGATGATATAGGTTGTCCTGTGAGTTCTTGGGGACACACTGCATTCGAGATCCAGTCTGGATGGTGTCGTGGAGCGCTAAGTGTCGAGTCGGCCCGACGCGCAACCGTCCGTCTTCGACGTACCTTCTATACCTGCCAACACATAATTATTATTTTCCTGATAAAGGCCGCTTACATTTCTCTTTCTCGTTCACGAGGCCGGCGGACGCAAGGAAATTCGGAACTTGGAAAGCCGATTGTTGCAACATTTTAAGCGCTGACGCGGAAGTTGAAATCTATCTTCACGAACGATGGCTCGATGGTTGCATGTCGCAAAGACATTTTCGGCCTGATAAAGATAGCTCATGTCGCCCAAAGCAAAGTTTGGGACAGATCGTGGAGACTATAGTGTGGAACAAAGCGACCGCTATGGAGCCTATAGTGTGTATACCTGCTCGATCCTGCTTTGTTATGATGGATCAAACCAAAAAGATGATGTCTTAACTCGGGTCATAGACGAGATCATTACGATAGTGAATTATTGCTATCACAATCAACTAGATTATCTCATGCCTCGTGGTAAATTTTTACGATATCCCTTAATCAAGACGATCTCAACATGAGTACTTGTCTTATCATACTGAGAACTCCCGCCACCATACTGCGAATACAATTAGTATTTGGCACAGAGCGAGATGGAGAGCTCACCGAATTCTTTTCTAGTAGTTCAGAGTACGTTCAGCCTGTGAATGCTGCGACGAGTTCGCTAATGGTTTGACAGTGTGACCGCTAACGGTTTCTACATCCAAATTGCCAGATCTATCGACGCGCAGGCCGTAAACATTCCGAAATCCGTGATCAAAGTATGTCCAGCTTTGAAAGACCTTCTCGTGCCGGGTTGCAGGATCATGAATGCTGACCCTGACGTTTGTGCCATCGTTATCGAGCATCTGCTCTCCAGCAGCAGTTGTGGACCGGGGTCCTTTGAAGCACCCGGTCATCTTCAGGAGCTAACTCTCAGTGACAATCCTCTACTGACCTTCGCCAAAGCATGGCACATCGGCGACAGGCTACGGATGCCCGATCTACAGAATGCCATCACCAAAGTCTACAGCACCTACTACGCCGAGTGCCTAAACGACAGCTTCAGCCTGACCACACCTCCAGGACCAATAGGCCCACGAATATTTGCCTACCTACGCGACAACATCGGCAACCACACAAAAGCTGAGCGGTTCCTGATCGAAGTCTACGCCAGCCTCGCAAAAAATCATGCAAAACTCAAACGAAGCGAACACAGGCTCATACCCACCGACATCGCACTCCTGAGCAGAGACCGCTGGAAGCAGAGACCGCTGGAAGCAGCTCCGCGGGAGACGCGATAGCACTGAGTTGATTCTGAGCAACGATCGTGTCGCGACTCGAGATCCCTGCTCCAGAGCCAACAAGAATGAGATAGCCGTTCACAGCAACTTTCAGGTGCAGTACCTACGCGCAGGAGCCGGGGCGAATATTGGATTCAACCCGCTCATACCTGTAGTTAAGACGCACAGGAGGGCGTCTCAAGACTCAGAAAGAGGTATGTTGGAACGCTTGAGAGAATGATGGCGAGAGGAAGAGGGATAAAGATAGGCGGTCTTGATGCAAGATTAGTGCAAGTACTCATATGAACCAGCGTTGAAGGAGGTCAGGAGACTGCAACGGGATTTCAGTTCAGTGTTACGTTCGGAGACGCTGCGGCGTAAAGAAGGGGATCGGTACCTTCATCTTCTTTTTCGCCTGCTACTATGCCTATCAACTATGAGAATCTCTTACTGAAATTGACTAGGGACCATTTGGAAGGTAATGTCATTGATTTAATAGCATTTTCCTCGTTGAGGGGAAGAACAGGAGGATTGCATGTATGCTTTACCTTTCATGCGAAGTTTGACAGCAAAAGGGAAGGACGACAAGCAAAGATGACCTTTCGTAGACTGGACAGTAAAAGGTATCGAACAGCGGATGCGAGACATGTTCGCATACGAGACTTCTTCCCTCTCCGTATGGGAGGCAGGAAATGCCTTCTTTTTGGTATCGATTCATTCGATCGTGGGTATGCAACGTACAAATCATATCTCTCTCGTGGTCAAGCGTCAGGTGAACGCCATATTCCATCCAATACCTTATTTCTTCTTGCCCTGCGCTTCTGTATCGCTCAATTCCCTAATGAAAACCTTGATGACGCCATCCGGTACATCATCTACGCCGTCCTCGAACCCTGGACTCACACCCACAGCCATAAACTTCCCGTCGGCGGAAAACTCGATTGTCTGCACGCTCGCGGGGAACTTCTGGTACTGTCTTATTCTCCTCTTGGCAACTGCGTCCCATAGCGCCACAATACCGTCGCCTCCTCCTGTTGCAAATGTGCCATGCACAGGGTGGTACGCGAGCGCATTGACAGGGTATACGACATCCTGCCCATCTACGTTCTGGCGATGACACTTAAATGCGTACTTTCTCGACTGGCTCTCGTCGCTTGGATCAAACCACTCGACTGCTACACGCCCTTCAATGCTTGAGCTCGAGTATCCAGCATCGTTGGGCATACATGCCACTGCACGCGTCATGTACTTCATGGAGCTTTCCCTTCGCTGCCACGGCTCAACAGGGACTGCTTCTCCTCCACCCTGTTTTGCGGCGTTCGAAAGCGCGTCCAGCTCATAGATGTTGACCGCGCGACTTGCCATTGCGACGACGAGTTTCGAGGTGGAGGCGGAGAGGGAGAAGGGTTTGGACGGAAGGCTGATGACGGCGAAGTCACCCGGGTTGGAGAGGTCATGGAGGTGCAGGGTAGAATCCCAAGATGCGGAGATGAGGAGGTTGTGTGCAGCGGAGTACAGAATGTTGCGTACACCTTGGGAGTGTGTCGAGACTACCGTTTGCGCTCCGGATGAGAGGTCAATTCTGTCGTTCATTAGCCTTAGGCTTGAATTGCGGTCCATGAGCCAACGTACCTCCGTACCTCCCAGTCTAATCCTGCTGTGAATGCCTCATTGTCGTCGCGGCCGAAACATACGTCTAGCACTGGAGCGCGGTGTTCGAACTTCTGCAGCAGCTTGCCGCCAGGCTCGCCGTGAGTGTCGTAGAGATACACATGTCTGTCCCACGAAGAGACCAATAATCGCGTTGGTGTGCGCGGCGAGAATGTGACAGAAGAGATGGGCTCCGTAGGGTTCTGAGCGAGCTCGAATTGGCTGGACATGGTGCTGATGTTTGCGACAAATCCCTGGTGTTTGGAAAGCTTGAGGTGCAGCTCATCCACAAAACACTGCTGACTAAGGATCTTGCAGGGCTGAACGGCCCCACCAGACTTCTGAAGCTTCCAGGGCTGATGTGTTACTGTGACGCAACACCACAAAATGCCGTTCGCTCAGCTGGTCATAGGGCCGCCAGGCTCGGGCAAGTCGACCTACTGCGATGGCATGCAGCAGTTCATGGGTGCTATCGAACGCAAGTGCTCGGTCGTCAACCTCGACCCCGCTAACGATCACTGCTCGTATGAGCCCGCCGTAGACGTGCGAGACCTGGTGACAATAGACGAGATCATGGAGCAAGAATCTCTCGGGCCAAACGGCGGTATTCTATATGCTTTGGAGGAGCTGGAACACAACTTTGATTGGTTGGAGGAAGGGTTGAAGGAGCTTGGAGGTTCGCACGCCGCTGTCTGAAAGATGCTGGAGCGATGCTGAGTAGTCGCAGATGACTATGTCCTATTCGACTGTCCTGGGCAGGTGGAACTCTTTACCTCGCACTCGTCGCTGCGCAACATCTTCTTCCGCCTCCAAAAACTTGGGTATCGAGTATTCGCCAACCACCCAATGCATGCCGCAACCAGCTAACCAAGGCCAGCTTGTTGTCGTGCATCTGACTGACTCGATCATACTATCGCGACCGTCTCTATACGTTTCGTCGCTTCTTCTCGCCTTGCGCAGCATGCTGCAAATGGACCTACCCCATTTGAATGTTCTCACCAAGATCGACAACCTGCAGAACTACCCGAACTTGCCCTTCAACCTCGACTTCTTTACCGAAGTTCAGGACCTCCACTACCTCCTACCACACTTGAACCGCGAACAGACCTCGGGCATACCAGGACCTACGTCAGCGTACGCGAACGACGACACAGACATGGACGATGAGGAACCTACATCCAAGTTCGCGGCACTAAATAAAGCGATTGTTGAGCTGGTCGAAGACTTCGCGCTTGTTGGCTTCGAAACCTTGGCTGTCGAGGACAAGAAGAGTATGATGACACTGTTGCGCGCCATAGATCGTGCAGGTGGTTATGCGCTTGGCGGCGTTGAAGGCGCGAACGAGACAGTATGGTCGATGGCCATGCAACAGAACGCTGTCACAATGGACGCACGCGATGTGCAGGAGAGGTGGCTAGACAGAAGGGATGAGCTAGACGAAGAGGAGAGGAAGGCATGGGAGAACGAGACTAAGGAAATGCGCGATCGACCAGAAGCTGAAATGCCACCTGCTCCGAAAGCGTCTCAAGAACCCCAGACGAAGAGAGAAGACGATGACGATGACGGAATGGATGATCTCGAGGAGATGAAGAAGTTCATGGAGAAGCAGAAGGACAGTGGCATCAACATCGTTAAGAGATGATTGGAGGTATCACAACACAAGTCACGACTGCCGTGCAGGTGTGCGCAAAGGCTGGTCGGAGAACCTTGGTGCTGCAAAGGCACGCATCTCAAATGCCCACATACTCAAAGGATGTGAACATGCCAAAACAGCAGGGGCTTCAGAGAAACGACAGATTGCCATAACGGTTGTCGCAACAGCACCCAAATGGTGACCAGGCAGCAAGCCCCACATATGCATCACCGCTTGCGCGGGGTAGCGTCTCCGCGTCGTCGCGTGAGTGAAAGAGCGCGCGCTTGACACACATAGAGATAGTAGACTCACAACAAACCTATCAACTGATATGTTACTCCCGTCTTGTCTTTTGGGCGCTTTCTACATATTTCATGTTGAAGCGCAAGATCTCGGACTATGACGCATCTGATTCGTCGATCTTTGGCGACGTTCCAGCGCGAAACAAGCGCCTCTTTCGACCCAAGCACAGCGTCCAACAGCATTGGGCGCCGCAACAACAAAGCAACATGAGCGAACTGCTAGAGTTTATTCTGCAAAACGAGGAAGCTTTCAAGAAGTATGCACATCTTTGGTTTTATTTGTACGATACTAATATATGCAAGCCAGCACCGCCTTGCGTCTCTCTATGCGGACTTCCGACAGCAGCTCGAGATCAATCCGGACGGCTACTATGCCAACATCGCGGCCTGGACAAAAGCGCTGACCGACGCCGCGCGGGCGGGTGTCATACCCACACAGGGCACTACGCACGATCTCTTAAACATACGTACCGCAGACGACCTTGCGCGAGCGCTGCAACATCCCCAGTATGGGAAGCCAACATGCTTACCCGCCGTGTTCCATGAGGCAGTGCAAAAGAAGGAAATGATACTTCTAAAAGATTTTATGAATTCAAAGACTAGCATATACAAGACATCTTGGATACCAACACCATGGTCGGCGCTGCAGTGGAGCCTGCGGACAGTCGGCGTGCTTGGAAAAGCTGCTCCACCAGATAAGCTAGCAGTCAAGAACTACGTCGTGCTAAAGAATGTCGAGGTAGCTGGCGACGAAATTCTCAATCAGATGAAGGAGCACGTATCGACCGCCGATCGAGTGCTTTCGAGACGAAACTTCCTTGACCGCTTCTCGCACACGCTCAACCCCGCCGCAACCCTTACAAACAACGACCTCAACATCATTCTGGTTTACTTGGCGCGAGACAAACAGGCCATATCATACGACGCGCAAATCATCAAATTCAAGCCTGAGCACGAAGCTCATCCACTCCCGATCACCGAAGAAGATGCCGCTATTGCAGGTCTTCGCGACACTCTCACGAATATCAACGCACAGCTTCCTCCAATCATGGAGAAGATCGCGTCTGCCGACGCTGCAGCCCGCGAAGCGGTCGCCGCAAAGCAGATGGTCCGCGCGAAAGCCGCGCTACGATCGAAGAAGCTTGCCGAGACAGCACTTGCACAACGCTCGGACGTCGCCCTGCAGCTCGAAGGTGTATACACACAACTACAGCAAGCCGCTGATCAAGTTGAGATCGTGGAAGCCATGCGCGCTGGTGCCGCAGCCCTGAAAGGCTTGAACGAGAAGGTTGGTGGTGCAGAGGGCGTGCAGGGTGTTGTTGATGCAGTCAACGAGCAGATGGCTACTACAGAGGAGATTACGAACATCATCAATGAGACGGATACAATGGTGGATGAAGTGGATATCGAAGACGAGTTCGAGGCGCTCGAACGCGCTGAGAAGGAGAAGAAGGAGCGAGAGGAGGCTGCAAGGACAGCGGCGAAACTTGCAGGGCTCGAAGAAGCAGAGAGAAACCAGAAGGAGCAGCAAGCGAAGGAGGCTGCAGCTACGAAAGAGAAGCAGGCCGACGATGAGATGGTCGAAGAAAAGGTTGAGCAGGCTTCTCAGGGTATCGCGAAGATGTCGTTTCAACAGGGAGGTGAGCAGACAGCCACTTCAGAGAGAGAGCGCATGCCTGCGTACGCTTGAGGTCAAGCTGCTGTGAAGCTACTTCTTTACTTTCTTTCGCATAGCACAGGCGTTCAGGCGTTGATGACAATACACAAACGACGCAGTCAATACTACACACAAAGCATATATGCCATTGGCAAGTTCTCTCCATCCTAATTTCACCACACATGAAATTTATCTTCTCTCCATTCGCAACCTCAAAGTCATCGGCCAGAGGGAGCTCTCCCACCGTGACGCCATGCCCGACTTACGCTAACCGCATTTCGCACCTCTCTGCCAAGCCCCGAACCTCAACTCAACGCAGCCGCAACGACGTACATTGGAAGCTCCCAGCACCACCACGCCACGTCCCCGGGACCCGCCAGTCTCCCTCTCACCAGAACGCGTCCGATTCTCCCCTCAACGTCGCCCACGATGTCCGCGCCTCGCGCCCTCCGCGCGCTTGCCCGCCCCGCCCTCTCTCTGCGCGCTCCCGCCGCCCGCGCCTTCACACCCACCACCCGCGCCTTTTCCAACTCGGTCGTCAGGCAAGGCGGTGGACATGAGCACCACTATGATGCGCCGTCTGGCTGGCTGTTTGGCGTCAAGCCCGGCGAGGAGTATAAGAAGGAGGGGTGGGAGAATGCGACATTTTATGTGTTTATCCCGATGATGGTGTTGTTTGTAGGAGTCTATGCTTTCAAGCCTGATACGAGGTAAGTAATTGTCTTGTTCTTGGGAGTGGCAGGTTTGGATTGAGGGTTTGCAGAGAGTTCAATGGGTGGAGGGAGGGTGGATTGAATTGAGGAGGCATTGAGGGCGGCGAGAAAGCATGGGTGTGGAGAGGGTCGAAGCATAGTCACTGACGAGATCACAGCATCCAGACCTGGGCCCTCGAGGAGGCCCGCAGGCGGCTCGAGGCAGAAGGTATCCTGGCCGATCCGGATGTCAAGAAGGACTAAGCTCGACTGAAGACCGAGAACACCGAGCGAGTTAATCACCTCACAACGAATTGAGAGAAGCTACAGCGGGATAGAGCGAAACAGCTGCACGCACAGAACTGTATATATCCGGATCATGACAGTGGTGGGTTTTCTTTTGTCGCATCGGCTCCATAGAGGAGGTATGCAATTGCAATGCATTGAATTTTAAAAGTGTGTTCGGTGACGTTGGGTGAACGAACCAACTTATTGTTGAACATTCCGATCTAGGGGCAGCCTTTGCTGGAGTAACTTCACAACTCAGGTCTGTCTCCCGATATCCTGACTAAAGGTAGCACCGGCTGTCTTCGCGACTGGCGCCACATATCATCATCAACAACGATAGCCCTGACGTGTTCTGTCAAATCGAACAAATGTTCGAACCGTTCAACATTATGTGCCGTCGACCTCGTCCAATACCAATTCTTTCAAAAGAGCTACATCAATCGATCTCGCGTATATCCAAGTTCTCGATGGTAGAGAAGAACTGCACAAAGGTGTCTTGTAATATCTGCTGCAGATCAGGCGAAACCGTCGTGACTGTGAGGCTCTTTAGCTGCTTGCATGTGCCGAAGAGCATTCCCATAGGGGCCAAGATGGAGACCAAATTGGCGTCCCCGAGGACGCTAGAAGCGTGCATAGTGCCAAGAAGCTCGACTTTGGTGATCGAGCCCGAAGGGACTATTTGTGTCCACCTGTCAAACTTTTCGAGCGCAGCCGAGGAGGTCAGAGGGCTGAGTTGTAGTCCGAGCAAGCAGAGAGTCTCAAGGTTCGGTAGAGTGAAAATTGGCCAGAGCTGCGCGAAAAAGGACTCGGTCTTGCAGTCCAGCTTAAAATGGCGTAGTTGTTGGAGGTTGTGCTGGCTTGTTTGGAACACCGCACGAGATCCAATCCCACTCAGGACCGCGTGGGTGGGAATGTCGGTGTGGTAGCCGGAGCAGTCAAGATAGTGGATGTTTGGTAGCATGCGTAGAAGTACCTGTACTGCCTCTTTAGCAGGATCTGTTATGACGATTACTCTCGTGGCCTCGCGATCAAAAACCGAGTAAGACTCGAGTGCGAGTCCACCCGCACGTGGCCATTGAGCATGGCGAGTTACGTATGCCCTTGTGAAACAACCACTATCTTGTCGGAGCAGCTCTACATACTTGACATGCAGCCTCAGATCTGGCCGACACATCATCGTGTTGATGAAGTGTGAGATGTTGCATTTGTCAAGTGTGATTATATTGTATGTTACGTTAATGAGAGGAGCAACGGCGGCAGCCTGGTCGCTCGCCATAGGGTCCTCGACAGCGGTCGATACAGTTTTTCCAGGCCTGGTGACCGTCAAAGAGACCGCAGTATAGATAAGAGGAGTGACAATGCGGTTCAGCTTGCGTGAGGCCATCGCAGCAGCCGCGAGTGATGATTGAGGCCGCAAAAAGGACATGACCCTGCTAATTAGCTCTTCTGGGAGTTGCTCGAGCGATACAGCTGCCTCCTCTTCCGGCGGTGCAAGAATTTGCGTGCTTTCGGATGGCTGCGTCATTGTGGTTGGAATGATAGGAAAGAGTTGGGGTTGTCGGGATCAGGAAGTTGTGGAAACATAATAAGAGGCGAACGGCTTCAACATCTGAGAACAGCATCGCCAAGAGCGCGTGCCTTTCACTCATAATAGGTGCAGCTCGTGACTTTGAGTCACGCACACAATAGCGAAGCTCGGTGAAGAGCTACTTATATGCCAGCACACTTCCCACTAAGGTTTGCTACAAGGGCCCTTACACTAGAAACAGTTGCTCAAGTTGTTACCTCAAGGTGACATTATAGCATTCTACCGTCTCATTCATGACTGTTACGATTCTAGTGTTATCGGCGGTATAGGCTCGCAGTATATCCAGGTCCGTATTCAGCTGTTCATGTGGTCTACGTGAACTCAAATCGACAGCATCCGTGAACACTGCTTTAATACAATGGTACATGCCTTATCGTTCCTGACATATAAAAATACGCGAAATGTGTACTGATAATCAGCTTCAATAGTGCAGCCAGTTGTTTTTCTCAACATCAACACTCGCTTACAACCGCTGTTGGTGCCTCCTCCAACTCAACCAGTGAGCTATTGTACCTGCGATTGCGCTACAAGGTCTGCACCTACGAGCTCTTCGATTATGGCAATCTTACTCTCAAAGACAGACAACTTCGGGTATAAAGATCATCGCGGCTTGGGGGGACAGATTTCTATGCAAGACGATCTTGACATAGCTCAGATGGGGTGTGCCCCTACCGAGATTGCGACAAGAGGCAGGAGAGTGTTAACGAGACTGGATACGGTGCGCAATATATCAGAGACGTGCAAGCTCAGGTCTACCATGGATTGAGGCAATGGGAGCTGAACCCTCGTGACGCAATTTTGATCCGGAGCTTTTGCCCACGACCCGCTGTCGAACGATGGATCTGTTCTCAGTCCTTCGAACTCTTCCAGCGGCGATTCTGCGCAAAGACCTACACTATCTAGACGACGAAGACGAAGTATTGAGCTGAACGGATTGCCTGCACAGTTCCAGGTACGTTTTAGGATTTTAGTTGGTCGGCTCTAAGTTTCAAGCTGCCGCAGCTTTGGGATGTGCTGTCTGAGCGCAGACAAGACTGAGGCCAAGTGCTCTGCTTGGTAGTGGTAATAGGGAGTGCATGCAGCTGATTGACAGCTTCTGGCAACCTGTAGAGGAGCGTTTCAGCGCGTAGCTCTTTTCTAGAGCAACAATAGAGGGTGAGGTCTTTGAGGTAAAGATCCTGCATCGAGTAGTTTCTGATACCCGACCATTCGGATGCAAAAGTGGAGTCAGACGGGCTGATACACAGCTCCTACCAAGCATCCAAGCATATTGCTCTGATCGGGTAGAATCTACTTCGACACATCTCGAAATGCTCGCACTGACATTATGGTGCCTGGTGCCATAGAGAGATCCTCGAGCCTCCGACGTACGTGCGAGATATAAAGTGATTAGCATGGTTAATATCAATTGCTTCACCCGGTTATCTGACCAGCATCAGCAAAGCAATCGAACAAACGAGGCCTTAAAGGATAGCAATTCCATTGCTGTAAAACGAGGGTATCAATTGACCATTCCATCCCAGCCTGTTCATAGCCATTTCATAACATTCATAACATCATAGCTCATCCCTGCACACCGCAGAGCCTTCCCGTGCTACCCATCATAAACCTTTAGCAGCATTCCTAGCACGCACAGCCTGCAAGAATGCCCCGTAGCTCCAAGTCAAATCCAGCGCACCCGTCATGAACCCGGTTTCCTTGTCGAACTGCTCGCTCATGCTACCCTCCGTATCCACGTGCTTTCTTACTACGCTCAGGAATTGGTCACCCACTGTGCTGAGACGTTCGATGATGGAATGGAAGAGCGCATCGTTGGGGCCGTAGGTTCCTTCGTTAATGTCAAGGCTTGAGGAGGCGAGGAGGGAAGCGTAGAATGGGAGCGAGATGGTAGAGATAGTAAGTTTGGATGAGGTGGAGATGTGTGAGGCCGTGCGGTAGAGGATCTCGGCGGCGGACGAGGTGCAGAGGAACCAGGGGTTGCCTTGGTGCGTGCTAGTGTAGCCGTTGTACTTGTCTTCGGGATACCGGCCGAGGCCGGTGCCCTCGAAAGGCTGCTCGTCGTCTGCGTCTGCCAGTGTGTCATCATCGAAAGAGGACCAAGGGCTGCTGTTGATAGGGAAGCGGTCTCGCTGGTCGGTGGCCAATGCAAGGAGGGAGACAAGGATCTCGTCCGACCATGGTGGGTATACCGCGTTGTCATCCGAGTCTTCTGCAGGTAAAGCATGCAGCGAGCCAAGTAGAAGACCACAATCAAGCCCAGACCTCTTGCTCCACAGCGTTTCGACAAGGTGACCCTTCTGCTTGTTCCAAAACTTCGCGAGCAAGTTTTCGACATAGCCAGCTTGCAGCGTGTACCAGTCCGCCGCACCCAGATCACCAAAAGCGCGTGCAAGCTGACTTCCTTCGCGCAAGCTTCGCGCGCTCACCATGAGCGTGAAGAAGTGCAAGCCTTCGACCTCCTCCCATAAATCAAACCCGGATTGATTCCAGTAGTGGCTGACGTACTCGAGATCCGCCTTGATAACGCTAGTAGGTGGCATGCTCGCCTCGTAGAACGGTGCGAAGAAGTCATCTGCTCGAGACGAGGTCCATAGGGTCGGATGCGAGGCGTTGTATTCACGAAGATAGTGAATGAGCGTCAAAGCGCGCAATGCTGGCCCGTCTCGCTGAGGGCGTCCCCACGAGCCTGTAAATGGCTTGCCATCGACCTCAAACTTTGGCTCACCCAACCCGGCGAGGTCATCGAATATACCTGATGGGTTGGACGTGCGCTGTATTGTCTGCTGCAAGGATGCGTACGCGTCCAGGACATCAGAAAGCTTGCCGCCAAGACGAGAGGATGTATCGTCGGCGTATACATTCACAAGGGTGTTCATCGTGATGGCAGCATCTCGAACCCCTTCGTAACATCAGTCATTGTGCTCACCAGCGGTATTGGACTCAGCTTACACTGATACCAGTAGTCCGGCCCATCTTGGCTCGGGCTGGCAATCACGGTGCCAGGCGCAACGCCGTGGCCCTCCACATTGCGCCCACCAGGCGACACGTTCGCCAGCAGCTTATCCAGCGCTATCTGCTCTTCCTGCTGTATCCACGCGTCAAGTGTATCTTGCAGCGGCTGCTGCTGCTTCTGCGCGTTTGCAATGCCGAGGAAGTTGAGGTCCCGTAGCGGAGGTATCGAAAAAGCGTAGGAGCAAGGCGTCAAGGACGCAGCGAGGAGGATGCTAGGCAGCATGGCTGCTAGATTCAGCGGCAACTGTACGAAGAGTAGGTTCTGGAGATAGAAACAGTTTAGGACGTCATAACAGCTTCAACACCAAGCAACAGAACTAGACCGGCGCGTGAAGGATGGTAAGAACGTCGTCGATATTAAAGAAGCAACTACGCCGGGCCCAGCCCTCACCCACACATGATGCTCCATACTAGTCATTCACTGTGGCATGTGCCCCACCGCCATGCCCATTGTTCACTGCCTAGCGGAATCGTAGCGAGTCGGGCATCGCAGGGGCGGTCAAATGTTGTCGAAGTTTGGTCTGACGTGGACGGGTGATGTGAATCAAGCGTGTCACGCGAGCGTCGTGTGGCGAATCAGCGGCGAGGGAGGTCCGCGATGACGCTGGGCGATCCGGGGAAGCAGGGAACTTGTACTTTTTCGGTTTTCGAGGGTTCGGCCTCAGTTGTGGTGAAACTCATGGGAAACGATCTGGAGGGTGCTCTGTGAACTGAGGCTGCATGTATGGAGAAGTCTAACTTGGTGGTTGGCGTCGAATTATCCCCTCTACATAACTGAAGAGGTCAAGTCGGGTTGTTTCACCAGAACAGCACTGCCCGATCACACCCGTCACCCACACAGCCCCCAATCTTGATTGTTGGACCGTCCGCTAGCTGCCCTGTAGACTCCTATCAGCTGAAGTTTGGTCCTTCATAAGCACCCAGCTCGCGCACACTGAGTGGAGCAGTAGAACTCTTCCGCCCCTACCGCCACCCTCCCTACGTGCGACTTGTGACCATGCGAGCGATAGCGGCAGGCAAACCTCGGATGTTAGCAATGGTAGATGTCAGAACTCTACTGTGGTAGACTTCACATGCCCGCTACATACTGCCAAAGTCCGCTTGAGTAAGTCCAGCATGTGAAGAGATACGACCTCGTTATCATTACGCTCATATGCATGCTACAAAACATCATAATGATACAAACGAAAGCTAGGTGGTGGGCCACACCCATGTTCCCCACCCATGCCAAAACCAACGCCGCATCTCAGACGCGCCCTAAGGGGTATCTCGCGAAAGAAGAGCCATAATCATCAGACCCAAACGTCGTGAACAATACAATAAAACAACGCAAGCAATGCAATATCATGCAACACAATGCAAAATGCAGCTTCCACTCGGAAATCGTGCTGGGCACTAAGGCCGTATCAGATCATACCCAATGCACCTTGCTCCCCCTAGACACTTGATCCGAAATTCTCTTCTCCGCTGTCCTTCTTACTGTTCCGTTTCCTCGCTTTTCCTTTCTTCTTTACGAGATCGTTGCGTTCGTTGGGCGGCGTGTGCGTGCGCTGGCTGCCTGCTGCGCTCGACTCGCCTACTCGAAGACCCTTGACTTCTTTCAACACATCGCGGAAGCCCTCTTCCAGAGTCGTCATCCGCGCGAGCATAATCCTACTCATGCGATTCGAATCCGATTCGGTGTCGCTGCCCTTGCGTTCCATTCGCTCCATGCGTGCCTCCGCTCTGGCTCGCGCGGCGAGCTCAAATTGGGTTGTGAAAGATGCCGGGATGGTGTTCAGGTTGCCAAAATTGGGATTGTTCGTGTTGTCGCCGAGGTCAGAGGCGAGGTCGAGTGCTACGGCAGTGAAGGAAGGTGTGCGGTTCTGGCGCTCTAGAGCAAGGAAGTTCGACAAGTTTGGTGTCTTCCGGCTGGAATCGGGAGGCAGCATCGCACGAGCGCGGGAAGCTGAAGCGTGACTGACGTGGCCCACAGGCTGAGGACGCTTTGGCGTCTTCGTTCCGGACAATGTGGTTCCGTCGAGACGACCAGGCGTAGCCGTCCCACTACGTGAGCTCAATTTCGCACGCTTCTCAGGAGAGCCCGGACGCGAAAAATCCATGGTGTCCTTCGTTGGGCTAAAGAGAATAGTGCTTGTTGAAGTATTACGTGTGTGTCCTGGCTTGTTCTTCCTGCCTGGCGACATGACCTGTTTGCCCACCACGCTGGTATCAGATGCCGAAGACGCCCTGGCTGGAGTACGCGCAGGGGTTTTCGGTCTTGACACCATGGGTGTGCGGAAGAACTCGTCTTCAGACGTCGCATAGCCCAATTTTGGCTTTTTATTCTCCTTGTCACTTGTTGGCAAATTCTTCGGAGTTGTCTGTCGATCTGAAGTGGAGTCGTTATCGTCGGCCTGGGTCAGCAACTCGTCGTCACCATCGGCATCGGTTTGCTGCGGCAAATCATCAACCATATTGGGCTCGTCCTCCTCCATGATTGGACGTGGAAACGTCACAAAGCTTTCATCTGGATCTGAGGCTACACTCCGTGTGAATGAGAGCGGATGCCTTCGCCTAGGCTGACCAGAAGTCTTGGAGCGGCGCAAATATCCTGGCCGAGCGCGGGATTCGAGACGGTCAAGGACCGACTGGGCATCTTCCTGAGGCGGAGGCACCTCCTCGTCGTTGCCCATCTTCTTCATCCAGTCAGATACCACATTGCTTGAATTTCTGCGACCCGATGGATAGTTCGAGGGTGCTTGGACGCTGTTGTCACGGTACGGTCGGCGAAATACTTCTTCCAAAGCGCGATCTTTGTGGAAAGTCGTGATGGACGGCTCACGAAGTCGAGGGTTGAACGATTCAATAGCGCCACGAATGCTAAAGGCTGGAATAACAGGCGATGCTGTACCTGGTCGTCCACGGTTCTCGACCAGATCGGTGGGTCCATAGCTTATGTTCGTAAGCAACAGCCGCTCGTACATAAAGATTGTGAATAAGATCGGAATGTGCGTGAGTTTGATGATGAGTCTGTTCATCCGTATAAACCTCTTGAATGGCATCGTGTACTTCAGCGGGATGAGCAGCCATCCCACAATATTTGTCGGCGGGATATATGAGAACAGTGCGTCGGACTTGACCATAGATATCGTGTTCACTGCAAACAGGAACTGATGCTCTTCGTTGGCGTTCTGCACGATCTTCATGAATGAGTTCGTCAACACTGTGACCAGAATGGTGACAATGAGGAAGTGACACATGAAGAGGAACAGGGCCAGCAGAGCCTTGCCAAGTGCGTTGTACTTAACCCAAAGGTCCCATGCTGCTGGTGTAAACCCCATGAGTAGCTGGAAAATGGCGTACGCAGCGTCTGAGGCTGAAAGACCTATGTTGAAAGCCAAACTGAAAGCGACAAAAAATCCACTGCAAGCAATGACAATGAGCACGAGAATGGCCACCAGGTCCATAGCCATCATCCTGAAGGCAATGAGCAGCTGGGAGAAGTACTGATAATGGTCCAGAGCAGAGAACAAACGAGGGAAGAGGAGCACTGCAGTCGCTCCCAATGTGTCGTAAGCCATGCTAGCCACATGATTACGGCTAACATCCGGCATGAGAATACCGTACAAGCGCAGGATGTAGTATGCCATGAACATGAGCAGAATGCCAAGGTCGACAAAATTCCAAATCTGTCACGCTTGTCAGCGTGAACTCAAATGTTGAAGCAGAAATAGACTACGCGACTACTTGGTGTGGATGTAGTCGTATGTGCGGAAGCGCGCAGACTTACACTCATGACTACTGATGTTAGCTATGTTGGAGGATAGGGATTTAAGAAGCGCTTACTATAGAGTCCAAATCCCTGTTCAGAGAAGCCAACGATTTCATCAAGCATGTAGCCAGCACTCCAGAACCAGAAGATGACTTCTAGAACCGTGATATCATCCGACTTTTCGGCTAAGACAGCCAAGAACAGTCCTAGCATGATGCCGAAAGAGAGGGTCGAGAAAAGATTGCGGTAGCGGGGGACTCGGAGACGGGAGAGCTTGAAGAGCGAGGCTTCGTGGGGGTCGTATAGAGTCACTGTTCGTCTCATAAGCGCAGATGCTGGCAGATCGGCACTGGAGTGCTTGGGTGTTGGCGCACGGCGTGACGGGCCCCTGCCAGGAGACAGTTCGTCGCTGTTGGGGTTGCTGCGGCTATGAGATGAGTCGGGCTTGCGATGAAGGCTGTCGGCGACTGAGTGGAAGACAATTGTTCCCGCCCAGATGGCCTCCAACTGCTGCACAACCAGAGGATGCGCTAGGAACTTCTTGGCTTCAGCGCGAATGGCGATCTCCAATGCAGAGATGCGCGCATGCTGCGGCCTCTGGCGCGGCCAATTTGTGCCACCCACTGGTGACTCGAGGCCCTGGAGGGGGTCATAGTCGTAGCTCAGCGCGTCGATCAGCTCCCTTGTAGTGAACTCCTTCAGCAGGCGCATAGCCAGCAGCTCGCAGAGAAGCGCCCGTGTCTTGCTGACGCCCACATTTCCGGGGTTTGCCTCTCCTTCCTTCCTAAATTGGAGGCAGTTCGCAATCAAGCAGTACAGCGTGCCACGGTTGTAGTGTTCTGCGCGGATCTGCTGCTGGAGGGGTTTCACGAGGAACTGCGAAACTTGCGGAGAGCGCAGTTGGTCCCAGCTAAGGGTGGTCTCGCAGCGCTGGATGACCGCTGTGCGTATGGCGTGAGTGTTGTTGTAGATGGGGATGCGGTCTAAAACTCTGTGTTAGCGTAGTAAACAATGTTCACATGCAAAGCAAACACACCAAGAAACTCTGAAGAGAAGACTGGCAGCAACGGACCGTCGCGCCGGCGATCATGGTCCTCGTCGTCAATCTCGCCATCATATCGGCCTACGTGGTGCTCGTAGTCGTCATCGTGCTCGGACGCCTCGTCGTTGTGGCGGCTGCGGTACTTGTGTAATGCTGCAAGGAGGGGCGTCGTCTCAGATGAGCGGCTACTCTTCTTCGAGCGCAGCAATGAGGCGAACATTGGGACGCCCTCACTCCTTCCTTCAGGGCAGCAGTCCTCGTAGCAGAGCGCGAGCGGGGTGGAGGCGGTAGTAACAAACAAGAAGTCTCATATGCACAGGGGAATGACCCTCAATAGGTCCCGGCTTCCTCCCCTACCCTACCCTACCAATTTCGTACCACACCCGATTCACGATTCACCGCCTCAAAGGCCGCCATGCCGCTCTTCGCCGCCATGCTGAGACGAGGTGATCATGAGGATGGCACAATTGCCATCTTCTTATCTGCGCCTTTAACTTCCCCACGATTCCTGACGCGCTGCCAACCAATGACCACGTCCGGTTGCCCACGGTGTCGCCAATCCAACCCTTGCATGTGCCATGACGAACGCGCTACTCATGCACGTCTCCCGGCCTCAGCGCGATTTGGCTTCGAGACTAGACATCATCATCGCTCTTGCATCACCTGCCGTCTGGGGTGCAGATGCCCCAATTGCGCGCGCTGTGATATCCCTCAGATCTGCGTTCAGGGAGTTGGGGCACAATTGAGGTTTCTTGCCCCATCGCGTCTTCGTTCCATGACTCGGACGACTTCAAAGGATTCTCGCTTGCGGTCTGGACCCCTTCGCGTCGCTATACTTGGACTGGAATTGCACACTTCCTGCAGCAGCAAAGAATCCCTCGGTCACGCTGCCAAGCACCGGACATGCTTGCCCCATTCACGCATTGTGGGCGTCCTAGAGAACTGTCGATTATCGATGCCGATCCATCGGCTGCAATCCCAGTAAAGGACCTCGCGTTCATGCTGGTGTATGCATCTACCAGGGTCCTCGGTTCGGGCGAATTTCCACTGCTCAAGGCCCGTCCACTAGGCACAGATTTGCATGTTTACACGGGCAACGTCCCGCATCATGTTTTGGTCCATCGGCCTGCTTCCCGAGCATACACGACTTTTCCAAGCAAAGGAGGTTCTAGCGTCATAGACAACTCTTTCCTTGACAGATATGCTGCGAGGGCGTTCAGTCGCCCTTTTTAATATTCGCTTTGCAAAACCCGACGGTCGTTACGTATCTATAGGCACGTTGATACTATCTGGACAGCAGCGAGCACAGGCTGAATGCTGTTGGCCGTTGCACCTCAGTCTCATGACTGGCAGCAACCCCAGGGGTTTGATGAACATGCGGCAACTGCAAACCTGCGTCCCAATATCTAGCAGGTACGAGCCTGACAGCGGGCCGAACTTGGCATAGGTAAGCAAATCAGCCTCATGGAAGCCACAAAACACCCTACGGCTGCTGGCAGAAACCACTCGTATCTTGTTACCTGCTACTAGACGCATATCTCAAGATACTCAATCAGGCTTACTGCGTCAAACGCTTGACCGCAGCTGATCCAAACCAATGCACTCTATCTTCACCCTATATCCTTATACAGAACTCGACAACACTAGGGCCAAAAACAACCCAACACAGATGGCACGAGCGACGTCCATCGACGATGGGAAGCCCGACCTCCACCTTTCCGCGCTGAAGCAAGATTGGTCAGGTCAAGATTTTCAAGTTCAGTTTGCAAGGAATGACACCTTGCCGTTCATGGAAGATCAGTCTCTTGGGTTCGGTCTCTTGGGTACGGTCTCGATGGCGAAGTCATTCAAGTTACAAGAAAAGGTGTGAACGTGGCGATGAGTTGCATCTGGCAACGGCCTCAATTGATCCACCTGTAGGTTGACGAGATTGAGGTTCTTGAGTTCTTGGGTGATTGTTGTGTTGTGTAGATCGTCGGAACGCTCTATCAAGCCCCATATCTCGGCTTTGTTAATTTGACCTATCGCCAGATGTGATTTAGCTGCGACACTGGAAATCGTGGGCGCGCAGCGTGCCTTGGATCGAATTCTACAAGAGACAACAAGCTTCTCAAAGCCAAGCTCGAAGACATGTTTAGCACTCTCGACCTTACCTAAAATAATGTGACAACATCCTGTAACGTCGGTCCTTAACGATTTTCGGCTGCTTTACTTCTACCGCAGCCTACCTCCATCGAAACAATGTGCGTCACAAGGACAGCAAGCCTTCGAACATTCTACTCCAACGACGGTACATGGCTCATCGATTTTGGCCTAGCTGAAGACTTCACGGACAATCTCACAAGCAGTAGCGAAACTCGCAAACGAGGAAATCTACGATATTGTGCGCCTGAGGGTGCCCAGTTGCGCATATCTGCACTCAACCTGGCGCCCACAGTATAGCTTTACTTCCTCACGCTAAAAGCTTCTGTCAAGACACCACGAGTCCCCCGTCGACATAGTTTCAAGACCAAGACATGCTGTCTGTTACGCCACCACACGCCACCAGATCCCAATCTGCTTCTCAGATGCGCCCACACGCAATGTACACTTGTTACAACTTTGGAGTCTGTGTTAGATGCAGCAGGACCCCTCCGCACGAGGTAATGAGACGAGCGAGCTAGCATGGTTACTTGAGCGATCTGGTGAGTTCCTGTGCAGCGCTCCCTCCGGATGCAGCTGGCGCCGTGTAGAGGGTTATCTCACCATGGCTTGCGTATCCTTGATTATTCCGGATGTTTTTATTCTTAGGTCGTTGTACCTATCATTCTTATCGTTATCCGATAATATAAGGTTGCTTTTAGAAAAGGTACAATGTACAGAGCGATCGCCAAGTCGCGGGATGGAGTTTGTGAGATAAGGCTGCAAGCAAGATGTGGTGGACCGAGGGAGGTGTCGTGAGCAGTTGATGACGGAGTAGGAACAAAAACTGGCCTCGCTAGATCGATCGTGGACGTGGACGAGACGAAGTATGGAGAAATAAAAATGTCATGTCATACGAATACACATCTGCTACATGCCATACTGTGTCAATCTGCCAACAAGCGACCAGAAAAAGCCAGATCAGCTTGCCACTCCTGCGCTCTCCACACCGTGGACAGGTTCGGCTAAGTAAAACGCCAGATAATACACCATTCCCTAGATTCGCCCAAAACAGGCATTCGAAGAAAGAAGAGTTCGGACCTTTTCCCTAGTCTAAATCGTAATTGAAGCGATTTTCGCGCCGCCTTCCAAAGTAGATGCCCAGCGCGGTGATCAGGACAATAAGAAAGCTCATCCATTTGAGGACTATCCATGCAATATCCCAAGCGTCGAGAGGTGCACTTCGGACAAAAGTCAGAATGAGGTGTGTGCGGAAGAAAATTGGTCGCGGCGCGGAAAGAGTGGCGGTGGAAATGTAGGTGGGGTGGGAAGCTTATTGCTCCTTTTCGTACCCTTCTGGCTTCTTCATGTTGTTGAGCTCGTAGTAGCGTGCCGTGCCTGTGGGGGCATTAGTATATGTTATACAAAAGGTGTGGAGGGATTGCTTACAGCTGTAGCCGTTCCAATCAAAGTTGTCCTTGGGGTTGCAGTGGCACTTGTGGTCCAGGCGGTACTGCTCGCCAGTGGGGCAGTGGGTGAAGGGTACGTGGTAATAGGCGATGTCGTTGAAGAAGTGGATCTCGTCCTTCTTGAGCATCAGGGCTGCGGCTAGCGAGTGAACTGGAGCATCACCCCAGCGCTCGTAGAAGAAACCACCGGCGTGGTCGAGGGATTCGAAGTAGTCGATGTACGCCTTGGACCTCAGCCAGTTCAGGTTGCCGATTTCGAAGTTGGACCAGAAATGGCAGTGGTTGTAGGTCTCGCCATTGTCGTCGCTGATGAATTTCATAGAGTTGTCCTGGGCAATGTGCTCGGGGAAGCTCTTGGTGAAGTTCTTGGTGGTTTCCCAGAGTGTGGGGATGGTCTCGACGTATTCGTACAGACTGAGGGTGAAGCTGTACTTCTTCTTGTTCTCAGCCATAAACTTGAAGGTGTCGTAGTTGATGTCGCAGTGCATCTCGATGCTGGGCTCAACGCGCCAGTACCATTCGTAGTCGAGCATCAAGGGGTGGCGGAAGAAGAAGCCAGACTCGTAGCGGCACATGTGCCTGTAGCTGATGGAGTCGCCATAGATGATCTTCTTCTCCTTCATCTCCTCGCGGACCTTGGCAGCCTTGTCCTGGTCGATCCACTCGGGAAAGGACCAGTGCTCCTTGGGGATTTTGCCGTACTTGGTCTTGCCGGATACCAGGGCGGTGGTGACCTTCTTGAACTCGTCGTTGAAGTCGTCATCATTCAGGAAGACCCAGTCGTAGTTGAACTTGCGGTTGAAGCGGTCCTCAACGTGGCGAATGGACTTGGCGATCTCCCAAACGTCCTGGTTGCGGGCGAGGGTGACGAAAGTCGCGTTCATGCGGTCGCCGGGGGCAGTGGCAGGCGGCAGCTCGTGATCGTTCGGGGTGGTCGGGGGCTTCGCAGCGGCGGGAGCATGCGACTCGGCGGGCTTCGCGTCGACATCGTGAGCAGCGTGGTCATTGGACTCGTGGGTGCTGGGTGTGCCGGGCGTGAGGGTGTCCTTGGTGCCAGAGCCATAGCTTGGCCAGCTGGGCGCCGAAGGGACTGTGGACGAGGAGCCGATGAAGTAGAGAAGGACGAGCGCCTGTCAGGGTCAATGCATGCTAAGGGCGATCGACAAACAGCCGTCTTACGAAGAGCGCAAACACAATGTAGCGGAGGTAGCGCTGTGTGCCCGCCATATTGAGGAATAGGCGGAGTGAAGAGGGCGCTGCTGGCGTCTAGGTGGCGGCGGCGGCGGTGGTGGTGACTATATCAGTTCCTGGCCAGGGCGTGGTTGCGCGTGGTAGGAGTGCGGAGATGGTCGCTCCAAGCAGTTTGGGCGCGTGGTCTGAAGGAATTACCTAGGCACACGGGGGAACGAGCGGACAGACACGTTGGAGTCGTGCACATCCACTGCGCAATGGACAGAAAGCAGAAAACACGGCTTGCAGAGTCTTTCCAGGACACGAAGCCGAAAAGGAGAAGGAGACGTCTTCGTATGCGCCTTAGGTGGCTGACCCATCCTTACAGGGAGGTGCCGCCTGCGCCGACGCACGGGGCATGCCGGCGGGCACAGGGCTCGACCACCGGCGCGAGGAAGCTCTGGAGGTGTCAACACGGCTCGACCTCGACACCGCGGCCAAGCGCATTCTTTTGCCGTCGCACTGCATTCTTACCATCGCCTCGGCTGCCACGCGCTCCTTGTTCGCCAGCGCGCGCTGCTAGAGACGCGGTCACCGCCCGCCGTCTTGTCCTTTTTCCTTAGGTTCAACGTCATCCACTTTGGGCGCAGAAAACACGCACCCTCGCGCGTAACCTCACACACGATCAATCACCCGGGCACTGCCCACCATGTCTTTCTTTGGCTTCGACACCAGCCTGCCCCGCGATCGCGGCCACCAGACCAATGCCCCCGGCTTTGGCCAGCATGATGCCTTTGCAGGCTTCACTGGAGGGGCAGCCGATGATGATGTGTAGGTTTGGCGCTTGAGCGGACAGTCGACATCTACTTACATATCTACGCAGTATCGACTTTGATGATACATACCAAGACTTAGGCGGACGCCTCGACGATACCGACGATGCCTTCAATGATGATACCTTTGGCGGCGATGGGCCAGTCACCCAGCAGAGCGTGGGCAAGGACTTTGACTTTGCTGGCCAGACGTCGCAGATTGCCGGTACCATGCATGAAGAGCAGATGCTCTACCAGGCTCGCCAGGGTTTCTCCAGGCCTGCTCCTCAGCAGCAGCAGCAGCAGCAGCAGCATCAGCATCAGCATCAGCACCAATATCAGCAGCCCCCTGCTCACCAATCATCGAAGCCCGCCAGGACCGGTTACGAGAGCTACAAGGACCCCGACTACATCCCTCAGTTGGAGGCACGCGCCGATATCTGGGGCCTGAAACCGAAGCAGCCTGCCGCCCAGCGTCATCAACAGCCTGAGCACCAGCCCTCGCCCGTTCAGTATTCCAGCAGTCCCGCTCAGCCTTCAGCCGCCTCGCGAAAGATCATGAGCTTGGACGAGGTAGAAGCCATGCTGCGAAACCAGAGTATTGGCAACGAGGCTCGTGGTACGCCCCCGGTTCAGCCACCTCCCGGCATGGGCTACCCCCAGCAGCACCCGCAGCAATTCTTCCAGGGACAGCCGCCGTTCCCTGGTATGCCTGGCATGCAGGGAACGCAGGGAATGCAGGGAATGCCACCTGGTATGCCGCCCGGCTTCCCCGGCCAACATGCTCCGCAGATCTTGCAGCGTCCTCAGCAGCAACAATACCAGCAGCCACCGCAGCAGCAGCAATTCCAGCAGAGACAGAGTCACTCTCAGCAGCAGCAGCAGCAGCAGCAACATCAACAGCAGCAATTTCATGCTGAACTGCCCGGTCAATCTGCACAGACACCAACGCCTCCTCAGCCTACCATACTGCAGCGCCAGAAGCCCGAGCCGGCTGCACAGCAGCAGAGGGGCGCCTCTCCGGCTACACAAACTCAAGGGCCCCCCTCTCAGCCTCGACAGATTCTACAGAACCCCAACCGCTTGTCTGGTCAAGGCCAGCCAATGGCTCAGCAAGGCTCCGCTCCTCGCCAGGTCACTGGAAGTGCTCCAGGACAGCACAACAGGGGTCCTTCGTTCCCTATAATCACTCACCCTGAGCAGCTGCTCAATCTTTCTGAAGCTGAGCGCGCAGCCTTCCTCGAGGAAGATGCTAAGCGAGCAAAGCGGAACCACAAGATTGCACAGCTGGCCAAGGACAATGGTCTAATGACTCCCCAAGATAAGAACTTTATCACTCGCATCCAACTGCAGCAGCTCATGACTGCTACTGGCAACCTAGATGAGAGGGGTCCTGAGGCTGCAATTGCCGAGGACTTTTACTACCAGGTTTTCAGCCAGATTCGCGGTGCCCCTCGCCAGAACCCCCAGCAACCCGCGAGCCAGTTTGCCCAGACCTACCTCTTTCAGACCAACAACAGGTTTGGCAACCGAAGGCACGGTCGCGGTGGAGACAACCACATGCAGCGCATGGAACAACAGATTCAGCGCGCTGTTGAAGCCGCAAAGGCCAGACCAAAGGCAAAGCAACTCGTTGTTGAGGGCAGTCTGGGTAAAATTGCTTTCAGCAATTCCAAGACACCACGACCGCTTCTCAACATCAAGCGTCCGGAGACAGGCGATAAGCCGAAACCAAAGACTTCCATTGCCGACCGCAAAGATGCGCTACGGAATATCGAGAACGTCTATCTTATTCTGATGCAGATGGAGGATCATGAGCGAAGCATGCCACCTCCGATCAACGAGAACAGCAATCCCGAGGCTATCCAAGCTCACATGGAGTGGCGCTCAAAGATCGAGACGCTCCACCAGAAGCTGTGGCAAGCTACTAAGATCATGGAACCCATCAACCCTCACGCCCATGCGCAACATCCCTTCATTCAGATATTGTCTCACGCGAAGGGCAAGAAGGTCATCCCTCGTCTCTTCCGTCACATCGACGAACAGGAGCGCATTACCGTGGTGACCATGATTGTCGTTCATCTTGACGGTTTGAACGTTGTCGGTCATGCAATTGCAACACCAGATGAACCACTGAGTACTGCTATCCGTGAAGAGGTCGAGCTATTCTCACACACCGTGATGCCACCGCTCTTTGCACACATCTCCGAGTCACCTCTCAATATCATCATCGGCCTGCTCGGACTTATCCTGGACCGCACCAACCTGCACATTGTCGCCCGCACCAAGATCGGTCTCTCGCTTCTCACCATCCTGATCTCTCGCGCTGAGCTCTTGAAGCAGTCAGCTCCTGAGATCGACGCCGGTGACTGGGACCAGTGGACAATACTGTACAACCGCCTCTTCGATACCATTGAGCCTGTGCTGCCGTACTTGTTCCCTGGTTCCATCAACGACACCGACGATATGTATATCTGGCAATTCTTGGCTGCTATGGGTGTCGGTGCCAGCCCCGAACAGCAGCAGAGATTGGTAATAGGCGTCAAGGACCGCGTTATGGAGACTGTCTCTGTCAGCAAGGCTCTGCCTGCGGAGATGGCTGGCGCCCGCCTAGGCAACGTAAACTTATTTATGAGGGCTATTGGTCTTGATGTCGAATTGCTTGGCTGAGGCTCATAGACTGTGGCCTCTTGTGCGCAAGCCATTGCTCCCTGCATACTTCAGCGTGCAGCGCAAGCATGGCAGCCAAGTAGTCGCGCCTCCGCCTGCATGTTCTTGTGAACAAAATGCGATCCTTCGCCAAAAATTGCCATCTAAAAGCAGATGAGCTTGGCCGAACGAGGCAGGCATGCACTCGACTGTAGTGTGCATGTCCACCACACAGTACTCCCCTATTTATAAAGGATGCTGACTGCCCTGAAGTGGTGCAGGGATTTACTGCGTTGCGATGAATATTCAAAAGCTATCCTACTCAGCAATGAAATTTAACTACTGTTTCTCATGCACCTTAACTTCGCTACCGTGCCTTCCATGACAGTGATTGTTGGGGGGCGCTCCTGCGCGTACGATAGCTGCTCTGCCGTCTTCTTGCTCCCACGACACGAAATGGCTTGATCAATAGCCGCGGACTCATGAGCAACATGCCCATGCAACCAGCGTCTCCCATGCCCAGCTTCGAAACAGGCTCACCCGGTTTGCACCGCGCCCGGAAGCGGCCTCTCACGTTGCGAAACTACGCTCCTGTTCCTTCGGGCGTCAAACGCAATAGCAAAATCTAATTGGTCGTCACCAAGGCTATCAAACACAACAACCACGGTCGTGTGGCTCTGCACTCTGTTTCGCGTAGCCGGGCGTCAAGAGAAGGTGGCTTGGTCTCCGCACGTGTCTACCTCATACGCGTTTCATATGTCGCGGAAAGGGACTTGACAGCTAAGCTTTACGTTGTTGCTTGTCTCGAGGCCTGGGGAAGGGATAGTGATGCTCGCGTAAGTGGTGCTCCGGAGTTAGTGCGTAAGGACGCGGCGCGGTGCGTTGTGATGGAGAGCGGCGCGATTTGTCAAGTTCAAGACGACGCACCTCAGAGACTGCAGACTTCGTTTCCTTTGCCCAATCCATTTGCCGGTTGCATAAAAACGATCATCTCTTCTTAATCAAGTCAGAGATCGATATTGTCCTTTGCGCGAATTTCAGTATTGCTCTTCGCTGTTCGGGACCAGTTCTGAGCGCACAACGTCGGCTCGAGTCTGGATCGACAACGACGACTAACCCACCCTGATCGTTTCAGAGTCGCGACAGACTTCCATGGAGCTTCGCTAGGAACTTGGCATTGCGAAACACCGTACCTTGGCCTCGTCAGCTTTGACGTTCATGCGTGTCGGAGGTCACTGCAGTGCGTCGTAAGCCGCCGCGAGCGTGGTTGGGGCGCCCGCATGTGTACGAATGCATCACCAGAACAGAGAACGCAGAACGCTCTGGTCGAATAGACGGTCAACAAGAGCAGACGTTCAAGGCTTGCCTTGACATCCCCCTGCTCCTATCATCAGAACTCCATCGACAAATCTTCAACGGTGACGGCATCTCCATGTGCCGCGGGCCTGAAACGTTCTCGCTAGACTCCCGACCCAGGTCCGCGCGCTAGTTCCCTCCACATTTCCTCAACACCACCCCGTCAAACTCAGGCAGTACGCGTAAGAGCTCCACGGGCTATCGATAAGTGGCCGGCAACCGCTCAGGCACGTCCAGGTCCAATGATACTTCACCGTTTGAGCCTCTTAGTCCGCATGTGGCAGAAAGCTAGCTCCGTTAGGACGGCATCCAGGCTCTGTGCCTGACGCCTGACAGCAGCTAGGCTTGATCCCCACATGGATCATCACGTATGAGGTACACGCAGCATCTGATCTGCTGCGGCAGGAATTTCAGTCATGTCTTGGGGCAAGGCTTAGCGCCGTCAACCGAATCTTGACCTATGTGAGTTTCATCGGATTCTCAGGTTTCCATTGCAACTGTCCTTACTTGTTTCGACGACATTCTTTAAAAGAACCCTCATTACCGGCTGCTGGAGCGTTGTGTGGACTTCCCATCATCAGGCCGAGCCTTTGATCATTTATTTTGAGCGAGTTGTGGTGCTTTCGATTCTTTACGGTATATTCAACAGACCATTTCCCTTCTTTTTGTACGACAGGTCTAGTCGTCATCGCTGCCGGACAGCATTTATATCAACATGCCTTCATCACGACTTTTCTTCGTTTTCGCTCTTTTGGCAGCGCTCGCGCTCGCCGCACCATCACAAGTACGGAGACAAGGTCTCACGAAACGCTCCTTCAAGGTCCCACGTCAGTTGAACAAGGCCCATCCCACTGGACCCAATGGCGCTGCTGCTATGAGGAAGGTTTTCAGGAAGTACAACTTCGTGGTCAAGGACAACTTTGCCAGTTTCAGCAAGCAGGCGGCTGGCATGAACGCAACCGCCACAGCTGCTGGTGGTAACAGGACAGGAACTGTTGCTGCCAACCCCGAGCAGAATGCCGCTCTCTTTCTTTCCCCTGTCGATGTCGGTGGACAAATGCTGAACTTAGATTTCGACTCCGGCTCATCCGATCTGTAAGCACTTGTTATCTAAATCTTATACGGTCACTAACAGCACCCAGGTGGATGTTCAGCACTGAGCTTGACGCCGCTTCCATCGGTCAGCACGCCGCCTTCGATGCCTCCAAGTCAACGACTTTTAAGAAGACTCAAGGTGCTCAGTGGAAGATCAGCTATGGTGACGGCTCCGGTGCTGCTGGAACCGTCGGCACTGACACAGTCACCATTGGAGGTGTCAAGGTTGAAGGCCAGACTGTAGAGCTTGCGAACCAGGTCTCGCAATCTTTTGTCCAGGACACCAATACGGACGGCCTCGTTGGTCTTGCATTCTCTAGTCTCAACACTGTTAACGATGGTACCAAGAAGACTCCTCAAAAGACCTTCTTTGACAACGTCATGAACGATCTCGACATGCCTGTTTTCACTGCCGATCTTGATCCCGATGGCACAGGTGTCTACGAGTTCGGCAAGATTGATGCCACCAAGTTTGAGGGCGAGATGGCATGGATTCCCGTCAAGGCTGAGACTGGTTTCTGGCAGTTCGCCTCTACTAAGTTTGCCGTCGGTGATCAGCTGTTCGAGAACCCCCAGGGCTCCGACGCCATTGCTGACACCGGTACATCCCTCCTCCTCGTCGACCAGCAGGTCGCCGATGCCTACTACTCTAAGGTCCAGGGCGCCCAGCTTAACGCTCAGGTTGGCGGATACATCTATCCCTGTGCCGCTAAACTGCCCGACATGTCCGTCGCGATTGGCGACACCTACATGGCCAAGATCCCCGGAAACCAGATCACTTTCGCCACCGTCGACCAGGCCAATACCACCTGCTTCGGCGGTGTCCAGGGCAACCAAGGCGCCGGTCTTCAGATCTACGGTGACACCATGTTCAAGGCTCAACTTGTTGCTTTCAACGGCGGCAATCAATCGCTCGGTTTCGGTCAGAAGCCTGCTGTACAGTAAATTCAGGTTCAACCGTTCGCTTTAGCGCTCCTTGATAGATAAGACATGGACGTATATTGGTCTGTACATAATAGTAGTTTCTGTAGAGAGGGAGATACGCATAACGACTCTACAAAAGATCATGGCATATAAGGCACGAATGGATAGCAACATATCGACTATCATCAAACTTTCCATCTTCAAAATCATGCTCCTTTCCATCTAGCAATGCTTGTAGCTCTGGACATCGGCTCTCAAGTGGTCTCAAGGTCCGCACGAGACAAGCCTTGAAACGTCTTGTCAGCCAGACCCGTCGGAGGCCTAAACTTTATCCAACGAACGGAAGGCAGTCAGCCGGATTACATTCGGTATACGGAGCACCGAAGATCCGCTCGGATGCATCAAACCACAGCAGAGCCTCCAGGTCGATACTTGCACGTGATGACGCCCTATATCGTGACGAGGAAAGAGCGATTCCGCTGTAGCTTTACAATCATCGTCCACAAACATCACAAGCAGAACTCATGTCGGAGCGTAAATTCCATCAAGATTCAACGTAAATCGATAATCCGAATGAGTAACCATTCGCATGAAATGAAATGGAGCTGCATCTCCCGTTCTCAGACCCAGCCCCCATCACCGAGGATGTGGAAGAGCCAAGTGTCCTGGAGTACGCACGAGGACAAGGTATATGCGTCGACTACACGACGGAGCTGCCGCGACTTGTCGACATATGTCTCTCGCTCAGAGACACGGTTGATTGGGATCTGCAGGATTCCTTGGATGATGACCTTACAAACGCCGTCGCTGCTGCTGATGAGCTACTGAAAAAGAGACTCGCTCTTGCTGTCAACAAAGAAACTGCGCACCTTCTGAGGACCTTCCGTACAGTCTCCAGCCCGCTAACTTCCTACTCGTTGGCTGTAGAAGGCCTGCAACGCATTCGCGGGTTGAAGCAGGAGTTGCCTGTTCTGCAAACAGATGCTGAGCTCGATGCACTCGCCTTCGGGAGGAAGATCGAGCCTAACTTCGGAGACTTACAAACCGGGCTACCGCTTGCGGATCTGGATGAAGAGAATGACGAAGGTTTGGGTTGGCCCGCTAGATATGCCGCGTATCCTGCACAGTGCGATGCGAAAGTTAGGAGCGAGAGGCTTACGGTGACCAAGGAAACTCTGCAGCTTCTACAAAGCGTGATGCGAGATGATTGTTCGACTCAGTACGATGGAAAAATAAGGGCAGATGCATTAGAGAGAAGAAGAGTAAGCCTGGGTTTGGTAGTGGATGCGAAAACTGACACCGTCAGGACCTGGTACCTCGACATTTGACTCCGCCGCTTCTGCCGCTATCACCACCTTCATCGCCATATATTCCTTCATCTCCTGTGAATCATCTACCGCTTTTACCTGAAAGCAGCGATTCAGTCACAGCCGAAGCCAAAGCCTTGGAGCACCAGATCATGGCCAAGGATTCACTTTTACGACTCCACTCTGGTGATAGTAGTGATTCGATGCTACTCTACGTCGCAGATTTGGACGCTCTATTTGATGCTGACGCAGCTATAAGACCTCCCTCGTCAGATCGCATCCCAACGATACTGAAGCGTAAAGTCGATGACCTCAAGGTGGAGGGCCCACTAACGCCACCGATGTTCCCAGACTCACCAACAAAGAAGCTGAAGTCGGTATCGTTTTCTACAATGATTCAAGTAGGTGACTGCTTGGAACCATGGCCCGATGAGCTTGGTCCTATGACCAGCTCTGAGAGCACCATGGACGAGCTACTCAAAGAAATTGAACCTGTGGCCAAAGCGGCGAAATGGAAAGCAGAAAACGAGAGGTTGACTGGAGCTGACACAATAGCTCGAGTTGACGTACCAGTTGTAGACTTCACGCTGCCTACAGCGCCTTGGAGCGAATTTAGCCAGCGCGGGGATAATAGACGCCGTCCAGGACTTACTGAACTTGAGGCGCAAATGCGCTTCTTGCAACGCACCAAGCGAGATGAATTGAAAACCGCGACTGCGTGGCGTGGCGTTTCTGATCTCGACATGAAGTGGGGTTGGTTTTCGTCGCCGAATTCTAGCACTATCAAACTCCACGAGAAGCTTCACGGCGAGACTGAATTGAACAAAATTCAGGCCGACCTTAAGACTGGTAATATCGCAACCAGTTCGAAGGAAGTGTGGAAGAGGGAAGGTCTCCGCGTGCTCGATGAGGATGAGGACGATGATGAGGAAGACGTTGAGCCTGCTGAGTTTGAGGAGCGTAATGATATGGATACACTGGTCCGCAAACGAAAGCTGGAGTTGGAGGCGCAAACAGGCTGCGGTCATGTGCTGCATGAACGTAATAACGTACGGTTGAATCTTGCCTCCCGCCATCTGTCGCACCAGACAAGAGATGCAACTCTTGACTCGCATCATGAGTTAATTGACACTCGCACTCCCCAGAGAACCCCGGATACGCTACGCATTGCGCATCCACCACTTGGAATTGCTGATAGTTCTGCTGGAGGGCAGGAGAAAGCTCCTACAGATCTTATGTTTGGCGGCTTTCCAGCGTCTACCGCGCTGCACAAGTTCATGCAAACGCGAGGAAAAGCGATACAACCTGAGCAGGTCACCATCCACTCGAGCGCTCCTGTTGCTCTCCATGTGCACCCGTCACCCTCCATGATCAGAGAACCACTTGTTGAAGGGCAACCCCTTCTCGGCAAAGGATCAGACCAGACAGCGGAACACCTGTCACGCCCTATGCCAGAGCTGACACGTCCCTTTGACCTCCCACCCAGCTCCTTTGTTATCTCATCAGTACTCCTGCAGCGACGATCTTTAGTCAAAGAGATTGAGCGTCTCCACCCACAAATCGAACTCATATACCGCGATTATACCCTGCCTCATTCTGTCATGGCAGAAGCGGACATCATTCTTTCGCCTTCAACCGGCGTGTTCCTAACCACTCTGCAGCAGATCAAGCAAATGCCTCTCCCTGGCCAAGCCGCTCGGTCTCTAGTCAAAGAACGTATGGCGAAGTTGCAAGAGCGGTACGAGAGACTCGTGGTCCTGGTAAGCGAGGGGCTGAGAGAAGGGACTGGCTACGGCAGGCCGGAAGACGTGCGGGACAAGGAAATGCTCAAGAATATTGAGGTCTTTGCATTTCAGCTCGAGGGCGATGTTAATATCTCATTCGTCGCGGGTGGGGAGCAGGCGCTTGCAAGAGCTGTGGTGACGTGCATGGTTAACCACGGATTACCCCACGGGGGCACGGATATGGGCGATATCAAATTGTTACCCCAGGAGACAACCGTGAGTCTTTCCCTTTATCTGCTTACAGACCAAGAAAGGTTTTGATACAGGGATAGTGGGAGGTCTTCCTTCGCCACGCAGGTCTCAATCCATTCGCAGCACAGGTCATCCTTGCCTCTCTCAAAACACCAACCGCGATCGTGTTGCCTCCACTTCTCAATTCGCCAGCAACTCACGCTTCGCAACAGACTATCCAGACTACTGGGCTTTCGACGTTTTTGCTCATGGAGCAAGAAGACAGAGCGAAGCAGTTCCAAGCCAGTTTAGGAGGAAGGCGGATATTGGATCGCGTGAGCGCACTACTGGATCAACGGTGGCTGAGCGCTGCCCACGGATTCAGAATGTAAGGAGACGAGATGATCCAAAATCAAGTTCTCTTTCGTGACGCTATACATTTGTCTTCTCTCGTACCCTAAGCGACTACACGCCATAGCCTCCCCCCATTCTCCCAGCCTCATACCGCACTCCCTCCCTACGCTGTCTCATTCTGTCCCACCCCTCTCCGAAAACCCTTTGATCCCACTCAAGGCCTCGACATCCCCCGACCTATCCAATGGATGACCTAACCTGTAACTCTCCATCCATCTCTCCCTAAGAGTCTCCCACTCTGGTCGACCATAGCACTCGATGCACGGATGCTTGCCTGTCGTCAGGTAGTGGGGAATGTAGTATGCGCAGAAAACCAGGGTTGCTTTGTTTGCCGCGACCGAGGGGGGAGGTGAAGGGGTCACGGAGGATGCGGGTGTTAGGAAGACGGATGCGATGGGCAATACCGGTGATGCGGAGGAGGTAGGTGGAGGCGTCGAAGGAGAAACAAAGCGGAACACTGGCACCTTTTCTGCATCTCGCTGGGGTGTTGTCAGTGTGCTGTCAGTTATGCGCAGCGGCGAGAGCACCGTCGTGCTGTGCGGACGGCGTGTACTGGTCATTGTCGCAGAGCTCGAAGCTTCTGTCAGTACAAGAGCGGAGACCGTAGAATCCGAGCGCCCGATGTTATGCGTGACAGGACTTGGATCTACTGATGACACCGCGGACTTGAGCGCGTGCGCGCATGGCGTCGTGCATATGCTTTTCGAGTGCCCGCAAGCGTATGTTTGAAGAAATTTGTTGCACATGCTGGCGCTTGATCTGAGAGATTGGTCTCAGGTTAGTGTGGCGGGGCGAGGGAGTGAGGGTGGAGTTCTTAGAGACAAGAGTGGGTTCGGCGGAGGGGTTGATTTCGGGTCAATACCAATGAGGTGAGGTGAAGTGAAGGGAACGCGAGTACGTCAGTGCGGTCGTGCTGTGGCACCGCACAGGTGGCAGACACGCTGGCCCCGTTAGCCACGACAGAATGGCTTAGTAGAGTGTTGTCAAGATCTTGAGTGATTTTTGATATCTTATCCGAAAATGCGTGAAATATTCTTCCGCAGCAACGGCATCTCAACTCCATACCGTGCGAACACCTCGTCCAAGCACCTGGCCGCCAAATGCACAATGCTAACAGCAAACACCCAGTCTCCAACTGCCTCTAGTAACTCCTGCCAAACAGGACCCAGGCCTTGGCGGGGGTCGAGCAGTCAGGGTTGATGCACTTTGTCTTGCCAGGCTCGATGCCCTCGGGCTGGTCGAAGGGAATGCACAAGCTCTTGGCACCCATAGCAGGAGCCTGCTTGTCCTCTGCAACACCGTCGCCAAGCGCTGTCTTTGCGCTCTTGGCCTTGACCTCGTCTTCGCACTTCTCACCTTCGCAGTGAGGAACAAGAACGACGTTCTTGCCGTTAAGTGTAGGGACAAATTCGTCCCAGTTGGTGAGCTGAATGCGGTGGTCGCGGTACGCCTTATCGGCCTTAGCGAACATGTCAGACTGGATCTGCTCGAGCAGCTTAGGGACCTCGTTGGCAACGTCGTCGACATTTATGGTACCACGGGCAGCATCCTTGTCATTAATGTCACGGCGCGAAGTGGTGACAACGCCCTTCTCGGCATCCTTGGGGCCGAACTCGATACGCAGAGGAATACCCTTGAGCTCCCAGTCGTTGAACTTCCAGCCAGGAGAGTAGCCCTCACGGTAATCTGACTCAACGCGGACGCCAGCGTCAAGTAAGCTATCGTGAATACCCTTAACCTTGCTGTACAGCTCCTCCTTAGCCTCAGCGGACATCTTAGCAGTAACACCAACGGGGATGAGAACGACCTGAATCTCGGCAACGCGGGGAGGGATAACCATACCACGGTTGTCACCGTGGGTCAGGATCATAACACCGATGGAGCGGGTAGTCAGACCCCACGAGTTCTGCCAGACGTGGACGTGCTCGGCCTTGCCACCCTCCTTAGGGTTGGGATCCTCAACAGTAATGTTGAACATCTTGGAGAAGTGCTGTCCAAGGCAGTGGGATGTGGCGGCCTGGATACCACGACCAGTGGCGGGAATGAAACCCTCAATTGTTGTTGTATAATCAGCTCCGGGAAATTTCTCGTTAACGGTCTTGGTTCCCTTGACGACAGGGACAGCCAGCAAGTCCTGATAGACCTGAGAGTACCACTCAAGGATCTGCATAACTTCGGCACCGGCCTCCTCCTTGGTCAAGTGTGCGGTGTGACCTTCCTGCCACAAAAACTCACGGGAACGGATGAACGGCATGGGATCTGCGGGACATTAGCTAAATATCAGCATACTAGATGTTCCAATTCGTACGCTTAAATTCCCACCGGACGACGTTGTTCCACTGGTTCAGCTTAAGAGGAAGGTCACGGTGCGACTGAATCTTTCGTGCGAAGTAGGGGTACATGGCAGTCTCGGAAGTAGGGCGGACGGCGACAGGCTTCTCGAGATCGGACTTTCCACCCTTTGTCACCCAGGCGACCTCAGCGGCGAAGCCCTCGACGTGCTCCTTTTCCCTCTCCAGGTTATCTGCGCTAATGAAGATGGGGAAGTATGCGTTGCGGACCTTTAAGGTCTTGATCTGGTTGTCGAACCAGGCCTTGATCGACTCCCAGATGGCGTACGAAGCGGGCTCGAGGATATAGCTGGGTCAGAATTAGTGGAGCATTCACTAACGAGGATATGTTGAGTTTACCATCCAGCAACCTAGGCACGTTAGTTCACAAAGCAGAGCATGTCTAGTCCAGAAAGCTTACATCGTAGTATGAGATCATCTGTCCCTTGGTGATAACCTGCTGGTACCACTCACCGAGGTCGTCCTCCTTTGCGACATCGATACCAATGAGCGCAGCGCCCTCAATCTGCCTTGGTGTGAATGACCTGTCTTGTTGCTACAGCCCTGAGCATCTGACCTTCTTCTTCTGCTGCTGGGGCTTCTTGGCAGCTGTCTTAGGGGCACCATCCTTCTTGCTCTTCTTGGTCTCAGAGATCTTGAGATCCTTCATCTGGCCGTCGGCGGCGGTGGCTTCGGCCATGGTGGAGGCGGTGAGATATGTGTTGTGGAAAGAAGGGTCTGAGGTGAAGAACGGATGTTAGCGCAAGGATCAGGAAGGACGTGCGATGTGCAAAGTCAAGTTCGCATTTATGTGTGGAGACAACAGCAATTGAACACCAAAGCTATCCCTTTGGGAAATAGAACTAGATATCGGAATGTTTGGCGGGGTAGCGGGGTATAAATGTAGAGAGCGAGTTTACCTGCGATTGAAGAGTCAGAGTCTTGACTCAAGGAACAACGAGTGCAAGTGGTGACCAAAACGTAGTGCGTACCTAAGGAGCAGCTGATAAGGGCTGTCAACACAGTCACAGAAGACTCGCGTGGTGTTGTGCCCAAATGTGGAGGGCGGGCGACTCATTCGCGTGCACGGGCAACATTGTCGGATCCACGGCGCCCATTCGCCGACATGCAGGAGCGTCCCGCCGCGTAGGCCAGAGATTTTGTGTAGGCAGCCCAAACACAGCATAAACAGCTACATCACGACAATATGGCCGGCATCTTCGAGCAGTCACGTGGCGGAGGAACTCTGTGTAAGCTCGGGGGATATTTGGCCTCGAGCAAAAGCTGACATATGCAGTCCTTGGTGGAAACAAAATCAGCGGCCAGGATATTCGCGACCAGAATGTCCTTGCGACACAAGCAATCGCCAATGTGGTCAAGACCTCGTTCGGGCCCTCAGGTCTCGACAAGATGATGGTCGACGACATTGGTGACGTTACAGTCACAAACGACGGCGCTACGATCCTCAGCTTGCTCGACATCGAGCACCCCGCCGGAAAGATCCTTGTCGACCTCGCACAGCAGCAGGATAAGGAAGTCGGTGATGGCACAACATCGGTTGTCATAATAGCAGCTGAGCTGTTGAGGAGGGCGAACGAGCTCATGAAGAACAAGATCCATCCCACCACCATCATCACAGGCTACAGGCTGGCTCTGAGGGAGGCGGTTAAGTACATGAATGAGAACATCAGCACAAAGGTCGACACACTCGGCCGCGACTCTCTGATCAATATTGCGAAGACCTCCATGTCCTCTAAGATCATCGGTTCGGACTCGGACTTCTTCGCCAACATGGTTGTGGACGCGATCTCCTCCGTCAAGACCACGAACAACAAGAACGAGACCAAGTACCCCGTAAAGGCCGTCAACATCCTGAAGGCACACGGTCAGAGCGCTACACAGTCGGTGCTTGTCAAGGGCTACGCACTGAACTGCACGGTGGCTTCGCAAGCCATGAAGACACGCATCACCGACGCCAAGATTGCTTGCCTGGATATCAACCTCCAGAAGGAGCGCATGAAGTTGGGCGTACACATCACGATCGACGACCCAGAGCAGCTCGAGAAGATCCGTCAGCGTGAGGCCGGTATTGTCGAGGAGCGTATCGAGATGATCCTCAAGGCCGGCGCGAACGTAATTCTTACCACAAAGGGTATCGATGACTTGTGCTTGAAGCATTTTGTTGAGAAGGGCGCAATGGCAGTACGAAGGTGCAAGAAGGAGGACCTGCGAAGGATAGCAAAGGCCACTGGAGCAACACTGGTCAGCACATTGTCTGATCTGAACGGCGACGAGAAGTTCGAGGCGGCGAACTTGGGTTACGCGGAAGAGGTCGCACAAGAGCGCATCTCAGACGACGAGTGTATCCTTGTGAAGGGCACCAAGGCCTTCTCATCCGCTTCAATTATCTTGCGAGGAGCCAACGATTATGCACTGGATGAGATGGAGCGATCGGTGCACGACTCGTTGTGCGCTGTCAAGCGAACACTTGAGAGCGGACGTATCGTCCCTGGTGGAGGTGCTGTTGAGACCGCTCTGCACATCTATCTGGAAGAGTGGGCAACATCAGTCGTAAGTATAGTCTCATTGAGACTACAGCGCGCAGATACTGACAGGATTTACAGGGCTCTCGTGAGCAGCTGGCTATCGCAGCTTTTGCACAAGCTCTTCTTTCCATTCCGAAGACTCTCGCTATTAACGCAGCTAAGGACGCAACCGAGCTTGTCGCCAATCTGCGATCAAGACACGCCCTCTCGCAGCGCACCGTTAACCCTACGGACCCCTCCTCCCAGGACGCGAAACAGCTCGCCAAGTCTAAGAACTACAAGAACTATGGTCTGGACCTGGCAAACGGAAAGGTGCACGACTGCCTGAAGGCCGGTGTCCTGGAGCCCAGCATGAGCAAGGTCAAGCAGCTGAAGTCCGCAGTCGAGGCCTGTGTGGCTATCATGCGTATCGACACATTGATCAAGCTTGATCCTGAGGAGCAGGGCGGCGGTGATGATGGGCATGGTCACTAGAGGGTCGATCGTAAGTGAGAGATAGACAAAGAGAGAAGGAGTTGATGACAACCCGTAATGAAAAGACCATAGTCACGAATCTTGGACACCACAATGGAGTTCTATACCCATATTGCATAATAGCGCATGTTTTGCCCAGAGCCTTGATGCTACTGACATTTGTCCAGCTGTTTCGTCAGAACGCGTACATCTCGCTTGTTGTATTTCAATAAGCTAAGGCACCGCAGCAACTTGCACTCAAACGACTATGATGTCCCTCAACATGCTCGAAAATCTCCTGTGATCTTATGAGGCCATTTAGCAAAGGCCTTCATGCTCAAGGCCTGTTCTCTCACGAATAAGAAGATCGCTGAGGGAAGAAAAGGCTTCCATTTCGTCTACGTTTTGGGGGCACAACAAAGCACAACCCAGAAATAGTCTGTCGCGTGCAGCCATACCCATCGTATCCAAGACCGAAGGACACAAAAGCAAAACTCCAAACGCCTGCGAATACAGTCTATCCCGTTCTAACAAATATTCATGTACGCGTCAAGCCAGACAACCAATTCCTCTTGGACAGCGCGAGCTTGTCGGTGAGAAATGGTCGGGCTTTGCATTCAAGCCTGTAACTTTCCGATTGATAGAGCTCACAGAGACGATGTGACGCGCTCACAGATGACGATGTATGGGTACGCTTACGCCGCACCACTTCAAGTGGACTCGTCTGATACCGTGCCTGTCATCTTTGAGCTGTGGCTCACCAAGATAGCTCGTTCCTCATCCTCTGTCTTTTTCTTCTCCTGACGAAGCTCCGCCATCCGATCAAGGGCTGCTTGTGACTCGTCCCTCTTGGAACGGCAAACTTCCACCTCTTTTGTAAGGCAGGCTGCGTTCTCATGGCAGATTTGGATCTCGTCGTGGGCATCGGCCAGTTGGGACTTGAAGGCGATGTTCTGGTTGCTCTGGACCTGATCGTGCCTCTCAAGTTCCGAAGTGAGGGTAGCGATGTCGTTAAAAATTTTGGTGAGATTGAGTCCATTGACGGTCAAGTCAATAGCGGGCACCGTGGCGAGCAATTGTTTCATCGCCTTGATAGATTCATTCGTCGTCGGACCCTTTGTGAATATGTTAGTATCATGGACCATTCGGGTACGAGGCTGACAGATGAGGAAGCGAAGTGGGAATGTATGTCAACGTACCTGCTGCGCGCCCTCTGAAGACCACAAGAAGGCAAAACCAGCGTGGATGAGAATGATCGTGAGGATTGTGGGTGGCATCATGTTGCTGTTTTTAGATGGAGTTATGCTGTGTTGGTAGTAGAAAAGTATGGAGACAGATGTGATTGGTGACGATGCAGTGGTCGGTACCTGAACAAGGAGTTGATAAGATAAAATGCCGAAGAGTCTGATGAAGCGGAAGGAGTAGGCTCTGGCGAACAGTCAACCTTATAAATACATCGTGTCCCAGCACCTCTCAGCAACTCGCAACCATGTCTGGCGTAGACTAGACATTACAGAAACACATCCACCCGCCTTCAGTCTCAGCCATCTGGCGGTTTCTGTGCCTAACAAAGGCGCTGCAGTCAGAGCTTCAAATGTAGTGTTATTAGATGGGATTGAAGTGCTGTCGCGTAGACAAGTCTTAGTTTGCAAAGACCGTACTTGACCACTGCGGTTGGGGTGGCTTGCATGGTTGCTGAACTTCCCAAGGATATCCTCAGGGGTCATCACGCTTCGCGGCGGCACGGACAAGGGCAGCATACAGACGATACTAGGCTACCGGATCATGTGGACGTGAAAAACTGCAGTGCGATCCAAGCGATGTGAACACGATGCAGATAGGGCTGAACTAGTCTCACTCGCAGCATATCGCTTTTCGACCTTGGGCATTGGTCGACTGGAAAGTTTACTTGCTTCTTACCTTGTGACATGCGAAATCCGGTCAAGTTGCTGTGTAGGTGGCTGTTTCATCTGCTGGGGAGTGTGGGTGATCGTGAAGCCGTATTTACGAAGTCAGGTCGTGGCCGATAGACGATCGACGAAAGCCAGTGTATCAAAGCAACATGACCTTCAAGTGCATTGAGCTTTGCAGGCAACAAGACAGCATTTGGGACGAAACACTCCCGTGGACAGTCAATAGGATGAAAGCGTCTTATCACGGTCAATCGCTTAGGCGGGCTATGCGCAGATCCTTGTAAGCTATAGCCGTTTGCTGAGTAGGGAAGTGGCGTTTGCTTTCGTTCTGCTAGGTGTACCAAGGCAACAATGTCAGGATATTGACACCAATTTAATAATATGAAAAAGAAGCCGTCCTCTGTTTTATCGTAGATTCAATAATTATATCTTACCTACTGTTCCTTCACGACTGTCTCGCGATGAAGCTCTCACGAAGTGGTTGAGCACATGACCCCTCTGAGCAACCGTGGCGCGCGCATGGATTTGTCGTTGATCATGGTTCGTGAGACGAACGTACCTTGGTTAGTGATGAGCCCTGAAATTGAGAGACGATAAATGGACGGGTATCTTGAAAAGAATGTCTGAACCAATCATCACCGAGCCTTTTTCTTTTTGGCTTTTGCAGAGGTTGAGGGTTGTTCTCTCACCAGTGAGTGTGTTTGCGACATATCCTCTTTCACTTGGTCGCGTCGTGGGCGCCTCAGCTCATAAGATCGCTAACCCCCCAACCACTCAGTTTCCCATTCCAAATTTCCCACACTGATTGAGCGACAATATGTCCACCCCTTATACAAATTTTGGTGAGCCACCAGCAGGAGAACAAAGCCGAGCCCAGCGCGACAGGATCAAAAAACGACGCTGGCTTTCGAGCTCAGATGAAGAGATTGCAGAACACATGGACAATCGAAACCTGAGCTACCGCAAGGGTTGGCCTCAACTTCCACCACTCCCAGTCACTGAGACCAGAAACGGCGCTCGAAACGCGATCAACAGCCCGCAAACTGTCATCGACATGGTGCAAGTACTGTGTCAGACCCAGAACATCCATGCATTCGAAATCTACTTCGCATTCCGGGTTCCGGTCGTTCAGCAGGCAGGTGAAGGCTATCATACGCTGGTAGTCACCACTGACCTCAGCAATGATCCCATCTTGTATTCGCTCATCATTCAGATACGCAAGTATCTGCAGCAATATGCCCAGAATCAGGAGATAGCTATTGAGATCATCGATTACCGTGCCGTACACGGCTTGTTCACTTTCGCAATCCCGCCATCCGAAGCGCATCTGCTAGACGTCTGGCAGTCAGTCTTTGATATCGCCCTCGAAGAAATTCACAGGCGAAAGGAGCGATGGCTCACGATCGAGATGCTCTATCGCGGACTGGAAGACGATGCAGCCCGGTGCCCGGCAACAATAGTGATTACATCGCCAAGCGCTTCTGAGGACGTCTGGATTCAGACCATTATTCCTGATATACACAGGCGCGTGTTGGTGCTGTCTCCTTCACTCAAAATTGAGTTGCTCTGCGGTTCGACTATCCAGATCACTTCAGGAGGGGTGCCACCGATTGCGCAGACATACGGACACCTTGTGCCAATGGGTTCCTCGATTGGACAGCAAGCCCTCGATAATCATTCAGGTACAGCCGGTGGTATGGTTAAGTTGTCAGATGGCACGACATATGCTCTGACTAATCACCACGTTATTCGCAACGAAGCCATTGATAAACGTGAGCACAATGGGTAAATTCGGCGTCGCCCTTTACTGACTGTGTGCGATATAGTGTTGTCCGAAAAGCCCGGCGAGACTGGCGAACGACCACCCCTCAAGCCTGGGAACAGAGCATTTGACCCAAGCAAGCACCGTTTTACATGCCCGTCTAACGAAGACAATGCAATCTTCATTAACGAGCATGAGGAAGACGAAAAGGAATGGCTGTCTCAAACCAAGAATCCGGCGGCAGCACAACAGCTTGCTTCCACACGCAATGAGCTTGCGGTAGCAAGAAAGACAGACCGTTCCTTTGGGACGGCATATGCGTCTTCGGGCTTACGAACAGTCAAGTGCGAGAAGCTCACGAGCAATCCAAAAGATGGCAAAGCTGTAGTAGAGACCGGCAAGTCCCAGTTTCGTTTCCTGCTAGACTGGGCTTTGTTATCCTTCCATCCCAAGCGTGGGATGTCAGAGTTCCTTCCCATGCTACAGCAGAGCAAGATAGCCAATCACAGTACCTTAAGGTCAGGGCGACAGTGCTCTAAATGGACGGTCATGAGCAATCCTAAGTGTCATATCTTGAGGGATGGGGTCAGCGTTGGGAAATGCGGCCGCACGACAGGATTTACATACGGACTTATTAATTCAATTCCAACGTTGATCAATCCGGACATCGAAGAAGGACAACACGAGTTCATCTCTGCGACTTATGGTCTCACAGTCAAGGACTGTGGTCATAGCTTGTCTTTCGTTGCGCACAGTGGTGCAGCTGTGGGCAGAGGAGATTCTGGCAGTATTATCTTGCACGCTCCAACCGGTGACTGGCTGGGACTTCTCTTCGGCAAAACCAGAACGAACGCTGCTCTTTTCACACCAATCGATCTAGTCTTTCGAGACATCAAGAATGTAACCGGGCAAGAGGTCGTTGAACCTGTGTTCAATAGTGACTGGTAAGCAATTAATGAAAACCCTGCGACGAAAGCTGACTGGATCACAGATCCCTCGGATTGTGCAATCCGCAGCTAGGACTCAGAACCGCGTCCCTCAGTTTACTCGACAATGATACGAGCAATAAACTTCGAATCATCCGTACCTGCATGTGGGCGTAGATACAAGCAGTCTCTCTAGACGAGAACGTGATACCCGAGGCTGCAGACATCTGGTAGATGAAGTTGCTTCAAGGCGGCGGCTTGGCGAACGTGAGGAGAAGATACCCCTCCATACGAATTAAGCTCTGTGTACATGGTGAGCGTCATAGGGGCCGGCGGGCAAATAGTTGAGGCTTAACAGCGGGTTGAACCAAATTATTTTGCGGGGTTATGGCCACAGCATTGGCTTGAGCAAGTACTCACTTTTCACTTTCCCTTAGTCCATGCACCTACCAATCACCAGTGTCGCAATCTCCACGCTCTTCTCTACACCTATTTATTTGATCTATTCGCGACAGTCGTCGTATGCCCATATTAACACAACACCCTGTACCACCCCTTCCGGCATCTTCTTGGCAACAAGGGGTCCTCTTAACTCGTCCAACACATCGTTCATTCTCACTCCACCATCTCTTTCGATTTTGACTGAAGGAATTTTGACACCACCATGGTCACGAGACCGCACATTGGCATAATCTGGATCCCAGCTGGACTCTGTCAAACAAGATACCGTCACCACTGTAGGGGGCGTCACTGCCAGGTATCCACATAGGTCTTGCCGCCCTCTGCCGTGCATCAAGTCATATAGTACGGGATACGGCATGTCCGTCTGCAGGCAGATACCCATTTCCCTTTCAGCCAGGGCCTCATACCCATCGATCAAATGCGTGGCGTACTGTGCAAGGACGGGATGCAAGGACGGCTTCAGCGCACGAAGAACCTCATATCGCGCAGCTTCGCGCCAGTGGAAGTATGTATCCGTCATCATTAACTGTGCTGGTAGAGAAGCTTCCTGTGTGTTGAAGGCTTTGGCTTTGGCGCACACGTCTTGTAGGAGAGATTGGCTGCCATTTGGTTTCTTGCGTGGGTAATCCGGTAGAGGACGCATATGGGGTGGTAAGTTTGCTTTCAGGGTGGTGCGGAAGTGGTGTGAGATGAGGAAGGCTTGGTCTATGTTGGCCGCTGGCAGGAACGATACGATCTGGACGAGGAGTTCGGGGATATGCCATAGTCGGTGCATCGTTGGACGATGGTCCGTATCGTTCCTGGGCTTTGCTGCATATAACAGAGGCAACTATGACAAGTTGCCGATACCGAGGGGCAACAAATATTAAGACGCGCGAAGAACCTGAGAGACTACATGATGCGGCCGGGACTTGATTATGTGGATAAACCTTCGCTTGAATACAAGCTCACGTCAGCTCTGCACTTTCAATTATCTGTGTCTACATGCGGCTGAGATTGTGAAGATGTGGTAAGCGCTTAACTTGTGGGATGTCTGATTATTTCCCCTTCCGGTAGAATGTAACGAGAAGCCAAGCAAATCGGCATTCTCCTGACGGCCAGGGTGGCGGCTTTACTGTAAAGAAGCAATTATAAAATTGAGATTGGGGTATACCTAAGCAAGCTCCGAGCCGAATGCGTACGCCCCATCCTTCCTGTTGACGCCAGAGTAATCAAAATCCAATCACCAGTTCCATGTACGACTGGCAGCAGAGAACACCGGTGGCTTCCAAATAAGTCTCTCTGGGTCGAGGCTCCTCTTGCCCTTTAGCTTTTCTTTCGCCTTCTGTCGCTCGCGAGCTTCAATTACAGCATCAGTAAGGACGATGACGTGCTGATTCTTGTTGTAACGTAGCATATTGAGATTCTGCAACGTGTGCAGCACATCGTTCGTCATCATCGCTGTTGCAGCACCCAGGTCGTCGATGTTAGCCTCGACTCGGCCATCCATGAGCAGATCGACAATGATCTCTTGCCAGTATGCACGGTAACCCAGAAGACCCAAATCGGAAAGAGGCTTTTCAGGAGAACCGAGCTTGCCTTCGCGTTTCGACAGGATGTACGAAAAATCAATCAGCAGCTTTCCGAAGCCCTTCCGTTGGTATTGGGGTAGGGTGAGAATGCAGGCCACGTTGTACCCATCAGCTGATTCTTTTTCTTTACTGAAGTACCCAACAAGGTGGCAACCGTGTTCGTCGCGTGTGCACATACAGTAGAAGAGGAAAGGGTCGACATCGTAGTAGAGGGTCTTATGATCCAGGAAGAGTTTTGAGAGCAGGCAGAGGTTTCGACACCATGTACGCTGCCGCCGTCCATCGATTTCAAAAAAGGAAACGTAGTCGTCGCGGTAAATTTCATTTCCAGGAGGGTGCAGCAATGTGCACTTCGCACGGTGGCGCTCAAATTGTGTCTGCTCACCGTAATATGATAAACAGAATTCGCAGATGTAGACGACGTCCGAGTCCACAAAGTCGATGGGATAAGGCGAAAAATACCACGGCTCAATCTCGAACTTTCCCATTTGTACTTTCTCCAAATTACGTACTCTTGAGATCTCGGTCTGATTTTGTGTCATGGATCCTGATGTACGCAGTTTCTCGATTTCGTCTTCGCGCGAGTAATTCTGATCCGACACAGCTTTGGCTGCTGCGGCAGCATCTTGAACGTCCACCAAGTCCATCTCCTCGTCCTCGGGTTTTGGAGTGCCATCTGTGACTTCACTAGTGACAATGATTTCCTGGTTCTCTTTTCCAGCTGCTTTCGACGGTCGTTGTGTTTTGCCAGGAATGTTGCTGGACGTCGACTCTGGGGTGCCTGATATCTCGCGATCAAGCTTGCTGCGAGATCTCTTCAAGTTCTTCTGATCCGACTTGGAAGGCGCCTTGTCTGTCTTAGAGGCACCACTCTTCTTCTTATCGGCCTTCTCGGGCGCAGGCCACTCAACTTCTCGTGACAGATCGATGCGATCTGCTGCGATCCATTCATCGAGACGCTTGTTGAAGTCTTCATAGTGCACATAAAATTTGGTTTGGCCCTGGCGAGTCTGAATGGACAGAAGTTCAGCTTTACGCTTTTCTCCCTCCTTGTAAAGTGTTAGTGTGCTGACATTGCAAGTTTGTTAAGTTCTGGTGTTCTTGCGTGCAAAGAGATGCGTTCAGCGAACACTAGCCTTGCCGCGACTCACCTTCTCAACCCATGCTTTCACTCCAACTCTGCACGCAACAAATCAGTATGCATCTCAGAGCCTGTCGCACTCGGGTGGCACATACCTGAGCTGTGGAAGTGTGGCAAACCCTGTTTCCACGGGCACCGGCGTGCCGGACGGCTCATGTGAAGTTTCTCGAGGCGCCATGGCTACGCGACAAGCACCTGGTAACTACTGCAAGTTTTGGATCGCGTTGTGGTTGATGATGTCGTGATGAAGTTTATGGTATCGCAGTCCCTTTGTCGTCGCGATGGTCCCTGTCAGACCGCCTCGGCAGCGCTAACGCAACATTCTGCCGCCCCGTTCAAACAAAAGTTCCTGCGGGGATTCGAGCAGTCAAACAGCATCGACAGAGACGACCAGTGAAACGACGATATTGCCCATCGCTATGCCGCGCAGGTGACATCGCTATGGCACCAGAACTGAGTTCGAATTGGAAGAGGCTGCAGGCCCAACTCCAAGCCTCAAAGTCCGCGACATCCTCGAAATCTCAGCCTTCCACTGAACAGCAGAGCTCACTGAAGCGGAAGCGGACGTTCAAATCCAGCGAAAACCCTGCAAATGCGCCGAGGCAGTCTCTGAGCGGAGCCGGAAAATCTGCACAGAACAAGTCTCCTGCGACAAGGAAGCGGCAGAAAATGGAGGAGCCAGCGTCTGTTGGCGCATCGATCAAGCAACATAACGTCAAAACGCTCTCTCGTAGTGTCTCGACACCTCAACTCAAGCGCACACCGCTCATCACGTCTGAAACGGACGCCGACGTCGCCAACGATATCCTCACGCCCCACCCCGATTTTCCCGATATCGAGAATGAAGGGGTGTCCGAGGTTGCATTACCTGGCAAGTATGTCGCACTCGACTGCGAAATGGTTGGTGTAGGGCCAGAGCCGAATCGCGACTCAGCGTTGGCAAGAGTATCACTGGTCAACTACCATGGCCATCAAGTCTACGATTCTTACGTTCAAATGCCTCCCAAGGTCGAAGTCACCGATTATCGAACCGCTGTTTCTGGGATCGAGCCGAGACATCTGCGCAAGGACGTTGCACGCACATTCGAGGAGGTGCGCAGCGATCTTAAGATTCTGCTTGGAGGACGTATACTCGTTGGTCACGCCGTGAAGAACGATTTGGACGTCTTGATCCTGAAGCACGACAAGCGTCTGATCCGCGACACGTCCAAGTTCTCGAAATTTCGCCAATTGGCTACAAAGGCAGGATGGACACCGGGACTCAAGATGCTTACGCAGAAGCTGTTGGGTGTGGAGATTCAGACAGGCGCGCATAGCTCAGTCGAAGATGCAAGAGCTACTATGGCACTATTCCGTCTGGAGAAGGACGAATTTGAGAACGAGATCCGTCAGAAATATGGCAATGTCAGGCTACCAACAGCTGCTGCGGATCCTGAAGTCGATGGGGATGGCGAGGAGAAGAAAAAGAGGAACAGGAAGAAGAGCAAAAAGAAGAAGAAGCACTAGCGAGGGCATTATGTGAGATGTCTCACAATAGACTTGTTCTTGTTGGAGTTGGTATTGGTATATTCGGTGATACGCATAAGAACGGATACCCACTGTTGGCGGGAAATAATCATGCATTTGTTGGTGTTTTTGGCGATGGCGGTTTCGGCATTTCATTTGCATTAGCCGTTCAGGCATTGGAACAGAAAAGGGTTTGTCTTAATCAATAGGACAAGATCTATATAGCAATCTCTGGCCATCGTCCTGAACAGGAGATGACCTTAGTATCAGGAAGTGCATCACTGTAGCACATCTTCGTTCCAATGTTTCCTGATTGGAAGGCCGTCGTGCTGTGCAAGACTTCCCGGGCACCGAAAATGGGCTCGCACGAGAAGGCCGCGACTAAACCAGATGGAAGCCTGCGGAAGGGCTAAAAAAGCACATGCGAGCACCTCCACCAAGAAATGTAGCGTTGAGCTTTTCTTGGACCCAGAATCGCCATTTGGCTAGCTCCGATCCCGAGGATTGACGTCAGCGTTAGCACTGCAACATCAACAATTCTACTGGGAACACTCACCTTGGAAGAGGACAGTTCTCAACCACAACCGCTCGCTTTGACCTTATCTATCTCCTGTGATATGCGTTGAATCCTACTTATAGATCTCGTTAATTGATACCCTAGTACGTCCCTTCGACACGTGCGAGCTGCTCGGACAGCTGCACCGCACCCATCGCAATGCTTCCGCGACAAGCTGCATCGCTGTCGCGCGTATCGAATGCCTCCCTTAGAAGCTCTCCACTGTGCCGGAGAGCTTCTCGTACTATTCTCTCACAGAACCGCACCTTCTTCACAAGCAATGGCAACCCCGAGTCCAAGGCGAGACGCGCCCAGCTCTTGGGTTCGGCTGCACTGAAGAGCTCGCGCTTGACCAGGGACCAAGCATCCCTCGTCCGCTCCATCTCCACGAAGCCGCTCCCATCGCCGAACTCTCGACTCGCACGTTACGCATGGCGAACAGCAGCATGGCTGGGCATTTTCGTGGCTGTTAGCGGTACTCTTGTTGTTGGCTTCTTTATATACGATGCCACAACATACAAAGAAGAGCCGGACACGGTCGATATCCCCGTATCAGAGCTGGCCCTGAATCCGCGTCGAGGTGGGCCGAAGAATCTACCCATCGCCGACCACTTTGTCGACGACGATGATTCTGAGGAGAACAAGGCTTGCAAGCACAAGCCCAAGCTGGTCATTCTTGGTACAGGATGGGGAAGCGTTGCACTCCTTAAAACGCTGAATCCTGATGAATACCACGTCACAGTTATCTCGCCCTCGAATACTTTCCTCTTCACGCCAATGCTGCCATCCGCGACCGTTGGTACTCTTGAGCTCAGATCGTTGGTCGAACCTGTGAGGCGCATCGTCCGGAGGGTGCGCGGACATTTCCTCAAGGCGAAGGCTGAGGATGTACATTTTTCGGAGAAATTGATCGAGTGTTCATCGATCGGCGCCGATGGTCAGGAGAAGCACTTCTATGTTCCTTACGACAAGTTGGTGGTTGGTGTTGGCTCTGTCACCAACCCTCACGGAGTGAAAGGTCTCGAGAACTGCCACTTCCTCAAGGATATTAGCGACGCCCGCCTCATCCGCAACGCCGTCGTCCGCAATTTGGAGACTGCATGCCTGCCAACAACTAGCGACGAGGAGCGCAGGAGGTTGTTGTCTTTCGTCGTCTGCGGAGGTGGACCTACAGGTGTCGAGTTCGCGGCTGAGCTGTTCGACATGCTCAACGAGGACTTGTGCAAGCAGTACCCACGAATTCTACGCAACGAGATTTCTGTACACGTCATTCAGTCTCGCAGCCACATCCTCAACACTTACGATGAAGCACTCTCTCAGTACGCCGAGACTAGATTTGCCCATGACGCTGTCGACATTCAGACCAATGCCCGTGTGAAAGAGGTTCTGCCTGACAGGATCCTGTACTCGCAGAAAGGGGACGGCGATAACGCCAAGGTCATTACCAAGGAGATCCCGATGGGCTTCTGTCTCTGGTCGACTGGTGTATCACAGACTGACTTCTGCAAGACACTTGCCAACAAGCTTGATGGACAAAATAACAAGCACGCCCTTGAGACTGATACTCACCTGCGCCTGACCGGGGCGCCCCTGGGAGACGTCTATGCTATTGGCGATTGCTCGACTGTCCAGAACAACGTTTCCGACCACATCGTGAACTTCCTCCGCACAACCGCCTGGGAGAAGGGCAAGGACCCCGAGAAGCTGCAGATTTCTTATGCGGACTGGCGCGGTGTTGCCAAGCGCGTCAAGCAGCGCTTCCCGCAAGCCGCGAATCATCTGCGCCGCCTAGACAAGCTCTTCGAGCAGTACGACAAGGACAAGTCGGGCACTCTCGACTTTGGCGAGCTTAGGGAGCTGCTGTTCCAGATTGACTCGAAGCTCACATCTCTCCCTGCCACGGCGCAGCGCGCACATCAGCAAGGCCAGTACCTTGGCCGTAAATTTAACAAGATCGCTCAAGCAGCTCCTGGCATGGCTCTTAATGATATGGACTACGGCGACATCGACGATGCTGTGTACAAGGCGTTCGAGTACAAGCACCTGGGTAGTTTGGCCTACATCGGCAACGCCGCCATCTTCGACTGGAACGGCTACGGACTGAGCGGTGGACTGCTGGCAGTGTACTTGTGGAGGAGCGTATACTTCGCCCAGTCTGTCAGTCTCAGGACAAGAGTCCTTCTTGCAATGGACTGGACGAAGAGGGCGCTTTTTGGACGTGGTGAGTCAAACGATTCTCTTTACACACGGGATGTAGAGCTGACATGTGATAGATATGATGAACTTCTAAATTCGGCAGTTTGCATAGACCTTTCCTACCCTTCTGTGACCATAGCGGCAGCGGTATTCTCTAGACATAGCGTTTCTGTACAAAATTTCGATCCTGTTCAGCCTTCAGATGTTATACCGGTGCAACTTCTTCGCGGGCAACAGACAAAAAATCTTCAGGCAAAAAGAGAAGATGATTGCGAACCGCGGTCAGCATGCGCAGCACATCGTGTCGGGGTTGATGCACGCGCAAAAAAAAGATGAGTTGTTCTCCGCTCCCAGAATCGAACTAGGGACCTTTCGATAACAATGAAGCTATTACAGTCGAACGTGATAAACCAACTACACCAAGCGGAGGAATGCACCCCGAAGGATGCGCTTGTTTCTTTGATGAAAGACTGGGCGCAATGTTTGTAAATAACGGAAGCCACAATATTCAAGCAGTGGTGCGGTGAAGTCTGAGCTGCCAGGTTTGAGCTGGGATGTAATGAGGCGTGATGTGGGGCAAGGGACGGCACAGATTGTCAGCACTAGCTTGACAAGCGAGAAGACCTTCGCACATTGGGTGAGTCCTGCGCGTAGCGTGTGGAGGGCTGTTTGTATTGGAAGTTTTGTGAAATGGGAAAGAGTGAAAATGCTCTACTTTGCTCTAGCGGAAATTTATAGATTGCCGACCCTCCATTCTTCTATCTGGGTTGTTCTCGGCCGCTCTGAGATTGTTCCAAAACTTTGCTCTTCATCCGTTCGCAAATAACTACTCTAGGATAATCGTCTCCTTCGTGAAATGTCTGCGCCACCAATCTGTCTGTTCGATGTCGGCAGAATTCTCGTGTTTATAGGCATTGCCATCGTATTCGTACGTAGGCTCTTTCCTGGACTGATTGTCGCGCCCCTCAGCGTTCTCGTCCAAATCTCGCAACTCCAGCTTAGCAGAACCCACGCGCTCATAGTGCGGTCCGTGTTCTTGCAGTAACAGCACACGAGCAGAGCCCGGAAGTAAATTTGACTTGGTCTGCACCTTTATCCCGAGCAAGACACCCTTGATTGTTGATGTCTGTGGTAGGTCCTTGATATCAACGTCCCACCTGGTCGCGAAGTGTACATAAAGGCGTTCTTGGTATGGCAAAGCTACTCTACGGTTGTATTGCTCCGAATCGGTATCGGACAATCTGACTATTGCAAATTGCGCCGTCGGTAGCTCGAGCCGTAGTCTCCTCGGCCAACTTGTCGGGTCAAGGTTAGATTTAACCATGAAATCTTGCAGGCTTATGGAGCTTTCGTTGTCTTGTAAGAAGATTCCACTAGTTTCGACTGGAGTGTGGTCATATATGGTACCTATCCATCCTAGCGTTGACCAACTCGGAAACTGCTTGCGTCGGCGGCTACCAGGGTACATACAGCTCCATGCCAGTGCGATTTCACCTTGTTGAGCACGACGTCCAAGCTCTGTATGATCTTCTGGCACATCGACGTGAAATGGAACGCCCCAGATGTGATATACATCCTCTCTGGCAAGTGTGTTCAAAGCTCCACTGATCGCATTCAGCGCGTCATCGTCAAACCTTAGGACGCGATCGCTGTGCTCGGAAAGATACCTTACAGCTCGTGACATCGGTATGCTGTCAAGAGTTGGTACAACCGTATGGTGCCGTGGCGTACAATTTGCTAGCCAGCCGTCATCGTTCTCTTCGACCATTGGTTCTGACTTTGCTTCATAGCGGGTACTCGTGTTACAGACGAAAATCATTTGACGATCTGTAAAGATCAAACGTCGGCGAGAAAAGAAACATTCCTGGAATGTCCAAGCTCGTTTTGACCACGCCGAATGATAGAATGCGTCTGCAAGCCCTTCGATTCTTGGAAGAACATATATGCGGGCATTCCCTAACTTCTCGAACTTCAGATCCCGAAAAGTAGGGAAAATTCCAGGAAGACCGTAAGATGGATCTTGACCTGCAGCAGCGACAACTGTTAGATGCGCTGCGGCGTAGATATCACCCATCTGACTGATCTGCATCCGTTGGTCTTCCGAGTCATCTTGACGTATGCACTGTTCTAGTCAGACCAAATACAGCGTAGCAGAGAAAGCTTAACATACATAACGATCAATCCAGAGGAACCTGTAATCCAGATCGCGTGTCACCTGTATACACTGTTGGATAGTTCTTGGTAAAAGTTGCCATGACGGAAGACTTCCGCCTGGTTCACTGCCTGAGCTTATGCTCTCGCCCCATACATATGAAAGAGCAACAAATTTGCACCCTGGGGGTGCAGAAACAACTCTCATCTCTTTACAATCAATGACACTCAATTCCCGTAGCCGCGGTGCATCTCGTAACAAGCAATCTGTCCCATGTTATAATTCGCAAGTTTCTATCCACTTCTTAGCAGACCCCAGGTTGGCCTTCTCTGGGAAAACATGTCCTAGTCGATCCATTGCTAGACGGTGGTCGAGATAAGAGATCAGAAGCATCGGATAAGTAAAGACTTCAGAAGTGGAAGCTCGGCAAAGCAGACAGCAAATATTTCGGTCGAACTGAGTGGACTCGAAGCCCAGCTTCACCAGCTCTGGCCTAGGGGCCAGGTAAACGACTTCTTCGCCATCGTTCTCATTGTCCCTCAAAGCCTTGAGAAGCGGACACATACGGCAAATGCGTGTTCCCTCTACGGGAGCTGTCCAAATGAAGCTTCCGCGCGCAGACATTCTTGAGGTATCATTCCATGGTTGAAGTGCGCATTCGTCGCAGAGTGCAATTTCTCGACCCCATCGATCCATAGCTCTGAAAGTGGTCGCATCCTCACTAGTTGTCCGTTTGAAAGAGACCTTTCTGACATATCTCCTAAATTTCCTGGCGACGGGTGTGAATTTCGAGAGCATGGCGTTGGTGATGCATTTGTCTCGACGATACCATCAAGGCTGAAGCAATATAAGCACGAACTGGCTGCGGCGTGAGGCGCTAGACCTAGCTGGTAAGATGCGTCTCTGAGAGAATGTTCTTCTCTTGAATCTTGCCTTTACTAGTGGCTTGTGTCTTCAGATTTACCAAGCTTAACTTGGATACCAGCATCAGCTGCATAGATACATCGGCTGTGCCACAATATTGGGGCGCAGGAGTGACGGCCACATCATGTAGGCTGCCACAAGCTCGCATTGTGCCCTAATTGCACACTGTTTTCCAGATTCGCAAATTGCTGGAGCGGTCATCACGCGTGGCTGAGCAGTTTCTGCTTTTTAGGGTTGCATATACGCTGATGCGATGCTGCGCTGTGCTGTGGAGGTTGGAGGGATGAAAGTGGTAAGGCACAGCCAATGAGGCGTCGTGGCAGCAATGACGTCCGTTTCAGCTTGGCTTCCTCAAGCACAGAGGGCGTCGCAAACTCAACAGCACGCATCACCCATCCCACTTACAGACTTCCGTCATCCCCGCGAAGTTCGCATTATCGGTCGCCCAAACTGCGGTATCCACACCTCTCCAGCTCCATCATGGACTTCTCCGACATCTTGTACGTACTGGCGGTCCTGCAGCTCCACCAAGCTTGAGCTTTATCAGGCAGCAGCATCTTACCCTGCCATTGGCCTTTCCTTGGTCGTAACTAACAGGTAACAGTCGCATGGTGAACTTCGCCGTCGCTGCCTTTATCGTCCTCGGTGGCGTCGCGAAGCTGTTCCCCTTCAACGATTTGTGAGTGTACACCTGTTCAGAGTGTTTCATCCCACGACTGCGCCAGCACCAACCACCAGTCCCGATCGCACGGCCGTACATCGTATTATCAACACAAAGCCTGAAGCGCATAATTCGGTGGTGCGCATTCAGACGAGGCTGACACGGTTGGCGCAAATGTGCTTGTCTGGGCAAAGGCGCAGATTGGCAATGGACAGAGCTGCTGGGTGTGCGCAACATTCAACACAATGCGATCTAGATGGTTAGACAGCGCAGGCGCAAATCGAGGATTGCGCTTTCATTAAAGAGGCAGTAACAGTGAATGGCAGAATCGCTGACAGGCAGTATAGCTCGCACATCATTCTCGGTGTCTACCTGATCATTTTCGGCGCTGGTGAGATCCTCAAACACGTAGAACAGGGTTTTTTTGGGCTGATCCTTCGATAGGCACTGCTCTACTTGAGTTCCAGATTCCTCAGCAAGTCGCTCGTTATGCCTCCTTCATGTTCTCCTTCCTCGGCCGTGGTATCTGTACGCGAATCGCTACCCGTGTTTCGCGTCTCCCGCTGACAGCCTATAGTCTACGTTTTCATTGGATGTGTAACTGTCGGTAACGGTTGGTACCGCATCATTCCCGGTACCATCGTTGGCATTATTGGTCTTGCCTACGCCGTCTTGGAGTATATTCCGTCGATCGAGCCGCCAGCGAACATGCGGTACGTTGAATAAGACTTTGAAGGTGGACTATTACTGATTCAAAAGCAGCGATGCCGACGCTGGCTGGGGCGCTGAGCAGGTCTAACTTCATGACTCCGCCCTCGAGGATGGCGGTGGGCGACTTCTCGGGCGCCAGTCCAAATCCTAGCATTTAGGCCCTGGCGGTTGATCGTTGATTTCTCTTTGTACTAAACACGCGTCGCATGGGGCGGCCGGTCTGGCTAGGCGAGCTGTGAACGACATCGGCTAGATGTTGCCGGCAATGTTTGGTATAATTTGGTGTGGCGACGGGGTTTCCTTTTGAGGAACCAGGACACAGGGGCAAGGTGTTGCCGAGGGACTCTTGCTAATCACGGAGTCTTATACTTGAGCATTTGGTGTACTAGCAGTAATGATTGTTATGCTTTCGAGCAGACATATCATATCACATCATTGACACGTGCTCGCTTGATTTAGCGTCCGCGCTCGCATGAAACGGGGGGCCCAGACTACGGCTTTGGTTCCTAGCGCAACTCGTCGCAGAGACTACTCAGTCGGATGTTGCGGCCGTTAGCACTGTGTCGAAGGATGCTCGAGTCACGATAAGATCTGACGCAATATGTTGCAAGAACGTCGTCTAGCACCCTTATGTAGCTCTTTGGGCCCTGAGACGCGAGACAAGGACATCGTGGTGTTCATCGACTTAGAGACGTGTAAGCGACTTTTGACGGGGGTTGCACGTATTCCAGGTAGGAGATCTCGAGGCGAACGGCCCCAGGTCCGCGCTGAGTTGGTCGACCTGCAGATGGGCCTTGACCACGGTCAAGATTTTTATCTACCTTTGTCGCCACAGCCGAGCTTTTCGAGCGGTGGCGGCTTTTGAAAGGGTTCCCGGCTGCTTTCGCTTCAGCAATATGGGCGGGATCAGGCAGAATCAAGTTTCGACAGAGTAATGCAATCTGCGTGAGCGATGGTCGCGGTTGACGGTTGGTTCGTTGTGCTAGGGTCGTACTTGCGCTAAGATCCGCTTACTTTCGCCGGAGCATGATTGGCCCAGGAATACTAGGCGGTGAATCAAAATGGCTATGCATAACAAACTCACAGCACCAACGAGGCCTCTCCAATGACCGTCAGGGCCGATTTATGACGAGGAATAATACCGAGCCGCATGACAACCTCCCTTGCTGACCACACCCCCATAAAGCAATACTCCGTCCTTACAGTGTGCCACACAGGCCTAACACCGTGAACCGTACCCCAGGGTCGCCCGCATATCGTTTCAAGGTCACGCTTGCGCCAAATCGTCCGGTACCTGGACTTTGCTCATTAATCAGATCGACAAAGAGATCCGTGTTCGCCGTGCCGCGCAGCTCCCCTCACAGCCTCAAATCCCCCCTCTGTCCAGGCAACACTGCGTTATCGCGTCACCAGACCGCACGTAATCCTCACGCCGGGTTCCCGTGGCGAGGCCACTGCCACCATGGCGCATCCTTCAGGCAGCGGAGGCACGTCACTCGCTCCCACGCCTACCCTCCCACACCACCTTTCGCGGGAGTCAAGCAAGGAAGAACTGGAAATGGCCGAAAGTCTCCGACGTCTGAATCAGGTTCAAGATGCTCACATGTCAAACACACATTCCCCTTCGAGAGAACAACAGCAACCGGGCACTCCGCAAGAAGACCAAAAGTCCGAAATCTACCACTCACTCGAGGACGCTGTACCCATCGCGGGCGCGTCGGCTTCACCAGCACCCACGGCATCGTTATCTTTAGCACCACGCGACGTCAGTGGAAGTAGCGCGCCTATTATTGGGCAGGTTTGCAGGTATGCCCTTGGCTTGTCTGAGATCTCAGATCGGTTGATATCCAGATCTCAGGCGCCCCCACGCGGACCTATACTGACGAAACGCAGTAACTGCAGAACTACGCAAACGCCGTTGTGGCGTCGTTCCCCAACAGGCGAGACCGTTTGCAATGCTTGTGGCCTCTACATCAAAGCAAGGAACCAGCAGCGGCCAGTCAACTTGAAGCGCAACACTCCTTCAACCACATCTGTCCCAGTGCAACAAAGTCCCACACCTAGTGCTGCCGCCGATCGAGACATTTCTCCTGGAAATCTTGCTGCGTCGCCCCGAGTCGCAACCTATGTCGCTGCAGATCAGATGGCAGCGGGGACGTGCCCGGGAGGAGGCAGATGTAATGGTACAGGAGGTCAACAAGGCTGCAGTGGATGTCCTGCATTCAACAATCGCGTTTCCAAGACAGCCAAGTTTGCGCTACAGCAAGCAAATGCTACACCAGGACCGTCAGACGGTACAAATGAGAACACTACACCCAGATCTTCTTCCGGGCCAGCCTCCACGAGCGCGATCCCGGCATGCCAGAACTGCGGCACCACCATCACACCGCTTTGGAGGAGAGACGATGCTGGTCACATCATTTGTAATGCATGTGGTACGTACTCGTTGCTGATTAGTGTGTCAGATCTATTCGCTCACAATGCGCAGGCCTCTACTTCAAGCTTCATGGTACGCACCGACCTGTCGCGATGAAAAAGCAAGAAATCAAGCGTCGAAAACGAGTCGTTCCTGCTGGAGAAACAAGCTCGCAAGCTGCACCATCGATTGCAAACTACTCCCCACCTCAGCGACCATCGCAAACACCTACTGGATCAGCATCTCCCGACCCTATCGAATCGCGCGAACAATTCACCCCCGAGCCCAGGGGACCTCTCGCAGTCGACTTTACTCATTATCACAATGGCAAGCTCAACGTCACGTCCAACCCCTCCGCACAGCCTGGTGCACCCTCGCCACGAAAGCGCAGTCTCAGTGCTACCATGGATCCCGAAGAGCTCCCTGCGAAAGCCGCCAATCCCGCGCCTCACCGACCGAATGCAATATCCTCAATCTTAAACCACCCACGCAGCGAAGAATCCAACATCGATCCATCTCTATCTGTGCCTTTGCGACCGTCTGGTGGTTCTTCACCCAACCCAACCGCGACTCAGGAAGACAAAGCAGCGAGAAGGGAGCGGCTGATACGCGAGCAAGAAGCTGTCAGGAAGCAACAAGCCAGGATAGATGCGGAGTTGGCTGAATTGGGACATGACTGAAATCGTTCGGGCGTTCAGGGCACGCAAAGGCGAGACGGGTTGGCATTTTGAATTTTTGGAGCACAATGACGAATCACGAAAAGCGATACCTAGAAGGGACCGGGCAGATTGGTGCTCTCTGACATTGGACCGGCGCGAGGGTATACTCCAGTCTTTTCTCAGAGCTGCCAGCGAGTGGGCACCTCCTCTCACAGGTGTTGCCAAGGCTGTATAATTCTGCTAACCAGCTAGGGCGGTTGAAGGAGTCTTGGTTCAGAGACACCGCAACGTCAGCCTAATATGTTGACAATTGATCAACACTACAACAATAGCAAACACGCTAATCTGAATCACCGACTAATTTCTCTTGTCGTGAGCGGTGCTGTCATTTGGTATTGTGTATGGTTGAAATTTCACCGAATGCCGAGTATACTTGTGTTCTTTACGATATGTTTGGAGCGCGTTCAATATAGCATGGCTAGACTCATCCACTGCACGAGCCGATCCTGATCTAGGTGCAATGCTTTGAGTAGCTTGCCGCTAGTCTGCTCCACTCCGGAGCAACGGATGCTCACATCGAACACGATGTCTACGAGAAGCAGACTCGCTGTCTCTGATTTCAGCACGAATTGATGATCCCACACTTCATGCTTCACCATGCCTGGCTCTTCCAGAGAACCTGAGGACCGCTTCCGCACAATCACCACCAAAGCCGCCCACGACCATCTCGTGGCTCAGTGCACGAAATCCAACAGCCCAACGATACTTCATGTCTACAATTCATCCGTCCCACGCTGCCAGTCATTCATTACGAAATTTGAGATTTGGGCCAGAGACAGGTCGTTCTGCAGTGGCGAGAGAATTCAGTACGCGAGAATGGACTATACGTCCGAGACCAGCTGTCTGTTCAAGTTTGCGCCGAATCAACTACCGATTACCGTAATGATGGTCGGACCAGGGTGGGCGAGGACAGTGACGGGGACAGACATGGAGAGGGTTGAGAGCTTGGCTGAGGAGATGATGCAGGAGTATCGCAAACTGACTGCCGGTCACTGACGACTCGAACCACTCGCTGAATGGCAGGGATACATGCTAAGAAAGACTATTCCACCCTCCCGCTGCTCTTCAGGGCTGGCTGCGTACCTGGCTGCTTCTGCGCGCGTCTTCCGCCCTGTCGATCGCTACCGGTGAGCTGGAAATGCTTTCCATGGTGCTTGGAGCCGAGCCAGCGGGTGAATGCACGCATTCGGGCATCGCCCAGTTTGGTTGAAAGGAGCTCGGGATTATAACGTCTGTCTGTAACGGCCATGGGGGTTGGTCCTCTTCCTTAGGTGTAATGTACTGTTATTGAAACCAAACATGAAATTGAATGTACGAGAGAGAAGGAGCAGAGGGACGAGGAAGGATTAGCCGAAGAGACCCATTCTTTACGACGTCTGGCCTCCTCCCCCGCATTTCCTCAACAACTGCTTCATCGCCGCATGCGGCCGCGTGTTGTAGAGGCCAGCCTTCGATGCAACCTCAAACAATGAACAAGCTTTAGCAAGCGTCTAGCACCAGGTCTTATTGGATACCACCACAGTCAACATGTACCGGTATCCGGTACACCCTTTCCACCCCTTGACTAGTGTTGTAATCGCGGACATGATGGGCTGAACCGCCATCAGCGTTTCCAACACGGTGGAACCGACAGCAGCGCATTTCTGCGATCATCGATCATGATTGCGGCATTGATTGCGCCTTGTAGTCTTGGACGTATTTTCTGATGATTCACTCCTCCTTCACGTCCGACTTCAATTTCCTACACCGTCTACAGCGCCATGAGCCAGTAAAGGTACACCATCGTTCAAGATGCTTTCTTCACCCTCGTTATGTCCTTTGTTTCCATCCACTATCCACGTCTGCCAGTTGAACGGCGGCGGAACCAGGTACGAGAGACTGGAGAGTTGGCGCAGCACTGATCGCTATCGGCGTCGCGTGTATGGAAACATCAACATGCCATTGAACAGCTCAAGACTGCCCATGAACCCGGACCACATCGCAACACAACTGCGGGAGCACTGCCACAGGACGGCGCCCACGAATCGGCCTCCACGCAGCCCACCTCATGTCCCGACACAGGCCACTCGCCCTCCAACTCCGCCACCAACCGACCTCCCCCCTCCTCCCCCCCGCCGCCGCCAGACCGCCAGCAGACGCAACACCACGGCCAGCTCCCCGCTCCCTCCCACTGACACCCGCCGCCACGGCATCATCCTCCCGGACACCGGCGCCCACGACGTGCTCCCCGCCCACGACGTGCTCCCCGCCCACGACGTGCTCCCCGCCTACACGCCGCTGCTGTACACGCCGCACCGCCGCGTATGCAGCAGCGGCACGCTCAGCGAGCCGATTGACGCGCTCACGATCCCAGGGCGGCAGTCGCGCGCCGAGGAGCTGCGCGCACTGCAACAGCAGTGGGCTGCGCGGCGGCGGCGGCGAGCACATCGACTTTCTTCGTCGTCATCGTCGTCGTCGTCATCGTCGTCGTCGTCATCGTCGTCGTCGTCATCGTCGTCGTCGTCGTCATCCTCCAGCAGAAGTGGCGGGGGAGAAGCAGCGACAGAAACCGAGCCGACGCTCTTCCGCGCGCGCGTCTCGCAGGTGTACGACCTGCCTCCTCCGTACGCGGCGCGGGATCCGTTCCCGCTGTTCAAGGACGGCGGGGAGGACGAGATGCCCAGGCGCTGGAGCAAGGTGGTGTTGAGCCCGTTTGCGGCCGAGGGGGAGCTGTTGGGGCGGTGGGCGAAGAAGGTGGGTGGTGGGGTTTGGAAGGGGGTCGGGAGCGTGAGGAGGGTGCCGGGACGCGTCGAGGGGGCGAGGGCGAAGAGGAAGTTGAGGTGGTTGGAGGAGAGGGGCTATGTGGGTTGTGGAGGTGAGCGGGAGGGGGAGGCGTGTGGAGTGTATGAGGGTGTACAGCATGTTGTTTCGACGTGAATGACGGAACGTGGAAGGAGTTGTAGATCATGCTGCTGCTGCTGCTGCCACTTTTTCCAGCGGCCAAAAGTATCTTCATTTCATTGACCAGAAGGATTCTTCATTTCATTGGCCAAAAGGATTCTCCATTTCATCGGCCAAAAGTATCTTCATTTCATCGGCCAAGTATCTTCACTTCATCGGCCAAAAGTGTCTTCATTTCACCACTTTCGTCAATCGACGCACGTCTAAACCACCACCCTCCTCAGCCCCTCTGTCCCCCCCAACACCTTCCGCCCCGTCACGGCATCCCTCCCAGCGCCGCTCTCCCACCTCCCCACGCGACTCCCCTCTTCCCTGCCCCACTGCTCGCCCTCAGCCTCGCCGTCGGCGTCATCGGTCCTGAAGCCGGCCGCGCCCTCCATAAAGGCAACCTGGCGCTCGTGCTCGCCGCCGACCCAGCGGTGGATGCAGGTGTAGCAGTAGACGAAGCCGGTGGGGCTGGCTGTGGGGTTGACGATGGGGGAGATGCAGATGGGGCAGTGGTGCGAGGAGGCGGGGAGGGGGACGGTGAGGATGGGGAGGAGGGACGAGGCGGAGATGGGAGGGTCTCTTGGTTTGGGTCTGGGTGGTTTTTCACTGGTGGAGGACGGCTTGGTCGTGTCTTTTGTGGAGGCTGGAGCTGTGGCGGATGGCGGTAAGGAGGGCAGGATAGGGGGCGGCAGCTCGATGTTCTCTGCTGCTTTGCGGGACAGCTGGCGGGCGAAGTCGGAGGCGTGCCACCACTCGAGGAACTTGAGGGCGAAGATGGAGGTCGGGAGCAGGATCTTCAGACTGCTCAGGAGGCGGGGCTGGACGGCGCGGGCGAGGTTGCGTGGGCTGAATATGCTGCCTCCTTCGCCGGGGCGCGCGGGCCCGACGGCCTTGGGTGCTGTGAGGGCCGCGATGGCGGCGTGGTCGGCGGGGCCCAGGCGGCGGATGCGCGTGCCTATGATCCACAGGAAGGGGGAGTGGTATTTTGTGCTGTCGAAGAGGTAGGCCATGTTGAAGGCCAGGAGGGAGAAGTAGTAGGCGGCGTTGACGCTGGGGTAGACATGGCGCAGGAACCACTTGTACCAGAACAGCAGCCGCTGGCGGAGCGAGGCGCCGGGCGGCAGGCTGTCTCGGTCGCGGGTGTAGCCGGCGCCGAGCAGGCTGCTGTGCGCGGCGTGGATGTCGTAGCTCTCGTCCAGCCTGCGCTTGAGCCACGGCAGGCCGACCAGCACGGCGAGGTTCCTCCACACGTCGGCGCCGTGGAGGCGGCTGGCCTCGCGCACGCTCTCCGAGGCGCCCAGCTGGGCGCGGGGGACCTCGCCGCCGCGGACGCGCAGGACGCGGGCGCGCTTCAGGCTGTAGAAGTTCTCGGTGAAGCTGCCGCCGTAGGTGCGCAGGAAGTGGCGCTCGACCAGCAGCATGAGCAGCGCGTAGACGTCGTCGAACGAGTTGAGCACGGGCAGCAGGTAGCGCGGGTAGCGCGGGGTGGCGACGGCGAGCAGGTAGCGCAGCGACGGCGGGAGCAGCGCGGCGAGCTGCTGCTCGGAGAGGAGCTCGAAGAGGGACGGCTTGAGCTCGTCGACGCCGGACTGGAGCGTGGGCAGGAACTCCATGCTGGCGGCGGGCGGCGGCGGGCGGCGGCGGGCGGCGGCGGGCGGCGGC
>VWXS01000039.1:0-221274 GCA_028584115.1 Stagonosporopsis vannaccii | reverse complement strand
TCAAGAGATGGGATGGGCTTGCGGCTAAAAGGTTGTCGTGTCGGCATGCCGGGAGGGGCGAGGGCATGCAAAGACAGGGTTTCGGGGGGGGGGGGTTTCCCCCCCCCCCCCCCCCCCCCCCCGCGAGCCCGCCACTGACGCCCTGGGCTGTAGCCTCGGAGAAATGCCACCAGGAGAAGCGCAAGACGGTCAACGGCGAGGACATTCTCTTCGCCATGACGTCGCTCGGCTTCGAGAACTACTCCGAGGCCCTGAAGATCTACCTGTCTCGATACCGCGAAGTAAGCTGCCCCTTTCCCCTTCGTCTGTGTCTCTCCTTTGTGAACACATTGGCGCAAAACACTTTCTGAACTGCATGTTGATTGGTGCCTCGAGACCCTCCTCGCAAATCAGAACAAGCCAACCGGCCAATTCGGTCCGCCTGGGGCCAGCGCCAACCCGCCCGCCGGCGACACTCAGCAGCAACATGTTCTGACCGGCGACCAAGACATGGCCGAGGATGGCGCCACCGCCTTTGGCTACAGCGTCCACAACGGGAACGGCACCGCCGACTACTAGGACGACGCGCGCCGAGCTGCGAGAGAGTGAAAGAGGGACCTGAGAGGACGGACGGAGACAGAGCAGAGGACCGCAGTCGAGAATTGTTCAAGAGCAGAGTGCCGGGCGGTTTCACATCGTCCAAGGATGACAATGTGGCGCATCGTGTGCGTCCGGGGTGGATGACGGCGCACTCATTGCCCGTAACGCCTCACCTGCACGAGCGACCGAGTGCGGCTAGTTGGGATTCGGCTGCGCTCAGCCAGTGTCTGGATAGGTGTCTTGTTTGTGGTGGAAATGTATTAGACTCACTGCTTGCTCGCGCAACACTGACATGCCGTGCCTGTGATGCTGTATTCATGCTCTAATATGCCTAGACGTGCTATACTTATAGGGCTGTATTCCTGTTCTAATATGCCTAGACATGACATGCTTGCATTGCTGTATTCATGCTCTAATATACCCTAACATGCCATGCTTGCAATGCTATATCCCATGCTCTGTACTCTATGTTCTAATATGCCCTGACATGCCGTGCTTGTAATACTGTATTCATGCTCTAACATGCCGGTCACCTATCTCAGTATGTTGACCCTGACTCCGCCCAGCCTCCAGACGTAGTCGCCGCCGCCGCCGCCGCCGCAGCAGCAGCCTGTCTACGCGCCAGCAGCTCGCTCAACGGCATGTCGTCCTCCTGCTCGTCGTAAAACTCGACATCCTCATCGACACCAAAGTCCTTCAGCCTCTCGCCCTCGGAATTCCGCCACCCTTCTTCGCCCTCTCCGTGCTCCTTCTCCCCCCGGTCACTCTCCTCGTCCTCGTCCTCGTCCTCGTCCTCCACCCCGTCGTACCCTCCATACCCTCCATACCGCTCCCGCTCCCGCTCCCGCTCCCTCACCGCCTCCATCCGCTGCACAAACGGCTTCCGCCGCCTGACCGCGTCCTCGGCCTGCCTTGCGCGGAACGCCGCCACCGTCGCCTCAGCCCCCAGCTGCGCATCCCGGTACGTAAACGCAGGGCCGACCTCCTCCCTCGTCCGCCGGCGATAGGCACGGTCCGGGTCCGGGGGCGGCCACGTGATGCCCTCGTCCTCGAACCCGTTGGTCTCGAAGCTCAGCCCCGTGGCCAGAGGCGGCGTGGCAGCGAGTGGATTCACCCAGCTGAGCGGATTGCGGGAGCCCATGCCTGCGGCCATGTTGGCAAAGATGCCAATGTCGTACGGGAACTCCTGGCGCTTGATGCGCACGCTGCTCCCGTCTGGAGTCGTGAGGTAGCCGCCAAAGTGGCGCGCGCGCCGGAGCAGGGTCTCGTGCCGCGCTTGCTCCCAGCCCTCGATCGTCGTCGTGTTCACGGCCAGAGACCAGATGTTGCGCAGCAGCAGCACCGAGAGCAGGAAGAGCGTTAGGCTGTTTGCGAGGAAGGTGGTGAAGAGGTGGGAGAGCAGCGCAAGCGAGGGGCCGAGGTACGCGGGCTGGTCGCGCGTGTGCCAGAGGTGCGACAGCCGGGTGAAGAGGAGGGATTCAAGCAGGACGAGGCCGAGCGTTGCCGAGAAGAGGAACCGGATGAAGTGTGGGAAGGTGGTGTGCGAGACGCAGTTAGAGGTCCAGGGGCAGTGGTGGTCCATTTTGGGGATGCATCTGAGATGAGGGTGTCAGAGGAAGACAGAGACCTCTTTGCAAGAGAACAACCAGGTGGGAGACAATAATAATTGAAAAAAAAAAAAAAAAACCACAACGTACCTCCCGCACTCTTTGCAATGATGTGCCCGCGGCGGCTTTGCAGCGTCACATTTCCGACACCATTTCCTGCTCTTCACGGCCCCATCTCCCCCTTTCTCCTGCCCACCAGCACCCTCCTTCTCACCCCCTTCCTTCCCCGCCCAATCCCTCGGAATCGTCCCCGGATCAACAAACACGCTCCTTGTATACGTGATCCAAATCAGCACCAGCGTGATGTTAGCAGCAATCAACTCGTTCTTCGTCAGAGGCCCCGGCTCCAGGCGCATCAGCAGCCATTGCGAGGGATAGCCCAGGACGAAGATCAGGAGGTACACAAAGGGCACCGCGAGGCGGGAGAGCGCGGCCATGCTTTGCGGGGGGACAAGTAGTTGCTTGCAGATGCGACGTCGCGGATGTGCGCGCGGGCACGTGATGGATGAGCGTGGGCCTCTACTCCACTCGACTTGTCTGATGCGAGTGCAGTGCAGTGCAGTGCAGTTCGTCCCATCCCGTCCGACACGGTCTCCCTCGTCGAAGCTTCCGCAGCTTCCCCGCTGCAAAGAAATGGCTGTCCCCGCTTGGCCCTTCTTCCTGCTCATTCCTGTGTTTGTTCTGCTTCACCTCTTCGTGGCCCCCTACACCAAAGTCGAGGAGTCGTTTAACATACAGGCCGCCCATGACATCTTGATCCACGGCATTCCGGGGAGCAATGTGGACCAGTTCTTCGCTGCGAATTATGACCACGTCTCGTTTCCGGGGAGTGTACCAAGGACGTTCGCTGGGGCATTGATTTTGACCGGGTTGGCGAGGCCGTTTGTCGGCTTGTTGAGCAATGCTGCGCATATGCAGCTCTTAGGTTAGAATGAGCAGCAGTTGAGGTGAAGAGCCGTGGCTGACTGATGTGTAGTGAGGGGGATACTAGGCCTGTGCAATGCGTTCGCGCTCGTTGCGTTTGGGAGAGCTGTGCAGAGGACGTTTGGCACCACGGCGGGAATCTGGTTTGCGCTGTTTCAGGCAAGCCAGTTCCATGTCATTTACTATGCATCTCGGACGCTGCCAAATATGTTTGCCTTTGTTTTGAGTACGCTGGTAGACCGCATCGATCTTCTACAGGACTGACTCTGCTAGGCAACTTTGCGCTCAGAGCTCTGTTGAATGCACACGCCGTGTCGTTCAGCAGAGAAGACCTCAACCGCAGGCTTAGACTCTGTCTTTACCTTCTAACCATTGCTGGAGTTGTCTTCCGCTCTGAGCTGGCCATCTTGGTGGGCACTATCACGCTTCACCTCCTCATCACCCAGCGCGTCTCAATCATCAAAGTAATCATTCCGGCCGGCGCCAGCGGACTTGTCATAGGCCTTCTGTGTACCGTCTTAATCGACTCATTCTTCTGGCAGTCTTTCCCGCTCTGGCCTGAATGGATCGCCTTCTACTACAACACCATCGAAGGCCACTCTGCCGACTGGGGTGTCTCACCATGGCACTTCTACTTCTCCAACGCGCTCCCCCGCCTCCTTCTCAATCCGTTAACATATCTCCTCTGCATCCCCGTCGCCGTCCTCAACGCCGCCACCCGGCGCCGCAGTCTCGACCTCTTGATCCCGCTCCTCTCCTTCGTAGCTCTATACAGCTTCCTCCCGCACAAAGAATGGCGCTTCATCATCTACATCCTGCCAGGCCTGACCGGCGTCGCCAGCGTCGGCGCATCCTGGATCTGGACCCGGCGGTCCAAAGCCCCCCTCTACGCCCTGCTCTCCCTCCTCCTCGCATCCTCGCTCCTCCTCTCCTTCGCCGCCTCGTCCGCCCTCCTCGCCCTCTCTTCCCTCAACTACCCCGGTGCCACCGCCCTGCAACGCCTACACACCTCCATTCCACACCCGCCGACCCCGCATCTGGCCGTGTACTTCGACAACCTCGCGTGCCAGACGGGCGTGACGCGGTTCTTGGAGCTCCACAGTGCGCCGCAGACGATTGTCGATGTGCTTGAAGCGCAAAACGCGGTACGTCAGCGTAGCTGGGCTTATGACAAGACTGAGGACCCCGTGGTGCTGCGTGATCCATTGTTCTGGGCGAACTTCGATTACGTGCTTGCGGAGAGGCCGGAGAAGGTCATCGGTAGCTGGGAGGTCGTGAGCGTGGTGTATGGGTTTGGTGGCGTGAGGGTGTTGAAGCCGGGAGAGAGGAACGGGGGCTCGGTTGAAGAAGGGGTTGTGGGCGTTGCGGTCGACGGAGATTGGACGGCGAAGGTTGCTGGGACGTGGAAGGCGTTGGAGGGAGTGCTGAGACAGAATGTATTGAGAGGGTACTGGGTGGAAGTCAGGATGGACCCAAGGATCAACATCCTGCGAAATCAGATGAAGTAGAGACAGTTCGTCATAACCAATTGACCTGGCTGTTGCTCCTTGGCCACTTTGGCGCTGCTCCGTGTGATGAGGTCATGACGAAACTGGATTCTCTGATGCATTGTCTCGTCAAAATACGCGCGTGCAAATGCTATAATCTTCCCCTCTGCGCCGTTTTCCACCTCCACTTCACCCTCAACACCCAATGCTCTGTTCTGCAGCTCCTCTCCTCAACGCCACAAGTACCCAAACACCGCCAATTCAAAACCCCCTTCACTGCGCAGGAACATTCGCCGCAGCCTTCTCCCCCTTAGTCTTCTTCTTGTCCTCAACCAGCTCAATATTATCCTCAGGAATCTCCTTGTACTTCTCCAGGATAAACTCCTCAATATCCTCACTCAAATCGCCCTGCACCGTGATCTCCTCCCCTCCACCAGGCAGCTTGGTCACACTTGCGCCCGTGGCAAACTTCTTGCCAAAGTCCTTGCTGACCTTCTTGATGTCCAGCCCGAACGCCTCCAGCCCGGACACCGCCGTCACGTACTTGCGCTTGTTGCGCTCGATGCGCTTGATTGTTATCTTGGAGCTGGCGCGTGTCTCGGCCTCGCGCTTCTCGGCGGTCGCGGCTTTGGTGGCCTTCTTTGCCGCGTCTTTCTCGGCGCGCTTCTGGGCTTCGACGGAGAGGGTGGAGAGGTTCTGGGCGAGGGCTTCTGTGGGCGTATGAGCGCTAACTTTTCTTTTGTTTCTGCTGTCCTAGATGCATGTCGCCGGGAGACTGTGGATCTAGGTGGTGCTGCTGATGGGGGGGGGGGGCAACGAGCGTCTGGACGTACCTTGTGAGTACAGCTTTGCGTGCATGTCTGGGTGCTCTTTCTCCAGCCATTCTTCACACTTCTTCGTTGTCCCGCCGAACTCGCAGTACTGCGGAGGTTTGTCAGTCGCTGGTCGCGCGAGACGCGTGCCGGGCTCGTACCTACTTCTGGTGGTAGTGTGCATACTGCATCTAATTAGCAGCCGCGGAGAACAACTGTCGGGGTCGCTTACCGCCACAGTATGTGACCTTTACTGGTAGTGTGTCTGCCATGATATGTGTTGTTGTGGTTCAGACCGGAGCTCTGGACGTGATGGAGGTTGCGGTGACGGTCGCGAGAAAGCAGTCGTGGTGGGGCAAAGACGTATGGTTGGCGGGGTAGTGCAAGGGTCACTTCTATGGCATTTCAAGAAGAGCAAAAGTGACCAGTGTTTGCTGAGCATATCTTGACGTGCAATTTAAATGTCATATACTTGTTGTTCTTCAGCCGTGAGATATGCAAAGGTAGCTTTTCAAGATATCTTTCCATCTGCCATGCCGTCTTACCATGCCGCAGATGCCCGCCCCGTCTCCAGCATATCAAAGTCGAAGCCAAGTGCAATTGTAGAACTCGACTCCATGAAGCAGACTAGAAGTATACCGGAACTTATTACACGTAGTCTCGACGCTTGGTACACAATCGACACCTTTTGTGACTCCCGACCCATGCTTTTACAAACATCACATGTCCATCCTATCATCTCTTCATGCTTCCACTCTACTGTCCTGGTTGCTGCACGACCTGAACATTGTTCTTCTTCTACTTGCAGTTAGCACGATTCTTGACAGTTTCACAGATTCACCCAACACTGACCTTCCACTTCTCCATCTCATCCTGCCTGCTCTTGTACTGCTTAACCAGCTCCTCAAGCGTCTTCTTCAACCCATCCTGGTTCGTCTGCAGAATAGGCACTATGTCTGCGACTGTACGCTCGGTGAGCACCCCGTTGATCATTCGGAAGCATTTGCGGTCTCCAGGGAGAGGCTCAAGGGTTTCAAGGACGAGCCTGGGTTGTTAGCCGGCAGCACTGTCAAGCAAATGCAACAGAATCCGGAAGTAGAAATTCTAAAAGGGAGAAAAAGAGCGGGAGCTGTACTTATGCTCTTCTGTTTCTTGCTCGATGTCACCGATTTTTGAGGCGATGTTCTGCAGTGTGGTTTTATAGTTTTGATATGTGGTTTGCAGCTCTGTGGCTCGTTAGTCAAGTGCAGTAGTGATTGGCCTTGGGCGTGGATCGCACGTTGCTGCTTGTCTAACTGCGCTTTTGACGCCATCTTGAATCTTGATAATGTGAAGGTGGAGGCACGCGCTTGTTTGCGGGGAGGCTCGGTGGTGTCGTGAAACTTTGCAGCTCACACAGAATCACAGCAGCGTTCAATCGCGGCTAGCCAGTCCAACAGTAAAGTTGCAAGAGGGAGGAAAGAAGTACTGTTTGATTGCTATGCTCAAACCACGAAACATGTGACTTTGCGCCTCATTCGCGTGCTGTTGAAGGTCGCAGTCCAGCGCTTGGACCTCCACGAAATCTCGAGATGCCGATTGGATGATATCGGCATCTTGACTTCACGCCACTACCTTTACCTCTTCGCAGTGCAACTCGCTCCTCACAACTGCTCTACCGTCGATCGCTCTCAGTCTCTGGAATTGTACGCCCACAATGCATCCCCATTTACATACAGAAGAAGTGCAGAAGAGTACGTCATAAACGTCCGGTCCATCCTCGCATCAGGTACACCCTCACTAACAAGCGCCAGACTGCGCCGACGTCGTCGCAGCCCTCGAAGAATGCCATGCCCGCGGCTTCCTCTGGAAAGTAACCGGAAACTGCACGGACGCAAAATACAAAGTAAACATGTGCCTCCGCGGGCTACGGCTCGAGCGAACACGGCAGAACCGCGAGGCGGCGCGGGAGAAGAGAGATCACATCAAGAAGGTCTGGGCGGAGTTGGACGAGGGCAAGTACACTGAGGCGGAGCGTCAGGAGAGGCTAGGGGGGAGGGAAGAGAGGGGGCCAGAAGTCGAAGGCGTTTAGATTGAGTTTAGTGAAGGATGTGTACGATGTGCTGTGTGTTAATACTGAGAAAACTACGAGTATGGAGTTTGAGGCCGGGCTTGTATAGTACGGGTCTGGGGCGTGATAGCAGGCGTTTTAAGGGTCTCTACGGTATCTTATGCAGTTTTGCGAGCGGAGCAGTCATAGGAATGTACGAATCAACGCTTGTTCGAAAGCTTGTCTATGGATTTCGAAGTTTTAAACTATCACAAAGTCGATTGGTGTGTCTACATATCCCTTTTATGCTCGTCTCACGGGATTTAAGGCAATCATCAGTACTTGTGGCCCGGCACCCAGAGATGACACAGGTTGTTACCGCTTGCTTGCAGGGGCATGCAGTATTTAGGCTTCTGGATTATACTAATGCAGAACACTTCTAATCCCTCCATGCTCGCACGCACATCAAGAGTCCGAATCCTCGCTCGACCTCCCGGCAAGTGGTGTAGTACCCAGACTATCTAAGCCTCTCTCTGTGATCAACTTCCCGTCACCATTTGCTGGCAGCGCAGGTAAGCCTGATTCTACCCGTAACTTCTCATACTCTTCGCCCGTCTTCTGCAGCTGCTCCTGGAGGAACTTCTTCCGCTCCTCAATCCGAATCCTGTCATCCTTCAGCTCTTGAAGTTTGCTCAGAATCAGATCCCTGCGTTGCTGTTTCGTTCTGATGTCAATCTGCAGGCCTTCCAGCACCTCATTTAGATCTGGCAACGGTGTGATCTTGGGCGGTGTCTTGGTGTCGTCTTCCTCGTCCTCGATCTTCTGTCCGTAGCGCCCAGCACGCGCTTGTGCAGCCGCAAAAGCTGTATTCCGCTCTTCTTCAGAGTCTCCGGAATCGGAAGCTGAGCCTTCCGCATCATTGATAAGCTCAGCCATGTCCGCACGTCTTTTGCGTTGCGCTTCGCGTTCGGACTTCCGACCTAGGGATATCCGGCCGTCTTCTACGAAATCGTCAAATCCCTCAGCTATGTCTTCATCATCGTGAATCAAGCGCGTTTCGCCCCATTTGTCTTTCGCGCGGAGGGAGATCTCGTTGCGTCTCATGCGGAAATCGTCCTCGCCTTCGTCATCAGACGCCCACGGTCGCTCGCCGTCATCCTCGTAAGCTTTCTCTTCGTGAGCTAGGCGTCTCCGTCGCGCTTTCTTTTCCTCGATCTCAGCGGCGGTAGGAATCGCCGAGGCTGTTGTGGTGGGAAGAGTCGCTGTGTGTCCGAACTTCGAAGCAATATCAAGTGCACGCGACTCTTCCTCTTCTTCAGCAGATGGCTTAAGGTCTCTGGGTGTCGTGGGCGTTGAACTCCGCAGCTCCGCTATGTAGTCCTTGCTATAGGATGGTCTCCCCTCATCTTCTGAAACACCATCGCCTTGGACCAGCGGCGACCTTGCCCGTAACTGTGCACTTTTCTCCAGGGCTATCCGGCTCAGGTTTGACTTCTTTGGCGTAACCACTGCATCGCTCGATTCATCGCCGTCATTGGCATCGGATTCGCCAGGTCCAAACGATATGCGCAGCGAGGAGCGCTTCTTGTTCTTGCCCAATGCGGGTCGCTTTACAACGGAGACTACACCGTGAGTTAGCACGGAGCGCCTACTAAGGTCAGAAACAGGAGCTGGCAGTTTGCGACAAGATAGGAACTTACCGGGCTTCGGTGCTTCATTCTGCGAGCTGTTTGCGCTGTCGCCTGAGTCGTCGTCGTAGGCACCAATCTTGCGCGCAACACGTCCAGAGCCTGCCCGCTTCATTGTGCTTTCGTGTTGTAAGAGACTGCTGTGAGAGACACTAAGGTAAAGTTGTTCCACGAGGTCGAGGCTTCCAACTTCACGAGGTCCACTAGCGTGCTTTCCACGCCAAGAATCGATCGAAAACGCCCGCTGAGGTGCACCACTCGACAACTTAAGCTTCCATACCGACTCGACGCCCGCCTTCCCTAGGAATCCGATTTTCGCAAGACCTTCGCGTAACATACATTTGCCAACATGCCTCAAGCACAGCCGGAGCTCAAGAAGGTGCGATGACTACGTTCAACAAGACTGGCCTAGCTAACAGTAGGTTCAGTACCTCGAGAAGCGCGTCCTCGTCCAGCTTAATGGCAGCCGCAAGGTCATGGGTATTCTGCGCGGCTATGATGTATGTCGCGCCATTCCTGTTTATGAGCATGCTTGATGCTAACCAGCAACAGGTCTACCTCAACATCGTTCTCGATGATGCATTAGAAGAGAAGGCCGGCGGCGAAAAGGTGCGCATCGGCATGGTCGTCATTCGCGGAAACGCGGTCGTCATGCTAGAGGCGCTTGATCGTATCAACCAGGATGTCCCCAAGATCGGCCGGTAGATGCGCCCTCAATGGCAGCTCATGACGACTGCGCGGCAATCGAGACACGACCGACGTGGAAAGCGTGCAGCCCCTACATACAAATCAAAGACGGATGGCTTAAAAGAGTTTTGGCGGAGAAGGCATGCATGGCGTTCAGGCGAAATACTTCATGAGTATGCCTCTCAACCAGCCTGGAAGAGGTCGAGACATGAGGAACTTGCATTGACATATTTTCATATTAGGGCGACACATTGATACCATATCACACGATCTTACTACAGTTGGCGGATTTGGGGCCAAAAATTTCGTGTAGACAAAAGTGCGGATGGCAGAAAGTTGCCAGACTATTACATTGATACCACAACTCCAGCTTGCCCCGTCTGATGTGGACTTCGCTGACCTGTCTTTCTGCTTTGCCAAGAGTCATGCAACCCGCGAGCTCAGACCAATCGAGCATCTGACCCAAGCAATCTCTGTAGTGTCTCACCTCAATGCAAATTAATGGAAAGTCACAGTCAGCAGCGTCGTGTTGTGTCGAATATTGCCACCCATTGCAGCCTGGCGACAAATCTAATAACGAGCGTAGCACAGAACAACCTCACGTAGTGACATGTCACAAGCTGAACAGATAACGACAGCCACTTCAAGCAAAACGCAATTTTTACATCAACAGTACTGCTACAACTTCGCCTTCCCATCTTTAGTGTGACCCTTCTTATACTCCTGCACCAGATCCCACGCAACCTCCGCATACGGCTTCATCATAGCCCCATAGTCCTTCGCCTGCGCGCTACTCGCCTGCCTGACCGCATACCTAGCCGCAATACCCTGCATGATAATCGTGTTGCGGTACGTAGCAAAGGCATCGCCCCACGTCAAATCGGGGCGCGGATCCCACCCCGCGACCTCGGTATACCAGGCGACGAGCTGCTCGCGCGTCGGCAGCCCAGGCGTAGCGCCGGGGATGAACCCTTCGTGTGCGCGCCCCACGGATTTGGCTTTGGAGGATGAGGCGGTCAGGTGGGGGCTGAGGAGATTGGTCAGGTCGGACAATGGGTGACCAATCGTGCTCATTTCCCAGTCGAGGATGCCAATGACGCGCGGTTCGGTTTTGTGGAAGACCAGATTGTCGATCTTGTAGTCGCCGTGGATGAAGGTGCCCTTGTCCGCGGGCTGGGTCGCTGGGTCGCTGAAGAAGGCGACCATATCGTCTTGGTGGGGGATCTTGCCTACGGGCTCGCCGGTTTCTTTGTCTTTGGTTGCAGCTTGTGCTTGGGAGATGGTGTTGAAGGTTGCGATTTGGCGGTTGTAGAAGCCAGTGGGTTTACCGTAGGAGGAGAGGTTCACGGAGGCGGGCTGCACGCGGTGGAATTTGGCAAGCGTGGTTATGGCCGAGCGCCACCTGGTCAATTAGTATGCGTGAAAAAGATGGGCTGGAGAGGGTTGGACGTACATGATCGTCCGTTCTTCCGGGGTCACACCAGGGATTGCTGGGTCTTCAAAGATGCGCCCGTCAAGAAACTCCATTATGTAGAAGTCACTGCCCACAACACTTTCATCTTGGCAGAGCGCGTAGGCTTTGGGCACTGGGACGTCCGTCTTTTCGAGAGCGTGGATTATGCGGTACTCGCGGTCGACTTTGTGAGCCGTCTATGACTGTATTAGTGCAGTCTGTAAACTTCTCTTTTGCTCATACCTTTGAGAGAAGCGTGCCCGGAGGCTTCTTCCTCATGACAAATTTCTTGCCATTCTTATCTGTGAGTTGGTATGTTGGGTTCGACTGGCCATAACCAAACTGCATTCGTTAGCTCAGTAGTGTCGCGTGCTCTGCGCTCTACACACCTGCTTAACATCAATGGGTACAGCAATTTCAGGGACATTAGTAGTAATGTAGCGCTCTAATGAGGCTATGTCTATGGGTTGTCGTACGTTCCCGGCCATCGTGTGTAGCTGTGTGAGGTCGACATTTCGGGGCGCATGGGGATGATGTAGTTGGAGATGCCGAGGTACGCGGGGACGATCCTTAGAGACTCGGTGCCGACTCGATCAACTCCCCACCCGAAAAGTTGGGGTTTGAGGACATCAACAAAGCTACACTGAGTTGATATCGAGTCTTAGATTATCAGTTTTCCATAAAATACTGTATGCGCTGCTAAATGAGGCTACTGCCTGCCAGGTATACTTAAAAGATTCGTTATGATCAAGCCAACCTTCTCAGGAAATGCTTTGTGGTACGTTTCGAATTTGACAAGAGCTGAAATGTGTACCAAGCCAACAATGGCCTGCCCCAAAGTCCCAAGCAATTGCTCAGGTAGGACTCGACTCTGAGATCTAGACAAAAGCACGTGAGCACGCGTGAAATTGCTTCATCGCGTCGCGTGTATCGAAGAGTGGAAGGCTAAGCACGCCTTGCATGCAGCGATGTTGACTGCTCTCTACCAAGTCGCATGTGGAGATTGTGATCGAAGAGTTCCCCGAGCATCGTGATTACAGGGTGTGCAAACGTGACACACTCTTCTAATGTGGTCAAAACGTGTAGGTCTATGCCCAGCGAACGCCTGGAGTAGACGTCTGCTGAAAGCACAGGCTTCGTGTCAGGACTGGGAACGTGCGCGAACCACATCTGCAAACGTCATAAACAGGTTCGAGCAAAGTTGCCTTTCTCGAGAACATGGTCGATGCAACTTTGGATTTGCAAGGTTGCTTAAAGTAAACAAACATGGCCGTGAAGGTGTTTTGTGCTGTGAATCACGATGACGCTCGCTGCTGGTTGGCTTGTCTCTGTCGGGCAGCAACCGCGCGGGCAATACCCCTGTCCATCAACAATATACATGGCAACCCAGATACACGAAACCTTGTACAACGGCAACATCGCGCACTCAAGCCAATATGTCAGGCTTTGGAAGTTCCATTAGCACGCCTCGGCGTTTAAGACCCAACCTTCGCCCAGCTGAATCGTCGCCCAACTTGTCGTTTTCGGCCAGCTCAATCGCACGACAGGCCTCTCTGAGCGCACTCACCGGCGGCGCATCGCCCTCTCCTGGCAACATGGCAGACGGGCAAGACATTGACATCGGCGATACAGTGGATGTGCCGGGCGGCATGCATGGGGTTGTCAAGTTTGTGGGCAGCATCCGTGGCAAGAAGGGCGTCTTCGCTGGCGTCGAACTGAGCATGGCTTTTGCGTCGCGCGGCAAGAACGACGGTGCTGTCGATGGCACGCAGTACTTCACCACCACCACACCTGGCTCTGGAATCTTCCTGCCGGTTCACCGCGCACTCAAGCGCTCATCGGGCACCTCGGACGACTTCCCACCTTCTCCCACGACACCCTCGCACGCGAGCAATAACTTCAGCCTATCCACCACTGAGAAGCCCAACTTCAGTCCGAACGCACCATCCGTGTCGAAATCCAAATTTTCGCAATCGCTCGGCCCTGGCGCCCGTCCAAGGCGACCGTCAAACGCGCGCCCCGAATCCCCACTGCGCAAAGCATCGAACCTGGCCCCTCCAACGCCGGGTCGCAGCGGCAGCGTCACACCCTCCCAGTTCTCAAAGAGCGCCATTGGAGCCCCGCCGAGGTTCGCTAGCCCCGCGCCTCCGCGTACTGCAGGCGTCCAGAAGCCGCGTACCCCAGGCCCTCCTTCGAGACCGTACTCACGAAACACCAACTCCCGCCTTGGCCAACACGACACAATCGATGAGGATGGCGAGGAGGCATCAAATGGTGCTGCACGCACGAGCAACGACTCGATGGCGAACTTCAAGACAAGTCGCATGGGCAGCCGACCCAATTCAGCACCAAATGCTGAAGTTCAGCGGCTGAACAAGATCATCCAAGAGCGTGACAAGCAGCTGGAAGAACAGGCAACGGCACTCACAGATATGGAGGCGACACTAGCAGAGATTCAGAGCCTCATGCCTGAAGGCGGTTTTGAGCGCGAGCCAGCCGAGTCTAATGATGTGCGTGAGCTGCGCGCTATGCTGAGAGACAGAAATGATAAGATCGCCATGCTCACGGCCGAGTTCGACGCACACCGAGCAGACTTCCGCAGCACCATCGACACGCTGGAGCTGGCGAGCACAGAAACAGAACGTGTCTATGAGAAGAAGGTCGACGAACTGCAGGCCGAGCTGATGGAGTTACATTCTCGCAACGAAGATGTCGAGACTGTGGCGATGCAGCTGAAGCAACTTGAAGAGCTGGTACAAGAGCTTGAGGAGGGCCTTGAGGATGCTCGAAGAGGCGAAGCTGAAGCTCGAGGCGAAGTTGAATTCCTGAGAGGCGAGGTGGAACGCGGTCGTTCTGAATTACGGCGCGAACGCGAAAAGGCCGCGGAGGTGCTGAAGAGTGCCAACAACATGGTCGACGGGCCGGTTCCCGCCGGACAACGAGAGATTGAGCAGCGAGACGACGAGATCAGAGGGCTTAAGGCTATCATCCACTCTTTGAGTTCGGGCGTCCCCGAGGACCATGGCCGCTCTCCTCTGTCGCGACAAAATTCTGCTACGCACACCGAAGAGCTCAAGTCATCTCAGGCCACCGCAGAGCGGCTTGAACGCGAGAAGGAAGAACTGCGTGGACTCGTTGAGAGGAAAGCATACCGAGAAGAGGAGCTCGAGCGCGAAATCGAGAAGCTCAAGAGCCAGATCGAATCCCCTGTGCAGCGCGAGAGCGTCATTAGCAATGCCGTTTCTGAACATACAGTAAAACAGGAGCCGTACTCGACAGCGAGAGACTCCAAGGACACTGTCGGAAGCTGGCGAGCGGCTCCTGCTCGCCGCGATCCTCCAACGACTCTGGAGCCCACGGTTGAGTCAGATGGTCGCTCATCCGCTGCTGATAGTGTGCTGTGGTGCGAGATTTGCGAGACTGGAGGACACGACATACTCAACTGCTCCGCTATGGGCAGCGACGCAGCGCAGAAGGATACTGAACCACGTCAAGATAAGGAAGAGGGTGTAGTTGAGGCTCTGAGAAACCTCTCCGTATCATCTGACCACGCTCGGCCTACTGGTTTGACCCCAACTAAGTCGCCAGGCAACGCTCCCACGACTCCGCTCCCAATTCCAGCTTTCAACCACTCGAACTCCTCGCTGGTGCCTCCTAAGGGCGCTGCTGTAGCGGATCCGGACAAGTGGTGTGCCCTGTGCGAGAACGAAGGCCACGATGTCACAGAGTGCCCAAACGAGGATGCTTTCTGAGCGAATAATTTGTAGAGGATTCTATTACAGCGATGATATCCAGCGCCGTTCGATGCCTTTAGATCGTTGCGTTGATTTTTTTTTCAATGCTGATACCCAGATGTTCCTCAACACCAACTTAGCTTTCTCCAATTAGAATAACGTGAGCCCATCGAACGCTATATCTTAGTAGAGTGCGACATGTGATTCCATGGTGTAGAACGTGCAGGCAAGTCATGTCAACCGCTAAGCTGCTCACGTGACAAACGCGGCGGCCTCGAGCTTCGACTTAGCTTCATCATCAAAAGTTTCGCCGCTTCAACTTGCCATTCAACGCAGGGCGCGCCCCGCATTCCACTCTCTATACCTGCGACCGTTCTTCTCCTAGGTATTGCGCGCATACAGTTGTAGTCGGATCTTTTGCGTGTAGGTTTGAACGCCGCTGCACGCCACTTTACGGCATCACCTAGGACGCGCAAAGCGCAGAAGACGCGACACCACCGACATCATGGCGCAGAACCCCAACAACCTCGCGCAGTTCAAGTACGCGGCGATGTCCAACCTGGTTCTCCAGGCGGACCGTCGTTTTACTTCGCGCCGCCCAGATGAACACACCGGTGACCCAGAGTCTCTCGCAGGGCGCATTAACATCCGAGATATGGGAGGGAGGACTGCGCAGGACAAGGCGCCCACGCAAATAAAGAAGCCCAAGGGGCTAGGCGTGGAACGGGGGAGCCTCACAGAGGGTGGCGATGTGCTTGAGCGCGAGCAGCGCAAGCGGAAGAGGGACGACGGGACAAGTGCCTATGGAGCCACAGCCACCGCAGACTTCAACATTGAAGGCCTCCGATACAGGCCGCGGACGCCAGCGACGCGGAATACATTCGAACTCATTACGACAATTGTGAGCAAGGCTCTCGGCGATGTGCCGGTGACGACGCTCAGAAGTGCCGCCGATGCTGTGCTCGAATATCTCAAGGACGACACCATGAAAGATTTTGACAAGAAGAAAGAGGTGGACGACCTCCTTGGTAGCTCAATGAGCGCGAAAGAGTTCAATGAGCTGGTCAACTTGGGCAAAAAGATCACAGATTACGATGCGCAGGATGACGACGAGGATGGTGATCAGGCAATGGCGGACGCCGATGGCGCTGAAAATGACGACAACCAGGGCGTAGCCGTTGTTTTCGATGACGACGAAGATGATGAAGAGGCCCAGAACTTCGAAGTCCGCGATGCCGACACCTCAGATGAAGAGGAGGAGCAGGAGACAGCTGTCGAGCAGGTTGGGATCGACAAGGAGGAGGCGGACGGAGGTTTTGCAGACACAGAAGAGATGATCGTCCAGGGCGATGTCGCTGTTTCTGCAGATCGCAAAGATGGCGCAGACAACTTGGTACCCGCGTACGAGATCGATGCATATTGGTTGCAACGGCAGATCGGACAGGTGTATGCAGATGCGCACACGCAGCAAGAGAAGACACAGAGTGCGCTACAGATCCTAGCAGGGGTTGCGGAAGATGGCGAGGAGAAGGATCTGCGTGAGATTGAAAACGATCTCATGGAACTTTTCGACTACGAACATCACGAACTTGTTGCAAAACTCGTCCTAAACCGCGATAGGGTCGTCTGGGTGACACGGTGGAGACGTGCTGCGGAGGACAACGACGAGCGGACAGCTATTGAGCGGGAGATGAAGGCTGCTGGCCAGCAACAGATTCTGCAAGAGCTAAGGGCACGAGAGACTGGCGTCAAGACAGAAGATGCCGGGCAGGGCAAAATGAGGTTCAACATTAACCCCATCAGTGCCTCAGATTCAAAGGATGTGGATATGGAGGATGCGCCAAAGCCTGATGGTATTGTTGGTGGACTGCAGCCCAACAGCCGTCTGGTGAACCTCGACAATATCATCTTCGACCAGGGTAATCATCTCATGACTAACCCCAGCGTCAAGCTGCCGCAAGGATCCACAAGGAGACAGTTCAAGGGATACGAAGAAATCCATGTCCCCGCGCCGAAAGCAAAACGCGATCCGAACGAGCGACTCATGCCTACTTCCGAGCTCCCAGATTGGGCGCGAGTAGGATTTGGAAACTCCAAGTCCTTGAATCGCATTCAGACGAAGTGCTTCCCGACCGCATTCAACGACGATGGCAATATGCTTATATGCGCTCCTACCGGTTCTGGAAAGACCAACGTGGCCATGTTGACCATGCTTCGCGAGATCGGCAAGCACCGAAACCCATCCACTGGCGAGATCGCGCTTGACGATTTCAAAATCATCTACATCGCTCCCCTTAAGGCTTTGGTTGCCGAACAAGTCGGTAACTTTGGGAAACGCCTGGAACCCTACGGCATCAAGGTCTCTGAGCTTACTGGCGATCGCCAATTGACAAAGCAGCAAATCGCCGAGACTCAAATCATCGTTACAACACCCGAGAAGTACGATGTCATTACCCGCAAGGCGACCGACACCAGCTACATCAATCTCGTCAAGCTTATCTGTATCGACGAGATCCACTTGCTTCACGATGAGCGTGGCCCGGTCCTAGAGAGTATCGTTAGCAGAACGCTTCGCCGCAGTGAGCAGACGGGTGATAATGTTCGCATTGTTGGTCTCAGTGCTACGCTGCCCAACTATAGAGACGTCGCAAGCTTCCTCCGCGTGGACCCGGATAAGGGTCTTTTCCACTTCGATGGCACATTTCGACCTTGTCCCTTGAAGCAAGAGTTCATCGGTGTCACTGACAAGAAAGCTATCAAACAGCTGAAGGCTATGAACGACGTCTGCTACACGAAGGTCTTGGAGCAAGTGGGTGAACACAGGAACCAGATGCTCATTTTCGTGCATTCGCGAAAGGAAACAGCGAAGACAGCCAAGCACATTCGTGATAAGGCACTAGAGGAAGAGACGATAGGCAAGATCCTGAGATCAGATGCTGCGAGCCGAGAGATTCTGAGAGAGGAGTCTGAGGCAGTACAGAACGCTGATCTTAAGGATCTCATGCCCTACGGATTCGGTATCCATCACGCTGGTATGTCGCGAGCGGACAGATCGACTGTTGAGGACCTCTTCGCCGATGGCTCCATCCAAGTTCTTGTCTGCACAGCAACATTGGCTTGGGGTGTCAACTTGCCAGCCCACACCGTCATCATCAAGGGCACACAAGTTTATTCGCCTGAGAAGGGTAGCTGGGTCGAGCTCAGCCCACAGGATGTGCTGCAGATGCTGGGTCGTGCTGGTCGTCCCCAGTATGACACATATGGAGAAGGTATCATCATCACAACCCAGGCGGAAATTCAGTACTATCTATCGTTGCTGAACCAACAGCTGCCGATTGAGTCCCAACTTGTCAGCAAACTAGTTGATAACCTCAATGCTGAGATCGTATTGGGCAATGTCCGCAATCGGGATGAAGGAGTTGACTGGTTGGGCTACACATACCTCTTCGTCCGCATGCTGCGATCGCCAGCTCTTTATAGAGTGGGTCCGGAGTATGAGAACGATACCGTTCTGGAACAAAGACGAGTCGACCTTATTCACGCAGCAGCACATATCTTAGAAAAGTGCAGTTTGATTAAGTACGACAGGAAGACTGGAGCTCTGCAGCCGACTGAGCTTGGAAGGATCGCCTCTCACTATTACATCTCACATAACTCGATGCAGACGTATAACCAGCACATCCAGCCTGGTATCACGGCCATCGAGCTGTTCCGAGTCTTCGCGCTTAGTGAGGAGTTCAAGTACATCCCCGTCCGTCAAGACGAGAAGCTTGAACTTGCCAAGCTCCTCGGTCGCGTTCCCATTCCAGTGAAAGAAGGTGTTGAAGAAGCACAAGCAAAGATCAATGTGCTCTTGCAGGCCTACATCTCGCGCCTCAAGCTTGAAGGTCTTGCCCTTATGGCTGATCTCGTGTATGTCACACAGTCTGCCGGCCGTATCTTGCGCGCAATCTTTGAGATCTGTCTCAAGAAAGGATGGTCGCAGGTTGCCAAATTGGCTCTCGACATGTGCAAGATGGCAGAAAAGCGCATGTGGCCTACTATGACACCTTTGCGACAGTTCCCTACTTGCCCACGGGATATCGTACAAAAGGCCGAGCGCATTGACGTCAGCTGGTCCAGTTACTTCGGTCTTGATCCGCCAAGTATGGGCGAACTTCTAGGCATGCCCAAGGCCGGTAAGGCTGTGTGTCAACTTGTCGAAAAATTCCCTCGCCTCGAGATTGAAGCCACACCTCGCCCAGTAACAAGGTCATTATTGAAGCTGGAGCTCGCGATCAGACCAGACTTTGTCTGGGATGACGCTCTCCATGGTGCGTCAGAGGCTTTCTGGATTCTAGTCGAGGACTGCGATGGTGAGCAGATCTTGTTCCACGACCAGTTCATTCTCCGCAAAGACTATTCACAAGGCGAGGTGAACGAGCACCTCGTCGAGCTGACTGTGCCAATCGACGAGCCGATGCCTCCGAACTATTTCATCACCGTTCTGTCAGACCGATGGATGGCTTCAGAAACGAAACTTGCCGTCTCTTTCCAGAAGCTTATTCTACCGGCCAAGTTCCCGGCCCACACCCCAATCCTTGACCTCCAGCCGCTGCCTGTTTCGGCACTGAAGAGGAAGGAGTACATGCCTCTGTACGAAGACATCAGCCGGTTTAACCGAGTTCAAACACAAGTCTTCAATTCTCTCTACACAACCGACGACAATGTCCTTATTGGGGCTTCAGCCGGCATTGGCAAGACATTCTGTGCCGAGTTTGCCATTCTCCGACATTGGGCTAGTGATGCCGAGGGTCGAATCGTGTATCTTGCGCCTTTCCAGGAGCTCGTTGACAACCAGTACAAGAACTGGAACGCACGCTTGTCCGGACTCAGTGGTGGCAAGGATATTGTCAAGCTTACAGGCGAGACCACAGCGGATTTACGACTTCTCGAGAAGGGTGATCTTGTGTTGGCAACTCCTTCACAATGGGACTCTCTGTCGCGTCAATGGCAGCGCAGGAAGAACGTACAGACTGTCGCTCTTTTAATCGCTGATGAGCTACACATGCTAGGCGGCGCTAACGGACATGTTTACGAGATCGTCGTCTCGCGCATGCAAGCCATGGCTGCCCAACTGGAGTCCAAATTGCGTATTGTCGGTCTCAGCGTATCCCTTGCTAATGCTCGGGATATTGGAGAGTGGATCGGCGCCACGAAGCACACAATCTACAATTTCAGTCCCGGCGTTCGCGCTGTGCCGCTTGAACTGAAGATCCAAACCTTCACTATTCCCCATTTCCCATCATTGATGATGGCGATGGCAAGGCCAACTTACAGCGCCGTCACACAGATGTCGCCCGACAAGCCCGCTATGATCTTCGCACCAAACCGCAAGCAGACCCGATTGTCTGCTGCTGACCTGTACAATGCTGCCGTTGCTGATGACAACGATGATCGATTCCTCAACGCCCCATTGGAAGATATTCAGCCAATCTTGGAAAAGATCAACGAGCACTCATTAGCCGAATCACTGACCCACGGTATTGGGTACTTCCACGAGGCACTCAACTCCTTTGACAAGAAGGCTGTGCAGCACTTGTTCAAGGTTGGTGCCATTCAGGTTCTGATCGTGTCACGTGACTCATGCTGGGAGATCGACAGCAGCGCTCATCTCGTTGTGGTCCAAGGGACTCAGTTCTTTGAGGGCCGTGAGCACCGATATGTCGACTATCCCATCAGCGAGATCCTGCAGATGTTCGGCAAAGCGGGTCGGGTTGGTCAAGACAAGTCGGCAAAGGGAGTGCTCATGCTGCCTGCAGTCAAGCGTGACTACTTCAAGAAGTTCTTGAACGAAGCACTACCGATCGAAAGTTATCTGCATGATTACCTGCATGATGCTTTCGTCGCAGAAATCAGTGCGAAGACAATCGAGTCAACTCAAGAGGCTGTCGACTGGTCTACCTACACCTACTTCTATCGTCGATTATTGGCCAACCCTAGCTACTACAATCTGCACGACACCTCGCATGAGGGCCTCAGCGCTCACTTGTCTGAGCTTGTTGAGCAGACGCTGAAGGAGCTGACGGAAGCCAACCTTATCGAGCATGACGAGGACGAGGACACGATCACGCCCCTCAACCCGTGCATGATCGCGGCCTACTACAACATCTCTTTCATCACAATGCAGACTCTCATGATGTCGCTCAACGGCCGGACCAGTCTCAAGGGCGTTCTGGAGATCATCACCGCGGCTACGGAGTTCGAAGACATCCAGATCCGCCGCCACGAAGACCACATCTTGCAGCGCATCTACGACCGTGTCCCGTACAAGATGCAAGAGCCCAACTTCGAGACCCCACATTTTAAAGCGTTCGTCCTCCTGCAAGCTCACTTCTCCCGTATGCAGCTTCCCATCGACCTCGCAAAGGATCAGGAAACTGTCATCCGCAAGGTGCTCAACATCCTCAGCGCATCTGTGGACGTGCTCTCATCCGAGGCACACCTTAACGCCATGTCCGCCATGGAGCTCTCACAAATGGTGGTCCAGGCAATGTGGCAAAAAGACAGCCCGCTTAAACAGATCCCTCATTTCGACACCGACACGATCCGCGCGGCCGCGAAGTTCAACATTAATGACGTGGACGACTTCATCAACGCCATGGATGAAGATGAAAACCCAGAATACAAGAACCTCATTAAGGCTCTCGACGTCGACAACCGCCAACTCGCTGACATCGCGAACTTCACAAACAATTTCTATCCCAACATTGAGCTCGAGCACGAACTCGTCGATCCCGAGGACATTGCTTCCCACTCTCCCGCACAGCTCAAGGTCCGCATCACACGTAACATCGACGAGGACGACGAACTGCAAACAACGGTCCACGCACCATTCTTCCCGGCGGAGAAGACGGAAAGCTACTGGCTTGTCGTCGGCGAGCAGAAGGAGCACAGCTTGCTGGCAATCAAGAAGGTCACCGTGCCGAGAAAGTTGGACACCGTGCTTGAGTTTACGCTTGAAAAGCCGGGAGAGCATGAACTGACACTATATCTCGTATCGGACAGTTATCTAGGTGTAGATCAGGCGCCAACATTTCAGGTGAACGCGGCGGAGGGCATGGAGGAGGACAGTGAGGAAGAGGAGGAGGAGTAGATGATTATGAATTGTCTGGCAGCTAGTAGCTAATATGGGCGTGATTCGCCTCTGGCGTTGGGGGTTCAAAGTTGCATTTATGTAGTATACGCGCGCGAGTTTCTGTACATGTCAAAAGTATCAAGACACGTTTCCATCTTTTCATCGCGACGAACAAGTCAAAACGATATGCCTGGTATCCACAAGTGGTGGTCGGACACGAACACCTGACGACGCTGTCATGGAAGTGCCAGAGATTCAGCGTGAAGAATCCGACGACAGATACGTAGATCTTGTTGCACAGTTTGTCAGGGAGACGGCGAAGGGGCGGAGTGGTAGAAAGTGAGCTGCAAAATACCTGGACACTAATGCAGCTGAAGTCATCTGTCAAATACACGCCATTGTCAGAAGTAGTGGAACTGTAGTTGTTGGTTGGTTGGTTGAGTCGCAGGTGTTGTATTGTATAGGTTGTGGTGCGTTTGCTGCGACTGCTGCTATGTATTCCGAATCGATGTTCAGTCTTATGAAGAGGGCGCTTGGTCAGAAATTCGAGCTGTGGAAGCCACGATGTTGATGGACCGTAACGTACCGTGCTTTTGCACAGCAAGCAAGCGTGAGCTCCGACGCAAAGGTAAGCTCATCATCAGACATGAAGGACATCACCGGCATTGGAGAGTTGAGGATTGAAGTTGAGATCTCATTACTTCGAACTATTCATACAACAGCTGTTTGTGCAAAAGCGACGCCCCGCTAAACAATTGGTATGTGACAAAGGAAAAGTTTGCTGAGGAGCTGACATCGAACTGGGGCTAAGCCCAGATCTTTCAACGAGAACGCTGCAAATCATTATCCGAACTACCAACCTTAGGTCTGAGCACCTTCAGTGCTGACCTTCCAACCCCCCGATCTTCCAGTCAGAGCCAAAGGCCTCATCCCCTCGTGTCGATAGTATATGGTATCATTTTTGGGCGATTAGGAATCATCAACGTCGTACCGCTCACGTCTATCAGACGCATCGTTTATTTGTTGCCACCGAGCAGGCCGCCAACGAGAGGGATGTTGCTCACGCCACCGCCACTCTTCTTCTTCTTCTTATCGTCGCCACCGAAAAGGCCACCAAGGCCAAGACCGCTGAGGAGTTTGTTGATTCCAAGGCCGCCCAGGAGGCCATTGACAAGGCCACCGAGACCAAGACCGTTGAGGAGCTTTCCGACAAGGTTGAGAACACCCGTCAACAGCAGACCAACAGCGGCAATGATCTGGAACAGGGGCTCGGTGAGAAGAGCCCAGAGAGGGTTGAGCTTCTTCTTAGCGTGGGGCATATCGGAGATCTTCTTCTTCGCGTTGTCGATGGTAGTGACAACAGTAGAGGTAAGCTCCTTCAAGCAGTCCGCAAGCTTATACTCCTCAGGTGTAGCTTCGCCAGTCTGCTGGCGGCCCTTAGCCTGAGCAGCGATGCGGCCATCGGGATCGAGACCACGGAGCGAGCCATTGCACTCGTTCAAGATGCGGCCACCCTCTTCGATAAGAGGCTTGACGTTGTTGACTAACTCATCCTCGTCAAGCTCGTCGCGGGGCGTGCGGTCAGCCTTCTCGATGTGCTAAAGAATCATTAGTATGTGACACAAATAGGTTGTGTGGTTCAGAACTTACCTCGGTGATTTGCTTCATGACAGGCTGGACACGCTCAAGAGTCTGCTGGCAGATGGCGGCCATCTTGTTGGCAAGCTCAGAGTCCTCACGGCGCTGCCTCTCCTCGTCTGTCTCATCTTCCGGAATCTCCTCTTCTTGAATGTTACCCAGGAGAGTGACCTCACCAACCTTGTTGCCGTCATTGTCAATAACATAGCCGTTGTCATCGATCTCGAGACCCGCGCAGTGACCAAGATCACCAGCAGTAAGACGGCCAATGATGTCACCATTCTCATCGCGTACCTCGCCCTCCTTGTTGACGTGCATGCCAGCCATGGGGTTAATGCGACGCTCCTTCTCCTCCGGCTCCCAGCGCTCAGCCTTACCAATGACGTTTCCGTTCTTGTCATTGATATCACCATCCTCATCAACATGATGACCGACAAGCTTCTTGATGTCACCCTCGATGACACGACCGATGATGGAGCCGTCGGGGGTTTGGACGGTACCATCCTTAGCAATGCTGTTGTTGTCAAATCCAGCGAATGGTCCCTCGGGTCCGGAGGAGGCACCGTGAACGAGCTCAGCCTTGCCAACGATGTTTCCAGCATTGTCCCAGATCTGGCCCTTACCATCAACCTTCTTACCAACCAGGGTTGCTGGGTCGCCCTCGGAGACGCGACCAAGGATAGTTCCAGATGAGTCGACAACATTGCCAGCTTTGTTGACCGTGCAGCCAGCAAGCGCAGAGAGGTCAACCTCCTCGGCTTCTTCTTCCTCGAACGGCTCAGCATGGCCCTTGACGTTACCATACTTGTCGATGATATCACCGTCTTCGTCGACTGAGTGACCGACAAGCTTTTTCGCATCGCCCTCCGTGATTTGGCCAACACGGTTGCCGTCATTGTCCTCAACGAATCCATCCTTGACAACACGCAGGCCTTCGAAGCCGGCAAAAGGTCCCTCTTGACGAGTGACACGCTCGTTGTCAGGAATCAATTCGCAACGGCCGACGACCTTACCAGTGTCTCCGTGGATAAGACCCTCGCCGTCGGACTTGCGACCAGCAAGCTCCTTCAAGTTACCCTCGACGAGCTTACCGACAGGGATGCCCTCGCCATTGACAAGGTAGCCTTGCTTGTTCAGGGTAAGACCATCAAGAACAGAGAGGTCGGCGGGAGCCTCCTCCTCTTCGTCCTCCAGTGGCTCCGCGTGGCCCTTGACGTTGCCGAACTTATCGAGGATGTCTCCATCCTCATCGACATGCAAGCCAACAAGACGCTTGGCGTTGCCCTCAACGACAACACCGACGACGTTCTCATCAGCATCGGCGACTTTGCCATCGGCAATGACGCGAAGGCCTTCAAGACCACCAAAGATACCTTCAGGCTTGGACTCGCGCTCACTCTCAGGAATCAACTCGCAGCGGCCGATAATCTTCCCGGTGTCATTGTGGATGAGACCCTCGCCATCGGACTTGCGGCCCGAGAGCTCCTTGATATTGCCCTCGACCAGTCGGCCGATGGGAATACCATCCTGGTTGACGAGCTTGCCCTGCTTGTTCAGAGTGAGGCCATCAAGGACCGACAGATCCTCGGGCTCCTCCTCCTCGGGCTCCTCCTCTTCAATGGGCTCGGCGTGACCCTTGACGTTGCCGAACTTGTCAAGGATATCACCGTCTTCATCAACGCGGAGGCCGATGAGGCGCTTGGCGTTGCCTTCGACGACCTCGCCAACAATGTTCTCATCCTCATCAGCGACCTTGCCGTCGGCGACGACGCGTAGACCCTCAAGGCCGCCGAAGATACCCTCAGGCTTAGACTCACGCTCATTCTCGGGAATGAGCTCAACACGACCAATGACTTTGCCGGCATCGTTCCAGATCTGACCCTCCTCATCGATTTGGCGTCCACTGAGCTCCTTCGGGTTGCCTTCAACGAGGCGGGCAATTGGTACGCCTTCGTCGCCGATGACATTACCCTGCTTGTTGACGGTCTTGCCCTTCAGGGATGAAAGGTCCTCTGGCGCAGGGGCCTCCTCCTCAGGCTGCTCCTCCTCTTCGTAGCGCTCGGCGTGACCAACGACTGAGCCCTTCTTGTCTAGGATATCACCATCCTCGTCGACGGCACGGCCGATAAGCTTCTTAGCGTCACCCTCGACGACCTGGCCGACGCGGTTGCCGTTCTCATCCTCAACATAGCCGTCCTTGACGACAGTGAGGCCATCTAGACCAGCAAATGGAGCCTCATCCTCAGCGTCTTCCTGGGGAACGGTCTGAGCACGACCAATGACATTGCCCTTGTTGTCCCAGAACTGACCCTCGGCATCGGCGGTAATGCCAGATTTGGAAAGCTTCTTCGCGTCACCCTCGGTGAGCTCACCAACGATGTTTCCGTTGTCATCGATGAGCTTGCCGGACTTGTTGACGGTAAGACCCTCAAGGATAGACAGAGGTGGGAGGTTGTCTTCCGCAGCTTCCTCGGCATCCTCAGCGGCGCCTTCAGCGGCATCTTGAGCGTCTTCGGCAGCATCCTTCGCATCTTCAGCCTGGTCGACTTGCTGCTCAATGATCTTGGGCAGGGTCTTGACCTTTCCGATGACGTTGCCATCCTTGTCAAGAACCTCACCCTTCTCGTTAATCTTCTTGCCGGCGCAATCTTTGATGTCGCCCTCAGCAAGCTCGCCGATAGGCTCACCATCTTCGTCGAGCACCTGGCCCTTCTTGTTGACCTTGAGGCCGTCGAGAATGTCAAGATCAGGGGTAACCTCGACCTCCTTGACCTCAGGCTCGACCTCACCGAGACGCTCCTTGAGCTCCTTCTGAGCCTCGAAAGCAGCCTCGCCAGCAACGACGTGGACCTTTCCAATAGGGTTGCCCTCTTTGTCGAGAACCTCACCCTTGTCGTTTATGGTCTTACCAGCGCAGTCCTTGGCCTCGCCCTCAACGAGCTCACCAATCTCCTCACCATCAGCGTCAAGGACCTTGCCCTTCTTGTTGACCTTCAGGCCATCCAAGATGCGAATGTCGAGGGCGTCCTTAGCGGACTCCTTGAGCTTCTCGGCAGCACCCTCGGCAAGTTCGACGCTGCCGAGCACGTTGCCTTCAGAGTCTACAACCTCACCCTTCTCGTTAACGGTGAGACCCTTTAGGTCCTTAACATCGCCCTCGAAGTCTTCACCGACTTGGCCGACAACTTCACCGTCGTCATTCAAGACTTCGCCGTCTGAGTTGACCTCGAGGCCCTCGAGTGCCTCGACGCCAGGAAGTTCGTCCTCAACATCGGCAGCCTTGTCTTCGACCTCATCCTTGGCGCCTTCAGCGGCGTCTTCAGCAGTATCCTTAATGTCGTCCTTGGCACCATCAACGGCACCCTTGACGCCATCAACGGCACCCTGTTCATCCTCATCCTCCTCGTCATCATCAACGAGGTCGGCAGCGTCAGGGTGGAGTTCTGCACGGGCGATGACGTTGCCATTTTCGTCGAGAATCTCTCCGTCCTCGTTGAATTGCTTGCCTTGGATCTCCGATGGGTCACCCTCGACCAAGTGGCCAACGAAGTCCCCATCCTCGTTCAAAATCTGGCCAGTCTTGTCGGCAGTCAGGCCATCAAGGATGCTGAGAGGGGGCATCTTAGAGCCAACATCTCCGCCCTTCAGCTCATCAGGCAGCTGGTCCTCGGGAAGTAGCTCGCAGCGACCGACCAGATCGCCATCGTCATCGAGGATCTCACCGTTGTCACCAATGGGGTAACCAGCGAGATCCTCGGCATCACCTTCAACGAGGCGGCCAATGGGCTTGCCATCCTTGTTGATGAGACCCTCCTCATCAACCTCAAGACCCTTGAGAATACTCAAGTCAAGACCGCCAGTCTGGTCTTCAACGGAGTCCTTGACATCGTCGGCAGAGTCTTGAACACCATCCTTTGCGTCTTCAGCGGCGTCCTTGACATCGCCGGTCTTGTCATCAGCGGTCGCCTTGGCGTCGTCCGCCTTGTCCTTGATATCGCCAGCTGTGTCATCGGCCTTATCCTGGACATCGTCAGCAGCGTCTTCGGCTGCATCCTTGCCCTGCTGGGCGGTGTCCTTGGCCGCTTCGGTAGCATCGTCAGCAGCGTCGAGGGCAGACTTGTCCTGGGCCTGTTCGCTGGCGTCTTCAACAGCACCCTTAGGGTCCTTGGAAGCCTTGCCAGCAAGGTTGGAAGCACGGCCAGCTAGACCGCGAGCGCCGCTCAATGCACCCTCGCCAGCCTTGCTGGCAGTGTCTGTGGCGTCGTCTTCGGTGTTGTCGACAGTGTCTTCGGCCTCGTCACCGGCCTTCTGTGTGGCGTCATCTTCAGTCTCCTCGGCTTCCTCGTCGTCGTCGTCAATGGGCTTCGGCTCTGCCTCTGAGAGCTCATCGCCCTTCTGTGAGACCTTGCCAGTTGTGTCTTCGGCTGTGTCTTCAGCCTGCTGTTTTGCGTCATCGGCAGTGTCGCCGGCCTTCTGTTGGGCATCTTTCACTGTGTCTTCCGCGGTGTCCTTGGCATCTTCGGCAGTGCTCTTTGCTTGCTCCTGGGTGTCCTCGGTGGTATCTTGCGCCTGGTTCTTGGTGTCCTCGACGGCTGACTGAGCCTTCTCGGAAACGTCAGATGTATCAGGTGCCTGTGATTGCGGCTTGTTCAGCTTAGGAGCTGACTGCTGAGCCTTCCTGCCAAGCTTGGTAGGAGTGCGGGGGGTATCACTCTTTCCTGCGGCGGGAGAAGGCATGTTGACTTTGTCAATTGGTAATTCGTAAGTAGATTTCGTGGGTGTTCGTTGACTCGTAGCAGAAACGTTACTGCTGATAGATCGTGAGCGGAGGGAACGGGGGGAATTCCTATTAGGCGTCGGGGGGAACGAGTAATAGGTGTAGGAGTTAGAGGAATTTTCTGTCATGTATCGATTGACGAATGGGTCGTCTTTGTATATGTAAAGGAAGAGCAAGGATTTCAAGGCAGGCTTGCATTTATGAGGTCAAAGTTGGGGCAGATGGTCGGTTTCTGAGTATGACGTCGACCTTCAGAGCTCCAAAATGCATGTTGCAGGGGAAGCTCGCGCCACAGTAGGGAGAGCTGGGTCAGCAGAACCTGTTTTGGAGCCCGCAACTGATGTGTGTACGACAGACTGCGACGAGCCAGACGTTAGTTGCGTCACTCGCTCCAGCCTTGAGCGGGGCGATGCCCCAGTCTCGCGGAGCAATGATGAGAGAGCTCCACTCAGTGAGGTGACAAGCGCGGATGGGAGCTGCAACAGGGGTCGGGGAACTGTGGCGGGAACTGGGATAAAGACCCCATCGTCGATGGCTGCAGCGGGCGGCTGTCCAGCTTGGTATCGCTCCGGCGGTACATTGACCAAAGCAGGCGTCCATCCTGACAGCCGACATGTATCTTTTGGCGGCGACATCTAGGTTTGGATGCATCAGCTCAACTGCATCAACACCACCTACTCTTGCTACTACACACCAACGCTGGCCTCCTCATCCCAGGCCACGTTTCTTCTCACGTCAAGGTTTCGGCAGCAGTTAGCCACACTTGGACGTGAAACCTGCTGTCCTCCCGTTGCGCGCTGAATGATCCAGGCCCGATCGACAACACCACAGCCTTCCCCAGCAAAACTCTAGCGATCGAAAAACGTGTATCCCTGATGCTGCCGCATTCCGCTCCTATCGGAAGGCTGCAATGCGCGGGGGCTGTCAGGAGAGAGCAGGTCTTGCCGTGCGGTTAACCAAGCAGGTTGTGGCATTCATTGAGTGATGTAAGTCGCCATGACGTAGCGTGATGGGGATTACCCCTGCACTAATCCCTGTCCCACGTTCGCTTACGACGCGGCCCCCGCTGCGAATCTGCACCCTAGATGTTCCTTGGACACAGCGCACCTGGACTGAGTTCGAACCACGGCTTGGGAAATGAGCGGGAAGCCCTGATGTCCCTGCACGCTGCTGAAGATCAGGAACAACTTGAGGCGCAACGTACCCCAGACTGCTTATGCTCCTGGCTTGGGGACGAATTGAAGTTCCTGCGCAAGTACCCAGCCCAACGTTAGATTGTACCGTGGAACCGTTCATAGCACGCGAGACGCGACGTTTTGCCCGAGGCCGTTGAGATCGCGATTCTGGGTCCGCTAACTGCAGCGCCAGCATTTTCGTCACACTGATCGCTTTGGAAACGTGCGGCCGGTGCGGTGTGCAACGGACGCGCTCAGATACGAGGATTGGTCCGTGTTTTGAGACAGTAGTAAATGTGGCACAACAGTATTGCATGTTCAAGATGCTGGTGCTTGCGCTCTTATCACGATCATGCTTGGTATCGGTACCTGATGCAGACAATTGCTGCACGCCGGCACCGTTCAGGTCTCACGAAATGCGTTGTTGACGTTGTTGACAGGCACAGCGTCTCACAGCACCACGAACGGCTGCAGAAAAAGCGTAAAGCACGGCATTCTCAGGCATGCTACAATTGACCAATCACAGAAGAAATTACCCAGCCTCTCGAGCCGGAGCTGGGACCACTAGACCCCGTCAAACGTGAGCAGACATGACAGAACCTAGCGTACCGTCAAGCAACAGTGTACCAGACAAATGCGTAGCAACAAAACCTGCTCCTTGACAGAGTACTTACATAGTGTACCATTGTGCCAACATCTGAGCGACGAAGAAATTACATGGCTGAGGGCCAGAACCTCGAGATGAGAGCTGTCTTTTCTCGTCCCCAAAACGACGGTTCCATGACAACACATGATGTCAGTCTTCGATTTTTCAAGCCAGCCGCATTGCGACACAACGGATAGGCGCATGGGACCGGCTGGCCCTGATCATCGGTTCTCGGTCCTCTTTCAAGCTCAGCCCTTTCGATCCAGACGGTGGGCGGCAATAATTGCAGTTCTTCGGAGGTCCTGCAGGCATCGAGATGATGAAGAGGATAATCTGCAAGGGTCCGCGGGACGGTGGATCTTACAGCGCCGTGGTATGATTCGCACCTATATGGAATGTTGGCACAACAGAAATGCTACAGATATTGCGATCGTCGCGATTTCGCACGCAGTCTGCATCAGAGCGAGTATGCTGTGTTTCGTGTTGCTCGATATCAGCAGATGCGCTGCTGCTTCTTGTCGCGGAGCATCGTCAATCACGAGTCCGGGCTAAGCTTATGCAGGAACGAACGCCCTCAGCGTCATCTGCGGCTCATTTGCACAAATATGCCCGCCCACTCGCGATACTTGACAGTTAGCTGTCTACTCTGTGAAAAATTACAACCTGCTTCCCAGAGAAGATGCAGACACTCGTTTCTTGCTTGAAGCATCAAGCCACAGTCATTGGTTGATTGACCTGACCTGAGGACATGATCGTGCAGCAGCTTCTCAAGCCTCCAAACCTCTGGATCTGTGGAAGATATCATTCTTCCGTTGAAGTACGTAGATATTGCCTTGCTTCAAAACTAATCGCGTGGCCAAGAACGTGCTCGACGGTCGCTCGTGCTGCCGTTGATAACTATCTACGGCCGGATGTTGCGGTATAGCGGACACAGAGTTACACATTCTCAAGGGGAACCTTTTCGTATTAAGTAGACCGCGGCAACGATTCTGACGGGACTCGACTAATAATTGACAATTGAAGTTCGGCGCTCGATCATAATTCCAGCATAATTGTGCTCAAGCTTCGACGATTTGTCCAGTGTTCAAGATACTGACATTCTGATCGACAAACCAGGCTTTTCAGATACGAAGACCTTGCTAAGGTGCGGAGTTGAGATTCTGTGTCCTGTGGGGAATCTGGCAAGTTGCTAACAATTTTGAACGACGTAGCGTGGGCCCAGTCTTTCACGAGCTCGCATCTGAATGGTTTCTGGGACCGCAGCGACGAAAACGCGGACGACGCACAAAATTGCTTGTCACGCGGAAAGAGGTATCCTTAAGAAAATCTAGGAAAACTAAACAGCCACATCGCCCTGTGCCTTGGGCTCCGGAGCACTCTTCGACAAACTCTCCCTCCTCCCATCTGGCGGAATCCCACTCTCGACATCCTGCCCCGAACGACTCAACACTTTCTTCTTCTTCTGCTCCTGCGCCTTCTCGTTCTGGCGTGTGGCAGCATCTTCTTTCTCGCCGCCTCGACTGATCTTCTTCCATATCCGGCGCTTCCAGCTTTTCTCTTTCCGCTCTGCTTCTTCCTTCTCTGCTTGGTCAGCAAGCAGTTGTCTCTCTCGTTGGGCGCTCTCGCTATTATCCTTCTGCTCCTCGAGCTTCTTCTCATAGACTTCGGGATGCACGACCTTGGTCTCAGCATCTTTGACGGCGCCGACGCCTTTCTTGACTTTCCGCCTTGTCTTGACGTACGCTTCCAAGCCGACCAGAACCGCGTATGACCGCGAGATACTGACTCGACTCATGTCAACGCCATTGTCTTGCATGCTGTGCACAAAGGCACGAAAGTTCTTCGTAGGTGGACGGTAGTGCCCCGACAGAGGAGAAAGACGCCGCAATTGGCCATCTTTGATGCGAACGAGGCCCGCGGCCGAGATGCGTGCGCCGTGGAGGAAGGATGAGTGTTGGAAGGCGCCGGACTGCTTAATGCCAATGTAAAGTCGAAACGAAGTATCGGCAACCTACTGATATCAGCAAGGATACGAGGGCTGCGTGGCCAGATGTGTATGACTTACAAAGATCCAGGAATTTGGTTTGACGGAACTGCGCAACAAGTGGTTCAGAATTGTGGCCGCGGACACATGCTTGATTTTCTTGATTCCCTTCGCCCGATCCAAGTCCTCGTTGACATAGTGTTCGCCCTCGACATCGCTGTGTTCCCCAGAAGAGCTCGAGCTGCTCGACGATATGGACGAGCTTCTCGAATGTCTGAAGTTCTTGCTCTGGCCGTCATGCAACAGCTGCCCGTTGGGCCCATACGCCGGTGTGTCATCGTCCACTGGCACGATGCCGTTCACGCTGTCTTTGTACTCGGTCGTCGTATTGATTCGCTCGCCGTTCTTTGCCCAACACAGCCGGCCCTCTTTGTCGATATTCACTAGATAGTTCAGCCGCTCTTCGCGCGACAGATACCGGACTTGCTCTCGTTCCAGCCTCTCCCTCGTAACAGTGGGATGCTCGAAGTTGCGGCCCTCGCCTTTGTCGAGCCAATAAAAGAAGTTTTCATGTGTCTCAGACTTCTTCCATTCCTCGTGATATGCGCGCAGGTTGGAGCCGTATCGGTGTTTCTGGTCGACCATCTCGAGGAAGTATTGCAGGTCCATCATCTTAGCTGTCTTGTCGCGCTCAGACTTCTGTTCACCTTTCCGTTTTCGCTGGTCCTCACGCTCTTCAGGTGATCGTGAATCGTCGGTATCTGAGTAAGAGACATCAGGGGCATCGTCTGCGCCTGCCCGCCGCGCGATTTCGCCTACACGCTTCCAGTTACTCCGCGCGGCTTCGGAGTTCGCGCGAGCTTGTTGTTCGGGCGTCGTCAATTCGTCTCCATGTGGGCGGCTGTCTGCGCGCGACTTCATACGTGTTGTCTGGCGCCATCTTGCTGTAGACGGTTAGGATGCGCCGGGAGCGAAGAGGATATGGGCGTACCGTCTCGTACAGCCTATCGAACTGTCAACTTCAAATGTAGGCCCACGGAAGATTCGGACGGTGTACCTCTGCCCAGCGTGCACTAGCATCCAGACCGATACCATTAAGCTGCCGACGTTCCCTGTATCCACGATAGTTGCGCTGAATCAACTGCGCTGCTTTCTGTTGCGCTTGGTCGTCGCCCTGCTCATGTGAGCTTTGGACGGCACTATCTGGGCTCGTCGCAGACGCGCCTCCAGCCTCCGCCATTGCTAGCAAAGTCACAGCAAAGCGTGAGAAACATTTGGTGCCTGGGCGCGGGGAGAGGTGACAGGCGGAACGGTCGGCGGGGCTGGAGCTACAGACCCTGGCTAGAACCCTTGCCCAACGGTTGTTCGGCATGGCACGTCATTCTTTTAGTTGCACAACAAGCAAAATTCGGCATATCTCGAAGAAAACAAAGAAAGACGCGTGTTCGCTTCAAAGGAGGATCAGTCTTGGAAGTTGCAATACAAGAGCTCCAGAGAAGGTGTCCCACAGTTTAAGCCTTCGCCTGCTCCAAACTGCTAGCTTCTCTGAAGGACGAGGTGGTGTTGCAACCTCCGAGCATGTTCTATTCGGAGACTGTACATTTTCAATGCTTGTCGATGTCAGCATTCACGGTCAAATTGACTGTTTGTGGTACCTTGAAATGTCTGTAGCCCGTTGCCTGTCAGCCCAATCGGGACGGTCCGCTGCAGCCAGACCGTCTGGATCTCGCCCACCTCTTGAAGTCGACAACAGTATTTCGTCAGCCTCGCAAACGTCGGCACGTCGATAGTCATACAAGAGATGGCTGAAGAATCATCGCATGGCAATCATGTGGCCGCAGATGAGCCTTGCCATGCCAGCAATGCCACAATACGTTCCTTGCTGGAAATCCAAGTACCCGAAGCTATCTATACAGAACATTCTAGGCAAACTCCGGCGAATGATAGGGTATCACCTCCAATCGGCCAGTCGATGTTGCTCGGCCTACCTGCTGAGCTCAGGAATCGGATCTACGAGCTTGTACTTTGCCACAGCGAGGGCATTCGTGTCGACGAGGAACAAGAGATGATTGAAGCGCCAGTGGGGTTTATGGCAATCACAGAGACTTGCCGACAAACACATTCTGAGACACGCTTGCTTCCTTTTTCATTGAACACATTCATTGTGGACTTCAATATGATTCGCTGGCTCCGCACCTTGGACGATGACCGGCGAAGAGTGATCACATCTATTGAGATTTCATACACGGTTTCTATGTGTATGGAGCATTCGGGTGATACGTGGCACAGTGACCCCGGATGGCAGAACAAAGACTACCTTCAAATGCTACTGATGACCTTGCCAGGGCTGAGACACCTCAATCTGGCCATGAACGCCAGCTTGTCCACGCCCTTAAGCCACGATCGGCATCGCCTTCACTGTGACTACGGAGAGCGTACTCACATCACTCCTGACCAGTCTGCTATTGATCATTGTCTGGAGCCCTTCCGGGCATCCTTTGGAGGGCCGGCCAACGGAGTAGTGGTTACCACAAAGACAAACCTCCTAAGACCTTGTTATCACGGGTGGCTTTAACTTAGCGCGCCGATTCTCTCTTCGGCGCTGAAGTCACTTCCAATGATGCACGCAGGGGATCTCCTGACAGCAGCGGCCAACAAAGCGCTGATACACAAATGCAACACCTGTGCCAGTGTAGCATTTCACAGTGTCATACAATTCTCGAGCACGAGTCCCACCTCGCAGACAGGCTATATCAGCCAGCCATGACAGATAAATTGGCGTAAGGTTCTGGCAATGCCCCGCTTCATTGTGAGTTGTCGTGATTGTGGTGTGAATCACATCTGACGGAACTAATAGTGCTCACCACTACTTCGTGTATCAGCCGAGTTGCGCAACAGGATCTACGAGTTCGTCTTGAAGCGAGGAACCATAAAATTAGATGCCAGCGTACCTGAAAGACCCGCGAGCTTCCCGAGCAATTTTCGGGCCTGCCGTCAAACGTTCATTAAATACGCCTCATGCTTAATGCCTGCAACACCTTTCGATAATGCAGATTTTGGCAAATCTGTTTCAACTGGCTTCGTAACAGGGCCTACGAACAGCGTACAGCTGTGTCCCATTTCATCATTGACACACATCTAAGCCTATACAAATACTGCCACATGAAAGCATGAACTTCGCCCAGACAACGCGCAAGACACAGCGGCAGTGCGCTACCTCATGTATCACGAGATTTCACGTTGCAAGTGCACTGCAGGTTTTCAGGTACTGTTTGGCCGTTGTCTACACTTGTTCCTATGAAACGACCAACTTGTGGACTGTTGTCCAAAAGTTGAAGAAGTGCAGCAGGAAGGCGCGACAGGAAGCACAGAAGCGCTTCACTGAGATTGCGCGATTAAAACCAAGGATGAACGGTCTGAAGAGTATGTTCAGCGTGATTAGTACATCTTACCCGCCTTGCTGACTTGGTCCAGGACTCAGCGAAACTCAGATACCACCACCTCCGTGGTGAGGTCAGGAACAAAGTTTATGCATGTGCCTTTACCGAAAGACCAGATATCGACATGTCTTTATAACATGCTGATAGTGGAGGTAAAGAGATTGATTGGAATCACGCTCCTTAGACCGAGGGATTCAGCACTACATCTCTACATACAGGCAAATAGAATTGTGAATACCTTAATCTTAGGGAGATTGCATAACTTGCAGAGCAATCGTACCTGATCCACAGTAAGAAAGCTGTAGGCATTCTATTCTGCAGCCCCCTTTCAAGTGACCATCCAGTGCGAAACAATTACAAAACTCCACCCATGCAAGCATATCACCATTGTTTCGTACTCTTCACGCATCATCGACCTCCCTCCACGTCTTGCCCATCAGCAGATTACTCTCTTCACTTCCCTCATCCATTAACTTCGCTGATGTCTGCTCTCCCGCCACCGGCAGCTTGATCTCATACCTCTTCCCCTTACCCGCCTCTTTCCCATCGATCGGATGTCTAAACGGTACGTACTCTGGAAGTAAATCCAATTGCTTGAGTGCAGTCCCCTGGTCCCAGCTGATATGCTCGTGGCACAGCCTGTCGCCGCGCATGGCCACTATGGATGTGAAGGGAATCTCGAGCTTCTTGCCAGTGGGCGGGATCCCGGGAAGTAGCCAGGGTACCTCTTTGTCGTGCGTGAGCGAGAAGACGAACTCGTCAATTACGCGGTCGGTGCCGACGGTCCGCGAAACGAGGGACAGGGCCGTGTCGTCTGGGTTGCTGAAGATGAAATGGTGCGTGTAGAACGCTGTTAGGCGGTCTTTGCCAATGCCTCCGCTGCTTGGCGTCAGTATGGTTTGATGTCTTGTGTTAAAACGGCGTGGATGGTAGGCAAGTAGACTCACGTCATCGTGGGGATGTGGTTGACATAAGGCTGCGCAACCATGGTCGCCATTGTCTTCTCCACGGCCCGCTCACCAAACTCATACAAACAGTGCTCATCCCACACAGCCTCAAGGTCGAAATAAGGTCCGTTCAGGAACGGCTTGAGAAATGCTACGCTTCTTGTGTGTGCAATTCCTGCGTTGCGCTTCGAGTAGCTTGGGTCGGCAGGAAGTACCCAATTCGTGTCTTTGGTGGCGTCCTCGTAGCGGAACGTCTTCACGATGCCAGCAGGCCGTGTACGGGTTGGTGATGACGAGGTGGGCTCCGGGTCAGGAGTCAGGGGAAGTGATTCTCGTCTTTCAACCTTGGGGCCAGATACATGGACAAGTTGGGGTGGGAGGGCTGTATCGGCTTCGTGGAGGGTTGATAGTTGGCGACCGCCGTAGGACACGACAGCGAGGATTTCGGGGTGCTGAATTACACCTTCTTCGACGTAGAAGGGGAGCCGAGAGATGTAGGCTAGACCATATCAGTCGTCTAATCTGAGTTCTGATGTATTTCTCAAGCGGATGGAACCAAACCCCCAGTCATAAGCCGTGTTTTGACTCCACAGTCAGTCGACAAAGAAACTTACAGACAACACCCACACCCTTCCCAAATATACATTCCTCACACCCTTTGAGAATATCCAAAGCTTTATCTAGTGGAAGCTCGCCACCGTCCTCGGTCTTTCCTGGTACAAGAACCTGCACGACAGCAAATCCCTCCTCGGCCCACTTTTGCAGGGGAGGAGGGTCGAGGTGTTTCTCACTTGATGCGATCTGAGCATAGTGGTCGAGGATCAAGACCAAGCCTGGACCTTTACCACATCGTGACAATGGAGGCTGAAGCGTGATATGGGATGATATCTGCTGGGGTGATGGGTAGGAGGCCGGGGCTACGGTAGGCGTCGATGTGTTCACTTCGCCCATGTTGCTAAGTGCTAAATGTGTCCAGGAGAAGTGTACTCGTTGATTGCATCTAAATGACGATGGATCTGAATATCATGCCACTGAGATACGAGCGGGATGTCAGATAGTCTAGTGGGTACGAAAGTGTGGGGTAGACCAGATTAGTCCCGCGCCAGGCACACACGAGATGCAGCGGCGTCAAGAGCGTTGATCAGCAGCAACGAGATTGGTCGCACGAAAGCTCTATCTCCAGCATACTATTCCACTTCAAGCGGTGTTCTGCTCGAGCTCTATTGCCTACCGCAGCGTGGTCCACATGCGCTGTGTTCGGCAGGTGCTTGTGCCACCAGCATCATGCAAAGCACGATAAGTATGGTCGCTTGTGTAACTTTTGTGACCACCGGTGTTCCTGTTTGAGATATCAGTATTCGAGACAAGAGTACCGTATGTGCATCGATCTATTGTACATGGTGTTGGGTATCTAATGCTATGCTATATATATACACAGGGGCTCATCTAATGACTATGTGGGATGTACCGATGCCAGTACGTTTTGTACAATTTGGGCAAATGGTAATTCGACTAGTGGATGTGTCAGTCTTCAGCAGATTGTCCTGTAGATGCTGGGTCTTTATCGCGCTTTAATTGTTTGCGGGTCGCAGCAGCGATTGCAATGGCGTCCTCGGGTAGGCCTGTCGCTATTTAGTACATTGGTTTCTGCGTTGAAAAGTAGAGATCATACCCGCGACTCGTGCAACCTTGAGGGCATGGCTCTCCCGGTTGACCCCCTTTTGCAGGCGGTGTACGTACGAGAACTTGCCGTCCGCCTCCTCACGGACATCGTTGCAATAACATGCAAGTTTTTCAAAGTCCTTGGTCATATCAGTAAGAGAGTGGAAGTGGGTCGCAAACAGTGTTCGACACTGATTGATATGGTACAAGTGATGCAAACAAGCATAGCCGACCGCAATACCGTCTTCAGGGGTAGTACCGCGACCAACCTCATCCATAATAACAAATGAACGCGGAGTAGCCTCTTTGAGGATCTGTGCAGTTTCGAGCATTTCCACCATAAATGTGGACTGGTCGAGGAAGAGATTGTCTGCAGAGCCGACTCTACTGAAGACTTTGTCAACGAGTCCGATCTCTGCGTACTCGGCTGGCACAAATGATCCAGTTTGGGCAAGAATCGATATTAGGGCATTCTGGCGAAGATACGTGCTCTTGCCTGCCATGTTTGGGCCCGTGATGAGCCAGATCCGCACTGTGTCGTCCAGTATGCAGTCGTTGGGTGTGAACCTGCGGCCTTGATCACCGCTGCTGTTCTCAACGACCGGATGCCGGCCACCGACGATGTTATGCGAAGTTCCGGAAGTGAGGATGGGCCTTGTGAAGCCTTTTTCCACTGCAAGAAGAGCGAAGGCACATGCAACATCAAGCTCATCAAGTACGGCTGCATTACGTCGGAGCTGTACAAGGTTTCGGACGACTCCTTCACGTAGCTCGCCTAGCACTCGCTGTTCTTCATTACGAATCCGGAAGCGGGTTTCGTCCATTTGCGCACCGAGTTGTGTCCACTCAGGTACCTGGAAGGAACGTGTGGACTTGCTGCTACTAAGGCTCTTGGGGAAGTGGGATGTGACCCGAGCCACATCTTTACCCTTCACATGAGCGATGTGTGCAAGATTTGGTGTCCACTTCAGCGTCAGACTGGATACATCCATTTTCTGGCGTAAGTTGGCCTCGAGATCCGCTTTCGATTTATCCATAGAGTCTAATGACTTATGCAGATGGTGTAAGGCTGGGCTCGCTTTGCGCTTCATGATCCAGATATCGTCACGCCCATCGGTCGCACTTTTGTAGGTGCCTGCGATTGCATGCGGCTTTGGCTGGATGCGCTTTGGCATGTTCTTTAAATCTTCTTCGCCTGCTTCGCGGCCCAAAACATCCTGCGCGAGTTCAGACATCTCCTCTGCCTGCTCATCTTCAGCACGATGATACTCAGAGAGTGCGTCTTCATCAATAGCATCTTGTATGCGCTTCGAAAGCTCTCGTACACCTGCAAAATCGAATCTTCGTTCCAAAGCAGACATGCATTGTCTGCGCCGCGATCCTGATACTTCATTGTTTGGATCCACTGGGGTTGATTTCCTGGAAGCTGCGTGTTCACTGATGAGGTTGAAGAGATCCGAAGTAGTGGCAATCGTTTTTGAAAGTTCCGCAAGGTCATCGGCATCGCCTCGACCATAAGTGAACTTTGTCACCAAACGAAGGGAGTCAAAGGTTTGTCCCAGCAGCGCCATAACATCTTGTCTAAGCTGAGGATATTCTATCAACTCTTCGACAAGATCGAGCCGCTCGTTGATCGTTGAAAGTGACATGGAGGGAGCGGCTGATACATGTTAGAACAAGACGTGGGAAAAGACATACTCAACCCACATAATCGTTGTGACAGCAATCGGGTGCCGCTTTTAGTGACTGTGTTCTTCAGCGAATGCAACAAGCTACCCTCATAAGTACCATCGCGGATTGTGCTCCTGATTTCCAACGCTCTCAAGCTGTTCTTATCGATGCTCATATGATCTTCAGCCTGGTGCCTGACCGGAGCTTGTAGTCGTGTCCGCGATCCAAGCAATTGGTGCTTGACGTAATGCAGTAGTGAGCCACCAGCAGCCACTTCACCGGGTGTAAATTTTGCAGTGTCAAAGTCATCGACCACGTCTTCCAGCATAGGTATCCATTGTTTGGCAGAAAGCGGTTCTTTCGAAGGCTCTTGGAATGTTATGATATGTCCGTCTTCTTGCAATATAGACACAATGCGCGAGTGCTCAGACCCCTCGAAGACACTATCGAGCACAATCTCTCTAGGTTTGATCCGGGCAACAGCAGTCGGCAATGACGCTATGTCGGTACTTTGCGTGAGGAAGTCGCCACTGGACAGGTCAATCCAGGCAAGACCAACCTCGGTGCGAGGTAAGTTGAGCACAGAAGCCACATTAGAGCTTCCAGGGCTTTTAACGACAGCTTTGTCCTTCTCGAGCTTTTCTGGGTCGACATGAATGCTGAGAAGATAGTTGTTTTCCCACGGATCCATGAAGTGCTCATCAATTAGTGTACCAGGGGTGATGACGCGAGAGACACGCCGAGTGTACTGTAACTCGCCCTTGGCTCTGTTGGCTGCCTCGTTGATAAACTCATCACATATTGCAACATGCTTGTTCAAATCCTGCACAAGTATCTTGAGGTAGCGGTCGAGCTGATACGCAGGAAACCCAGCCTGATATGATGAGAACTACGCAATGGAAGGGGAGGATCGCGCTTACCATTGATACAGCAGGTTTCTTGCTCCCTTTAGAAGGCTTGCGTTTAGCTTTCTTCAGGTTCAGTAGAGGTGCAAATTCATCAGCGTGTTCAAAGTAGAGCTAAAGCATTATCAGTGGAGTCCTTGAGTCTGAAAAGCCGACGCGAACCTCATAGAAGCCGCCAACTCTGGTCACCAGGACGCAGTGATTGAACTTGAGCATGGTGTTGCGGACTTGTTGTAGCAATGGAGGATAGTCCGGCTCAACGTCATCCTGAGGTGGTAGTGCATCAGCTCCAATGTTGCCTTGCGGCACATTATCAAGTTTGAGAGAGGCTTTTCGCTTTGCCCCTCGGCGTTGAAGCCCTGACTTCCATAGTGCAGCTACAAAACGTACTGCACGTGGTTTCGCGCAAGGTCGCGTCAAACTCGAGAATGAGCTTGCTTTGACTGTGTTGTTCAGCCGCGAAAGAAGAATGAAACGTTGCAGAGGTTGCAAAGAGATTACCAGTTTCGAGCGCGTCGTGCAAAGAGCATGTCTAGGAAGCATGATAACTGGTCAACAAGCTCACCAAAAAGTAGGGAAGTCGCGTCTGAGACGTCGCGTCTGCATACGGTCTAGCGTGGCCGAGAAGTGCAGACGCGGGGTTCGTCGGAGGTTGCTCCTTCCATCATCATAGAAATCCGAGGCTGGTGCTCATTCCCACCACACACTTCTAACAGCAGCAATGGCACCAAATTTTGACGATATACCTATGAAGAATGACCTCATCCTGCGCACTGCGAAGGGTAAGAGGTAGAAAGATAGTTGCTGAGATAGCCACGATTTGCTAACTTCTTGCAGGCCAGAAGGTCGAGCGCGCGCCAATGTGGGTAATGCGTCAAGGTATGAAGCTATGCATCGGTGCCTCGGCGCGTGCACATTACTGATATCAACACAGCTGGGCGTTATCTGCCTGAATATCACGAAGAAAAGGGCAAAAACGACTTCTTCGAATGCTGTCGCAACCCCGAGATTGCCTCCAACCTCACCCTGCAGCCAATCGATCGCTACGCTGGCCTTGTAGATGCCGCCATCATCTTCTCCGATATCCTCGTCATTCCTCAGGCAATGGGTATGGAGGTCATTATGGTAGATAAGAAAGGGCCGCACTTCCCCGAGCCCCTCCAAACACCGGACGACGATCAGTACAAGGAGGTCATGGAGCGCAATGTCGATGTGAAGGAGTCATTGGACTACGTCTACAAGGCCATAACTCTGACAAGGAAGAAGCTCGCTGGGCGAGTACCTTTGATTGGTTTTTGCGGCGCACCTTGGACGCTCCTGAGCTACATGGTCGAGGGTGGTGGCAGCAAGATGTTCATTCAGGTCAAGACATGGATATACAAATACCCGGCTGCTACTAAGGCGCTTCTGCATAAAATTGCAGAGCTTTGTGTGGAATATTTGGCCCTGCAGGTTGAGGCAGGCGCACAGGTGCGGTATCGAGATGCCAGGCAAATACACAATACTGACTGTTATAGATGATCCAAGTTTTTGATTCATGGGCGGGTGAGCTCTCTCCACAAGCCTTCAAGGAATTTTCATTGCCATATCTGAACCACATCGCCGACAACCTCCCCACACGCATAAAGTCGAAGGGTCTGGAGCCGGTTCCCATGACCGTCTTCGCTAAGGGCGCATGGTACGCCTTGCCGGCACTTTGCGAGTCAAACTACAACACCATCGGTCTGGATTGGTTGCATGATCCAGCGGAGGCGTACCAACTTGCGCAGTCGAAGGGCAAGGTTTTGCAGGGCAATGCCGACCCTGGGATCCTATACGGTAGTCACGAGTCGATCACCAAAGTGGTTGAGAACATGGTCGCTGGATTTGGTGGAGGAAAGCAGGGTTGGATTGCTAACCTCGGACACGGTAAGCTTTCTGGTACAACTTGAGACAAGGGCCCTACTAACAACTCTAGGCATAACACCGTTTGTCAAACCAGACGACCTGAAGTTTTATTTTGAAGAGATCCATAGGCTAACGACTTGAAACCAAAATAACACTTCGACAATCAGAGTGCATATATGCCCTACTGATCCTCGCCTATGTCTTCGTTCCAATCTCCAGGCTTCTCTTTGATAAACCTCTGCATTAGCGCTTGGCACTCCTCATCTTGCAAGACCACGACCTCGATACCCTTGCTCTTCAGATATTCCTCGCCTCCGACGAATGTGTTATTCTCACCAATGACGACTCGCTTGATTTTGTACATTACACATGCTCCGGTACACATGTCACAGGGAGACAGACTGGTGTACATTGTGGCACCTTGATAAACCGATGCCGGAAGACGTCCTGCATTTTCTAAGGCGGAGATTTCTGCCTAACAGGATCAGCATGGACTTTGTATGAAGCAGGCCTGATGCGGGGCCTACATGCAGAGTAGCACTGCCTTTCTGAATGCGCATATTGTGGCCCTGGCCCAGTATCTTGCCTTCAGCTGACACAAGAGCTGCGCCTATAGGCACACCGCCTTCACTGCTGCCTTGACGAGCCTCGTGTAAGGCAACTTTGAAGCCGGAATCTTCTGCAGACATGGTGAAAAGGAGAACAACATCGAAACGCAATCAGGCACAGCAGAGAAAGGGCATCACGAAGCGTATTCAGGGTCCAGCGTTGCCAATCGCGGGTGCTTCTTCGCGGCGATAAGCTTCTGGTGATCTAAACCCTTGCCGATTGGTGGGGGTGGGTGGGGGTACCAGAACTGGAAGCATCGACGAACTGCATTTTGTTGCGGTCCAGCCTCGAAAGTCCCTGCCGGAAATTTTCTTTACGATTTGATGAAGCTAGATGCCTCGGTCGAAGTAACTGAAACATTTCTGCAGGCTGAAAATCAGTGTCAGCCTGCTTTGCGCTGTTGAGTCGTGGTGGAAGGGCATAGAATCGGTTAGAATCTTCTGCAGCTCGGCGCAGTTGACATGCCGGTTGACCACTTTTAAATCTCCAAGTCTTCGCCTCTTGTAGTGCCTTCATAAAACAAACAGTCCCTGCAACTGACAGCAACGCTCTTGTAAGTGCTATATTTTGTATCAAACCCAGCGACAGCCCGATTCGGCGAGTCTCGGTAAGCGCCTTCTGTGGAAGTCGTTAGAGGCGAAGCAAACTCGGGCACCTTCCGCAGGGCTGAGCCACTCGCTCAAAGCAAACCATAGTCCGCAACTCGGCCGCTGACATTTAGACTTCAGACACAGCGACGTTGCGCATCCCCTCGCCCTTAAGATACCCCTCGCGACCCCGCGCACACTTTTACGACCCTTCTAGCCGGTTCACCTCGCAACGACTCAGAGCGCAACCGCCAACATGGTGAAAGACACCAAGTTTTACGAGATCCTCGGGGTATGTACAGCCTCGCACCTGAAGGAAGGAGATCACCACTAATAAGGCGCAGGTGTCCCCAGATGCTACAGAGGCGCAACTAAAGTCAGCATACAAGAAGGGTGCCCTGAAATGGCACCCGGACAAGAATGCACACAACCCCGATGCCGCCGACAAGTTCAAGGATCTCTCACATGCATACGAAGTCCTTCAGGACCCACAAAAGCGACAACTATACGACCAGTATGGTGAGGAGGGTCTCGAGCAAGGTGGCATGGGCGGCGGCGGCATGGCTGCCGAGGACCTCTTCGCACAGTTCTTCGGTGGCGGCGGTGGTGGCCCATTCGGAGGCATGTTTGGCGGCGGTATGCGCGAGCAGGGTCCTAAGAAGGCACGCACCATCTCCCACACTCACAAGGTCTCGCTCGAGGACATCTACCGCGGCAAGATCTCCAAGCTCGCTCTCCAGAAGTCCGTCATTTGCCCCAAGTGCCACGGCGTTGGTGGTAAGGAAGGTGCCGTGAAGAAGTGCGCTGGTTGTGATGGCCGTGGTATGAAGCACATGATGAGGCAGATGGGCCCTATGATCCAGCGTTTCCAGACAGTGTGCCCTGACTGTCAGGGAGAGGGCGAGATCATCCGTGACAAGGACAGGTGCAAGCAGTGCAACGGCAAGAAGACCATCATCGAGCGCAAGGTTCTCCACGTGCACGTCGATCGTGGTGTCCAAAGCGGTCACAAGATCGAGTTCCGCGGCGAAGGTGACCAACTTCCAGGCGTCGAGCCTGGAGATGTCATTTTCGAGATCGAACAGAAGCCTCACCCCCGTTTCCAGCGCAAGGGCGACGATCTTTTCTACCACTGCGAGATTGATCTCCTCACCGCTCTTGCAGGTGGCCAGATTCATATCGAGCACCTCGACGAGCGCTGGTTGACAGTTGATATCATTCCTGGCGAGTGTATCAGCCCCGGCGAAGTCAAGGTCATCCGCGGCCAGGGCATGCCTTCATACAGGCACCACGACCACGGTAACTTGTACATTCAGTTCGACGTGAAATTCCCCGATCGCCTCGGCGGCGAGGATGGCGCACCTATGACACCTGAGCACATTCGCGCTCTTGAGTCTGTTCTGCCGCCACGAAAGGCTTCCGATGCCACACCTCCAGCAAACGCCATGACCGAGGACTTCACCCTTGAGGCTGTCGACCCCACACGTGAACAGGCACGCGCACGAGGCATGACCAGCCCAGACGAGGACGACGACGACATGCACCCCGGCGCTGAGCGCGTACAGTGCGCATCGCAGTAAAAAGCAAGCGGGAAGATTCGATAGCGAATGATTTACGACGAACGAAGCACAATACGGAGCATGAAGGCGCGGGGTGTAGGTGGCGCCATGGCTTTGAGAGATGATGTTTTGCATGATGGGCTGTTTAGGCATGGCCTCGCATATCACGGTCGAGCATGCCTGAGCAGGATACGCTTCGACGTTCGAATGCGTGGAGATATTCCTTTTCATAGACCAGGTCGCGGTGGTTTTCTTTGTTTGCAGCATTGCTATGACTGGGCAAAGGCGTTCTTAGACGGTCGTCCTTTGCACAGCGCATATTTGCGATCTGACTATGGATCGTGGGAGTAGTTGAAAATGCATGTGGTAATGTTCATGATTGTGAATCTTGTTCGATTTGACCATTTTCCGAATGCTCTTCGTATGACGTATGCGTGAACCGACCCGTCTTGTGACATGTCGTTGATAGACATGGCACAGTGTGAGACGCCTGACATGCTTTGGCAATTATTTACTATGACGCTCGTCGAGCCACTACAGCCAAATCAATCACGATCTCTCCGAGCTGCAGGTCCAGCGGTGCCAAATTACACAAACAGCACATCACGCCTGGTGTGGTTGTTGTCAAGTCGTGCTTTCTCACTTATTCAACGCCACCGAGAAAGCACGAGTCCAAGTTGACAAATCCATGCGAAGGAGCCAATGCATAGAATTGATAGGGCAACAATCTCAAATCAGAAGTCAAAGTTCAGGCAAAAAGCAAATGCAATTAGTATCTATCAAAGTATTCAGCTCGCCTTAGAGCTACGCTTCCCACGCTGGGGATTGGGATATAAAGGAGTTTGTCGTCTAAAATCATCAGTTTAACGCCGTGAATGTCGTGTTCGTATGCCATGAGCTCATTAGACCGCCCTTTTTTGACCTGTGGTTATCTCTTTTCCTCAGACCACCACCACTCTCACTTGCACCAGAGGGAGTGGGCGTCTAAGCCACGCCGTTCTTGATTTTGGGCGCCACGACTGCCTTCTCCAGTGCCTGCAGCACATCGGCAACCAGATCCACCTCGTCCTCTACACCGCAGCTGATGCGCACAAGGTCATCGAAGACGCCTGCAGCCTCTCGCTGCTCCTTGGGAATGCCGCCGTGCGTCATCGCGCTGGGCACCTCGACCAGCGACTCGACGCCGCCCAGCGACTCGGCGAGTGTGAAGATCTTGGTCGCCTGGCAGAAGCGCTCCGCCGCCTCGTGGCCGCCCTTGATACGGAACGACAACATGCCGCCGCCCATGCCATCGCGATGCTGCTTCAAAGCGATGTCACGCTGCGCGTGCGAGTCCAGGCCGGGGTAGTTGACGCTGATGACGTTGCTGGAAGCCTCGAGGGCGGTGGCAACGCCCGTGGCATTCTTGGTGGCCTCGCGGGCACGCAGGTGCAGTGTCTTGAGGCCGCGGTGGGCAAGCCAGCAGTCAAAGGCCGAGGGGACGGCGCCGATGGCGTTCTGCAGGAAAGAGAGCCTCTCGAAGAGCTCCGGCGAGTTGAAGGCTGCCGCGCCCATGACAACATCCGAGTGTCCGTTGATGTACTTTGTGACGCTGTGCACGACGATGTCGGCGCCGTGATCGAGCGGGTTCTGCACGTAGGGCGACATGAATGTGTTGTCAACCACGACCATGATGCCGTGCTGGTGGGCGATGGAGGCGACTTTGCGGATGTCGACGAGGGTAAGGGTGGGGTTGGAGGGAGACTCGATCCAGATGAGCTTTGTGTTGGGCCGGATCAGCTCTGCAATGTCGATTTCAATCGAAGGGGAGAAGGTGACTTTGACATCGTGCGTCAGGGCGACCTTGGTGAAGTAGCGGTGCGTGCCGCCGTAGACGTCGGACACGGAGACGACGTGCGAGCCTGCGGCGAGCGACTGCAGGATGTTGGCTGTGGTGGCCGAGCCGGAGGAGAAGGCGAGCGCATAGCGGGCGTGCTCAAGCGCTGCAACTGCGCGTTCGAAGTTGTCGCTGGGGAAAGCGTTAGTCTGCGATCTTTTTGGTGGGGACTCATCGCAGCGTACCGATTGGGGTTCGACGAGCGTGAGTACTCGTACTCGCCCACAGGCTTTCCAACAGCAGTCTGCGCGTAAGTGGTAGACAGGGAAATCTAAGATTGTCAGTCTCTGCAAGTTCCGAAATCGACGGGAACTGCACTTACTGCCTCAATCACGGCGCCAGTAACGGGATCGTGCGGGCTTCCGGCGTGAACAGCCAGGGTGCCGAACCTGTGCACAGGGCTGGGAGCGCGTGGCGGGGTATCAATGGGGTGTTCGGGAAGCGTCATGGCGATGATGTCTACACTCGTATTGGGACGGGATTGGGAAGAAAGAGACACGCAGAGAACGACTCTCCAGATAAGTGCGAGGCGAGTCTATAGATCGATTTCAATGTGTCAGGAGAATCGCAACTTTTCTCAAGAGACTTCTTAGCGCTTCGTATGTTGCGGGGGCGAGTGGTCTTCTTCGACGTAAAAGATTCGACCGCTTGTGCCTTTGTTTGCCGATTGCACAAAATGGTGTGATGGGACCCTGAGAGAATCTGGTACTGACGCCCTTCGCTGCGGCTGGTGGCCTTTATATGCGCCATTACGGCTGCCGTGCCATACGAGCATTTCTCAGCAGTCAATTAATCATAACCTTCACACGCCAAGACGTCACAAAACACAGGCGGACACCTCGGCCGTATCCTGCGCGTTGGTTTCGCGACTCTGGGGTTAGCTTCTAAGGCGTCATTGTAATCCCCGATCGCTTTACGTCGGCCCTTGCATGCTTACATACCAACAATATACCAGATCGGCAGGTACGGACTGGGCGGACGAAGGTGGAAGGTAAGAGGCTTGTGAAGGATTACACCATCTCGCGACACGCCGCATTCTCCGTCAACACGCATAGACGTTCATACGTGATGGTGGGCCTTGATTTGCGAATCATCAAGAGAGAAAAATTTAGTATGTCACAAGGGTATCTACCATCTCTTCGAAGTATCATCGCTTCTGCTCTTGACCTTGGTCCAGCCACTTGTCCCTTTTTTGCGCTCTGGGACTCCACCCTCGGACATGTCGTCTTTGTATGTCCCATTTGCAGTGCTTGTAGTGATGTAGCTGCGCCCATCGTCCAAGCCTGCGTTGCGTCGCTTGTCACCGACCATGACTGGGTCTTCTGTGATAATATTCTCCATGTCTTCCCATTCCTTCTGGTTTAGCACATCCCACTCCTGCGCCTGTTGCTCCGCCAGTAAGTACGCCTTCAGTTCGTCAAGTATCTTGGTGGGCGTCAAGCTCCACCCACTAAGGTACTGTGCGTTTTCTGCCATGTTCAAAGTTGAATGCGACGTAGCATGTGACAACTGCCCAAAGCCTACCGGCACTCTTCGTAGAGGCGAAGCAGATGATTTGACAGCGCTCATGTCCTTATCGAGCGGGGCCTCAGGGCGTCGAGCAATATGCGTCTCCTGCAAGACCAGGAGTCGGTACAGGTTGCGCCCCATAGGTCCAATGTCTTCCCAATCTCTGAATTTGTCCCTCATGCCCTGCGTTCGGCAGAGCCAAGCAATGTTGTAAGCCAGTAAAGTCACACCCTCAATGAATAATGAGTATGCTGGAGGATCTTCGCCAGACAAGTGGGCTAATGGTCGGTCGATGTATAAGGTGCGTGGCTTCGGCAGAGGTATGCGTGGGTCAAGGATGCGAGAGGCCTCGGGGCTGTTGCTCGAAGAGTCAGAGAGAGCGGTACCAGGAAACGGGACCTTCTTCCCTTGGTAGGAAGAAGCGACACTGAAAATCGTAGGTTGAGGGTACCCATTGTGTGGTAATGTAATCTCCGCTGGCAGACGTATACCCAAGTAGGCAGCAATACGTACAAGCAGCTGAGCAACAGCGGCAAGCGAAGCCGAGAGATAATCTGGCGGAGCGTCGTTCATCTCTCGAAGGTCCCATATGCGTAGCTTAGTCCCAGGCCCAATATTGAAGACTTCCTTAATACCTCCATCCTTGGTCCTCCTCTTGGTCATCTTCAGTCCAGCAAGCTTCGCTGAGGTTGTGCACAGCTGCCTCCGCTGCTCGATCGTTTCAAAGTGGATTTTATTAGACTTGTAATCCATTCTTTTCACCATCTGCTGAACTTTGTCCAGCTCGTTGGCGCGCCGAGAGTCGATACCGTAGGTGGCAGAGGACAGGTCCGACTTGCGTTGGGCATTTGCCGCTCGTCTGGCTTCGATTTGTTGCCTGGCAACCTCCATCTGCTCCCGAAGGCGAGCAGCCTCCTCGGCAATGAACGTCATCCTCTCTTCGATCTCGACTGTTTCCGTTCTTGTGCGCTGCCAGTTCAGGTTGTCAGTGCATAGCTGGCGGTCGACCAGGAAGCCTCCCTTCGAGTCTGACAGGGATACACTCGAAGTATCCTCTGCGCCTTGTATGACAGCTTTGACATGTCTCTCGACTCCATCCTTGTCAATCAGTTTCTTCGCGAGCTCGATGCGGGGCTGTTCGAGATACGAGCGGGCGCAGGTTATGCAGTGAAGCGGGAAGCTGTGGTTGCCAGCCTTCCCGCATATGTCGCACTCCATAATGGTAGTGTTAGGTGATCTCGCCTCCCGGAGGTCCGCAAAGTGGTGGCCGAGAAGAGTACCGCGGGACCATGATGAGTTGAGGTTTGCCTGGGGAAGTTTGCGTGATTACAGGGCCATGGATTGTGATATCCAATAAATGTTGCGTAGGTTATGTAGTCATGACAGCAGGCAAAAGGAGGGAGGGAAGTGGAGAGGAGCTTCCTGGTGGTCAGAAGATCGCGAGTGCTACGGAGGCAGCAGGCGCGAGGCGCGCGCGTTCGGGGCAAGTCAGACGCACCTTCCCCACGTCATGCTGCCGTGGCCGGAAACGGATGGCGTGGTTCGCGACAGACAGCGCATTCAAACAAGCGCACCACAACAAGACAGTATCGTCAGATGCAGACAGACTCAGTCTTACGCAGCAGTCTATCGTACATATGCGGCAGATGCTGCACGGCTCTTGATTGTTCACTCACAAACAGCACTGACCACGTCAAACAGCATCACGAATGAGCGACAAGACCGAGTCGTCTCTCCCTCAAGGCCCTTACTCATTATTCACTACCTGCGATGGAAGATTACGCGCTGGAATCTGCACCTGCAGTTCTACAGGAGCCGCAGCAAACATCCAGTCCCGGGCACAAACGCGTGAACTCTGATGAAACGGAGCGTCCAAGCTCAGCACAGCGTGGCCGTGACGACTCAGAGGAACACTTGGAAACGGAAGCCGAGAATGATGTCCTGGACGAAGAGGAGGCTGACCCAGCGTTGCGGATCGCCGACTTCGACTGGGGCGATCTGCATGAGAGGTACCACGACGCCATCAAGAAAAGCAGTCGGGAGGAAGAGGCGTTGATGCAGGAGTGGGCGAGTCTCATGGAGGTGCTATTCACAATCTTACATGTCACATGACGCAGAGCTGATCACCACACAGTATTTCCAGATCTGGGCGAACTCAGGGCACGAGCACGAGACAGATCGCACATTCAGGAGGCATGCCCTTAGTGCCAATGCTATGTTAAGGGTCTCGGCTGACCGAACACAGGCTCCAGACGAGGACGATGTTCGTTCAAAACGAAGAAAACGATTTGGAGGAAAGAAGAAACCACTGCAAGTTTTACAACTTTCTCCTTTGGTTCATGTACTAATGAAATCAGATGTCAACGTGGTGAGAGCATTCGAGAGTGCGCTCAATCTGCTCAAGCAGAACACGATGTTCCGAAGTTGATGCTCGGTAGGAGCCGCACATCTCAGCTACCGACCCCCTCGTGGAGCGACTGCACATCGAGTGAATAGTGCGAGATTTCTGCCGAAGATGCCATCATACACCTCACAGAGACATTTCTGCACGTTCTTGTAGCCGCGTTGTTACCGATGGGATCATCGTCGCTCGGTGAACGTGATCTACGCGCAATATCTGTACACCACATCAATGTAATCTCACCCAAATATCAAGATACCCACACAAACGCAATACATGATTTCATGCCAAAGTTCGTCTTTCCATTGCGCAGACCATCCATATCTAATCAAGTCTATACTATGTGACTCGCCAATGAGCAATAGGTTCGAGCCTAACCTGCGCTAACCCATGCATGCAAGAAGTTCCCCAAGATCAAAGCCCAAGTCTATATCGAAAGAAATGCGTCTTGTCGTCAGTCGGTCCGACTTGCCGTCTACAAGAGCGGGTTAGAGCGGTACTCGGGCACAACACCGTTTGTCTGGCTCTTCTCGGCCTGGTTCTCGGTCTCGAGCTCGTTATCGACGCTGTCGTCCTGCTCGGCGAGGAACTTCTCTGCTTCGAGCGCGGCGACGCAGCCAGATCCTATTTTTTCGTGTTAGTCTGTGGTCCGGCTTCTGTCGCACTGTGGTGAAACTTACCAGCACTGGTGATTGCCTGGCGGTACTTCTTGTCCTGGACATCACCAGCGGCGAAGACACCCTCGACGCTTGTGTGGCCCTCACCGGGCTTGGTGATCAAGTAACCGTCCTCGTCCATGTCGAGCTGGCCCTTGAACAGCTGTGTCGCCGGGTCGTGACCCACGGCGTAGAACAGGCCCCTGGCCTCAATAGTCTGCTCCTCCTTGGTGACATTGTTCTTCACAACAAGATGTGTCATGAGGCCACCCTTCTTATCCTCGCCCTTGATCTGAGTCGCGCCGGTGTTGAACATGACCTCGATCTTGGGGTGTGTGGTGAGGCGCCTGGCATTGGTGCGGCTTGCCCTCAGCTTATCCCTGCGGACCAGCACGGTGACCTTCTTCGCCTTCTTAGTCAGGTACAGCGCCTCCTCGACTGCGGAGTCGCCGCCGCCGATCACGACCAGCGGCTGCTCGCGAAACATGGGCAAACTGCCGTCGCAGACTGCGCAGGCCGACACGCCGTAGCCCCAGTACTTCTCCTCGCCAGGTAGGTCCAGACGGCGCGCCTTTGCGCCTGTTGCGATGATGATCGAGTCAGCAGTGTGCTCTTCCTCCTCGATCTCCTCGTCGTCGCCCATCGGGTGCAACCAGTACTTGAAAGGGCGGGACTTGAGGTCAACCTTTGCGACGGTCTGAGAGACGATTTCGGTGCCGCAGGCTTCGGACTGTGCGCGCATTTGGTCCTGCTATAGTCAGCATTGTTGCTCGTAACGTGTTTGTAGTTGGCAACGCACCATGAGTGTGGAACCCTGAATCTTCATGAACCCAGGGAAGTTCTCGACTTCGTCGGTGGTGGTCAATTGACCTCCTGCGGCAATACCCAACGCAAGGAAACCCTCGTACATGACAGGGTTGAGATCAGCGCGCGCGGCATAGATGGCGGCAGTGTGGCCGGCTGGCCCAGAGCTGCGGGAGTCAGTGTCTGGTTCCAATGCTGCTCCAGCGCATTGCAGCCATGCCCGTATGTGTGACTTACCCAATGATGACAAGTTTTGAGTGCATCTTGCGCGATTCTACTTTGGAGAGCCCCGCAACAGGAGTTGAGCGTGTGTTGTGCGAAGCGGCAGCGGCTACGGGCAGAGAGAACAAGGACAAAGATCGAGGAGTCGCCCGGCGGAAGATTGAGGCAAACAGTTTGGCGGCGTGCGCGGCTGTCGCGTGTCGATCGTGGTGGGTCGTGCGGCTTGGATGCGGGACGGTTGCGCAAGACGCTCGCGAGAAAAGATCGGTGGCGCAGTAGAGTTTGGAGTGTGGGTTCCTGACGGAGGCAAGCTACACGTTCTCGGCTTTACAAGAGCTTCGAGGTTCTGTGCAGCGTAGGTGAGGTATGACGATGAGCCGGGTTACGGAGGGGCTGTTCGCACGAGTGGTCAGTACTGCAACGCCGACGGTATTGGCAGTGCGTCTGTTCGACTGTGGGAGTCGCAGAAGAGCACCAAGTACACTCACACGAAAAGTATTGCTGTAATGCAAGAGAAGTGGTGCTGCTGCGACTTTTGAGAGAAGACCTTGGAAAAAATGCTGGTGCTCACAATACGCCATCGGCGCCGCTCGGGCTGGCTTTGTTCATTTGTCAGAAGACAGGCACCAGATCGCAGAGTACTAGACTCCCATCATACCCACTCTACACCACTCGCAGGCTTTCGGCTGCACAACTGACACAACCGCCTCGAGGCGTCCCTCCCCACCCGACGTTTAGCCTCGGTCACCGCTGCCTATCCTTGCAACTGCAAATGGGCATTATGTCCTGCTTGCATTCAGTCCTGCTTGCATTCAGTCCTGCTGCGGCGCTGCCCACGTCTGCTCGGCCAACCTGAAGAGAGCAAGACCGACTGTGCCGATCAAGACACAGCAGCATTAATGATTGGTGCATGACGCGACGTCTCTGACGTTATCTACCCGTACTTGCAGACTGTTCTGCGTTGATGCCCCTGCCATGCATGCTCCTCGATCTGATTACGATGCTGCACGAGGCAGGTCTCAGAGCCTCAAAACGTCACATGCACAAGCCAAAAGTCCGAGGGGCAGTTTTGTCACTTGCAATGCTATCGCACTAGCCGATCGACTAATCTTCAGCGCCTGGACGCTTCCTGAGGTTCTCCACAGTGTAGAGCATGTCTCGCAATGCTTTATCATCTGCCGACCCCAGACCGCCGGTCGCCGAGTCATCGCCGCTGATTGCACCAGCCTCGACATCGAAGACTTGATCGTGGAAAGACTTCAGCACCTCTGATGTGTGCGAATCTTCCTCCCATTTACCGTTTTCCTGCGATGAGAAGCACTGTAGACGATGGACGCCCTGTACAGTTGTTAGTCGAGCCAGCGACGTCGTATTTGCAATGTAGCCTACCCTTTCTTCGCGCACTTCCTTCGTAGACCCCGGCTTATGCACGTGATCGATTGAGATTACCGCTGCAGACGACGTCGGCGAGATTGGCAGGAAAGTAACATCTAGCGCATTGCCCTTCAGCGCTATCGCATTACTGAACTCCGTTGTTGCGCTGCTGGTGTTCGTCATTGCGGCCACCTTGAACGAGAAAAGCGCCGGCACGCCCTCACACGCTACGAGGATCTCATCCTGATGTGGTACACTCCAGATGCCAGACACTGCAACCTTTGAGACCTCACCCACAGCCAATTCAGGACGAGATTTGACGTGATCCGCCACATCGTCCAAAAGAGGCAGCTTCGTGAGCAGCTCGAAGTTTTGCCAATCCCAGACAAACAAGTGCGCATCTCCTCCGCCAGACACGAGCCGGCCAGATTGGGTGATGCATAGCTTGTTGATGAAAGCCTCGTGGCCAAAGCAGAAGCCTTCAATGATGTGAGACTGCGGTATGCCGCGCGAGACACGAATATGCTCATCTCGATCTGCTGTGATGATGTATTTCCGGGCATTGGCCTCTGCAATGACGACGTCTGTGAGCATGGAGACGTGGCCTAGCAAAAGGTGGTGTTCAAACTTCATCTCATCCTTGGGGGGCGCTGGCCCCTTTTTCTTCTGCTTGAGCTGGTCTTCCAAAGTCTTACGGTTCCTGCCGGAGTGGACAGTGAGCACAGTTGCGGAGGGCACCCACTCAGCTTCCTGGACGGGCTCTTCTGGGGCTTCAGGTGCTCGGTAATCAGGAGAGGGTAGTAGCGGCAATGAGTAGACGTCCCCAAATTTGTCTGCGCACAAGATCGACGAGTCATCTTGCGTTAGAGTGATCGAGCAGGGTCGCCTGGTCATGTGTCTGTCCATGTTAGTTGGCATCTTTCGTGTTTCAACTCTGCTTACCTCTCACTGAGCTGTCGTAGCTCATTTTGAGGGCCAGTTTCGAAGACACGAATGCACTTGTCCTCACCAGTCACACCGATCAAGTATCTTCCATCGCTGGACACTATCAGGTTGGTGAAGTTTGCCTTTTGCTGTTTTGGTGGCTCAGAAAGCTTCAGCCTTTTTTCTGGTGGTCCTTCCTTTTCTTCATCCACTGGGGTCAGGTCCTGCCCACGTCAGCTTATTTCATACCTCCTTTACACCTGCAAAAAGTCTGGGAAATAACACAGGGTTCACAACTCACTGTGACTGGATCATTTGACTTTGTCCATGTCGATGTACCTCCGCTACTCGATTGTGCAACAAGGGTAGAACCGCATGCGCCAAAGAGCGTCCAGCCGCCCGGCCCCGTTTCTGTCGACTCACGGGAAGCAAGGCACTGATATGGGAAAGACATCTTTCCTGTTTGTTTGTGTTCTCTGTCGCCATGCACCGCGAAGTTACTGCTTTTTCCCACGAGCCGCCTCGCCTCGAGTGGCTTAGCGTGACATCGCGTGCACGGTCCATACCACATTCAATTTTCCCACCATCGCGCCGGGAACTTGCAAGAACATCAACACCACTTTACGCAACTAAAGACCTTAAACATCCCTTTGCGTCACACCGAACACAATGGGGGGCAAGAAAGAAACCAAGGCCGTCTACTTCGAGAAGCTTGAGTCTCTCCTCAAGGAGTACAAGTCTATCTTCATCGTCACCGTCGACAATGTCTCGTCTCAGCAGATGCACGAGATCCGTCAGTCCCTCCGTGGCGAGGGTGTTGTCCTGATGGGCAAGAACACCATGGTCCGCCGTGCGCTCAAGGGTCTCATTAACGACTCCCCTGAGTACGAGCGTCTCCTTCCCCACGTCAAGGGTACGTCCAGCTCCATGCGGCGCTCAAGCGCACCCCATTGACATGTGAACAGGCAACGTCGGTTTCGTCTTCACCAACGGTGACCTCAAGGACATCCGTGACAAGATCCTGGCCAACCGTGTCGCCGCCCCTGCTCGTGCCGGTGCCGTCGCCCCTGGCGATGTCTACGTCCCCGCTGGTAACACTGGTATGGAGCCTGGTAAGACCTCTTTCTTCCAGGCTCTCGGTGTCCCCACCAAGATTGCTCGTGGTACCATCGAAATTACTTCCGACCTCAAGCTCGTTGAGGCTGGTAGCAAGGTCGGTGCCTCCGAGGCCACCCTCCTTAACATGTTGAACATCTCTCCCTTCACCTACGGTATGGGTATCCACCAGATCTACGACAACGGCAACACCTTCGATGCCTCCGTCCTGGACATCGAGGAGTCCCAGCTCCTGAAGGCTTTCTCCAGCGCCATCGCCACCATTGCCTCCATCTCGCTGGCCGCCAACTTCCCCACCCTTCCCTCCGTCATGCACTCCGTTGTCAACTCCTACAAGAAGGTCCTTTCTGTTGCCATTGAGACCGAGTACGAGTGGGAGGAGATTGCTGAGCTCAAGGACCGCATTGCCAACCCCGACAAGTACGCCTCTGCCGGCCCTGCCGCTGGCGCCGCTCCTTCCGGCGGTGCCGCTGAGGCCGCCCCCGAGGCCGCCAAGGAGGAGGAGAAGGAGGAGTCTGAGGATGATGACATGGGCTTCGGTCTCTTTGACTAAGTATGTGCGATTGCTGCGACTTTGTCAGGGACCAGTTCGCATGGCCACGGCCTGTCGAATTACGTCTTGATGATATAGAGTCAACGACAATACGATAAGATGAACTTCTTGAATCAATCGACCTTATATGATGCTTGTTCGAGCAACAGCAACAGCAACACCAACACTCAGCAATTGGTAAGCTCATCCTTCCTTTTTCTCTGATATGCGATGATGATAAAATTTTTAACTCTGATCTCTCTGAGGATCCAAAACGCAACACAACTCTAATTTTTTCCTGATCACTTCCTACTCAGCTTATTCGAATTGTCCTCTTCGAAGAGCATGAGGCTAATTATCAATTAGATACCCGAAAGTCTACGAAAGATCGTCAACCTTCTATGTGACCCGTGTCTTTTGTTTACGCCTGTGATGCATGTTTCGCTAGTGATCCTGCCTTGGAGAGATCTATCCTTACCCAATAATGCTCCCACATTGCCTTTCCCCCAAGGCTCAGACACACTTTCTCACTCTGCACATTCCCAACATACACATCCGCATGACTCCACGCAGTCCCATGCCCATCAACCGCCAATCCCGGCGCACACTCCCCGATGATCCTCGCGGCAACCGCCTTTGCGATCCCTTTGCCGCGCCACTCCGGCTCCGTATGCAACGTCGTCAAACTGCCGTCCAAGCCTAGAAACGTCCACGCTACAGCCTTATCGCTCGCTTCCTCAAATACGCCCTGACTTCGCAGACTCATCAAAGTGCGCGTCGCGCGGGGGATACTCGTGCGCGCCTGCACAGTGGGTAAGTCGCATTCCCTCATGGCGCCCCATCTCAAACCGCGCGGGAGCTGTTCCACAGAGGGCAAGTCCTCAATGCGGAAGAGGAATTTATTGAGCACTGCGGTTGCGCCAGGGAACTCTGCGCGCAGAATGCCTGCCTCACGGCACAGCGAGACAACGAGGTGGTGGCATGCGCCGAGGGTTATTACGCCGGGCCAGAGCAGGTGTCGCATGTATGTCCCTGGGGAAAGGTCGTAGACGACGCCAGGGCCGGACTCGGGGTGTTCCTTTTCATGCGCTTTTGCGAGGTCGAGGTTGGGGAATTCGTCGGGGTGCAGGGGAGGGAGGGGAAGTGTGGACATGTAGTCTAGAAGGGACAGAGTCGCGAGTTTACATTGCGGACAAAGGGTTTGGGCTTCTTTCTGGCCGTCTAGTGCTCCATCTATGACTCCATTACTGGGTCTTTGTTGCGGTATGTGATTGACATCTTCTCCTGCGGCGAAGAGCCATAGTTCGGTTCCAGGCCGCGTCGACCGGTCGATATATGCTGCTGCCCAGCAATTGGGCAGTTCGGTAGCTGACGCAGAGATCGTAGATAACATGTATGCGTGCTCTGACTGGGAGGGGTGTTGCGTGCGGTACACTAGGTTGATGCTGTATGGAAGAGTTGACTTGAGGGCTTTCTGCAGTATTGATGACGTTGGGGAATGCTCGTGGACTTCCATCTTGAACGAGGGTTATAAAGAGATCCTCGATCAAATATACTCGAGAACTACAACGGAAAAAATACAAAGGGAATGACTGAGGCTTCCAACGAGTCAAGTATGTTGGAGATAGTCGTTCATTGACCACAGGAAAAGCTGGCATCAAGCAGATTCGGACTAATGGCATCATCGCTTGCTTGCATCAAATTACTCCGCGGCAACTTCAGTCCGAAATCTGGGAGCTGTCATGGCCGCACTTTCTTTTTACAATTCTTTATACCTGCTGTACTAGAGAGCAGTAGAGATTGAATTTATGTTAGATCGTCCTTATTGTCCGTGGCATCTGTCAGCCTCGGTAGGCTGCTATGTCGCCCAGCCGCCTTCAGCTGCGGTACGACATACATGGCCGCTACCATGGCCACAACCCAGGTAACACCCGTGTCCCCGCAATTGGGTGGAATCATGCCATCGTTGCAGGCATTCTCCAGGCATTCGGTGAAGAAATACCGATCAGTAGCAGATACCGTGCAGCGGTGCTTCACGGTCTTTCGCCAGCACCAAACTCTGGAAGGAATGGCGAAATTTTGAGCGTCAGCAACGTGATGCGTCGCTTGTATCCTTGCTTGTCCAAAGTTCCTCATGCTGTCGATAATCGCTTTCGCCTCGGATGTCCAGCTTGAGCAAAGATCCTTATCGCGAAGGTTGCGGATCAAAGCCCAATAGCTTGCTGATTGGCGCAGCTAGCTGGTGTCTCGCATATCCTACGCCGACATAGCTCAGCCGCTGCACGCAGTTTGCGCCTTCAGCCAAGCGATGACGCTCGAGCTATGATTATCCCCAGGGTTCCTAAAAAGGATATCGACGAGTTTACTAACCCCGCTTGGCAGCGAAAGATTGCGGACATTGTGCGGGGAGCCCGCAATCCGGATACGTTGGAGCTCCAGGACGAGCTGTCGATCATGCCTCCCTAGCTTCCAGATGCGGGTACTGGTCAAATTCAACACTTCTCACTCGTTACAACATGACTTTCAAGCTTTGTTAAGCTTCTCGTGAGCCGGGCGTACCATGTCCAAGCACCGGGCTTTTCCTGGATCTGTGTGGCGGTACCGACCCTCCTGAAGTTACACTGATGCATCTGAATCTCTAGGGTCTCGACTTCACGCACACTCACGATAACCAAGATACCAATCAGCGCCAATGCCGGTTTCATTGCCGAGTATACCACCGAGTACTGCAATGCCAGGACGTCATGGAGATGACTCCGACTAGGCATTTAGGCTGCTCTGAGGTCAGACAGCTGTATGCGGAAAGGAGCCATCGTATACATCGCGGTCAGATTGCGAACGCACAGATCGCAGCATGCGGTCCCACACGCAAAGTTAGAAAGCCATACACCTCGGATCCCCAGGTTCACCGTTACAAACAGACATAGCCATAATGAAGGTATATGAAGCTCGTTGGAGGCATCAATCAATGTATTTGTGCACTTTCGTATTTAGTGCCACTAGATTCGCAAAGCACACCAGCACTGACAAAAATGATTCCACCCACAAAAGATGAGGCTCCTGGCGGATTTAACCCCGTGCACTTCACTGTGTTGTGCCTTACGCTTGTCACTCTCCGAGTACGATCTACCGATCCTTCCGCCACGTTGTAAGCTGACCATGGCAGTTCCTCTATGTGGGTCTCACGTGCCCTACAAGACACCTACCTGGACCTTGGTACACTCGCTTTACACACCTCAGACTGAAGCAAGCAGTTGTCACTGGGCAAAGAATTTTCTACATTGACTCGCTTCATAAGAAGTATGGGCCTGTTGTTCGACTGTCACCCAACGAGGTCGGTGTTGCAGACCTTGATGCCTTCAAGGAGATCCACAAGATTGGCACAAAGTACATGAAGAGTGAGTGGTACTTGCGTTTGGCCAATTTCCCTAAGGCAGGTGTCTTCACTATGCTCGACCCTCGGGAGCACGGTCCTAGGAGAAAGCTATTGTCCCGCTCGTTCAGCAGGACCTACCTTGTCGAGAATTGGGAGTCGACTGTCCGGGAGAAAGCGCTTCTTGCCGTCAACAAGATCAAGGTAGATGCCATGAAGGGTTCTGCTGATGTGTATAACTGGTGGATGCTGCTCGCCTCTGATGTCAGCGCTCACCTGGCTTTTGGGGAGTCGTTTGGTATGCTAGAAACAGGACATGTAAGTGCTAGCGCTTGAAACGAAATGCTCAGCTGACCGCCTTGTAGCAAAACCAATTCCTGCGTGTGCTTAAGAAACTCACTATGGGTGCCGGTATCATGGTAGAGATGCCCTTCCTCCGCCTATTGAGATTCGTACCTATCCCTGCCGTGCAGGAGATGTTCAATGCCAACGAATACATAATTCAAGGTGCTGGCCGAGCAGCAGAGATGGCACGATCGCGTAAGGGTGAAGCCAACATCTTCGCCAAAGTCATCGAGGACTGTGAGAAAGAAGGCGACGGTCACATCGACGACATGGACGTCAAGATCGAGGCTATGAACGTCATTATTGCCGGTACTGATACGACCGGAGTGACACTGACATATCTTACATGGGCTGTTCTTCAGCGTCCCGAGCTTCAATCTGCTTTAGAAGCAGAAGTTGCTGCACTTGGTGAAGGCTTCACCGAAAACGACCTCATTAATCTCCCTCTACTCAACGCTGTCATTGAAGAGACCCTGAGACTTTACGGCGCTGCACCCAGCAGTCTACCTCGAGTTGTACCTCAAGGCGGTACTAAGTTCTCAGGCCTTTACATTCCTCAAGGCGTCACCGTCGACACACAAGCCTACACCTTCCACCGAGATCCCAGAATATGGAGCGATCCCTTGACGTAAGCACGCTTCGCCTACTTTAACACACACTTCCCACACTGATATACACAGTTTCAATCCCTATCGTTGGATCCCCTCCAAAGAAGGATATCCAGCCGAAGCCCTCTCGCCCGCCGCAAAGACAGCCTTCCACCCCTTTGGCGCCGGCGCACGATCATGTATCGGTATCCATCTTGCACGCATGGAGCTGCGGTACGCAGTAGCATTTATGTTCAGAGAGATGGTGGGAGTGAAGCTCGCGGCGAGCACGACGCCCGAGAGCATGGAGTTTGAGAACTTCTTCTTGATTGCGCCCAAGGCGCATCGGTGTGAGATTACTTTCAACTAGAGATGAAGGATGACGGGCACATAACGAGACTCGGTGCATATAGCATAAGGATGAGCTATCTAAGGACAATCTGATTTCATAACGACCGAGTTGAAATGCACATGTGTCCCAACCGTCTAGTGTCCGACAGGTGTTGTCTACACACCGTTCCGAGTCCAATTCCTAGCGAGCATAACGGAAATCCTTAATCAGCCGGCATTCCCCAAGGATATCTCACATCGGCTGCGCGACAATGCTACGTAATCACTTCACATGGATAGCTCGAATTCGGAACGCTATGCCCATCTCACCCGAACCAGAACGAGGAGTCATCATTTTATCCGTCATCTAAACCCAATCTCCTGTGTTTCGAGTTCACCCGGTTCTCAAAATAGACAGGCTCAGTAAGTATTATGGTTGAGCATGCTGCACATAACACTAGTACAAACATGTAGGTCGGAGATACGGAGGGTGTAGACCATGCATATGCAGAACCACTCGAGCCGATTGGCGGGTGTGGTGTGATGAGTGTGATTTCTCAACACACTTATTTATGAAGCAGTCCGTGAGCTTTATTGCCATGAACAAGCTCGATGGGTTCTATCTGGTTTATCGTTGAACTCAAGCTGGAAATTCTTGACGAGGGCTTGCAAGCGATACACGTACGCATGTGCCTCCCTAACCCTCCACGTGAGGATCTTGGTGTGCAAGCCTGCGGACTCAGCAGCGGCCTCAGTACTCTTCCCGCCTCTAATGGCTTGGTAAGACTTGAACGTAAATGAGATCGATATCTGAGCCAACTCGGCCAGCCTGGAAGGTACCTTTGATTGTCTTCCAAAGCAGCTCCCTCGCGCAGTATTCAGTGGTTTCGACAATGGCTTTTTTGAGATCCCTCAGCTCTTTGCAGACCTGCACATGATCTGGTATCTGCACGTTCGAATCACTTTGCGTCTCTTATCAAGCCACTGGCATGAGCGGGTAGAGATCTTTACAGTCCTAATCTGGCTCAACCACTCAAGACAGCTGAGATGCCAGATTTCGAAACCACTGTATTTACGCTCGGTGAACTGGCAAGTGCTCGGGCAAAGATGCAGATTGCCGACCTCATGCTGGAATTGGTAACATATTAGTTAGAACATGAGATTGAGATCTGTGCGATTGAGTAGCACATTCAAGTGCAGTGGTTTATGAGAAGATGCAGGCCAAAGTCAACAATCAGTTCGTGTCGCGTTAGCGGTAAAGTGAAGTGAAAGCAGTCACAACTCAAAGTGACGGCGGTTGATCGCACGTGCAAATGGTAAACACGATATCGCTAAAATCATATATATCCAGGCACTGATAAAGTGTGATTTTACATTCGCACGACTTGCTCGCGGTTTCACATGGAATGTACAGAAACAGATTGACAAGGTGATGTGGATCAGAGCGGTTGCTGTCTAGCGCTCGATCTGGAAATGGATTCTATGTTCGGTACATATCATTTGATACACGTTGATCAAAAACGATCATGCCACCCGGCTAACTCCAACCCGCTATGCTAAGTACAGAAAAGAAACTGGCCTGAACAAATCCCATAACACTGATTCACTCCCCCGGCATAGCCTGCCCAGCAGACTTCCATCATTCTAAAATACTGCAAATCCTAGTTGTATGCATCGGGGGGCAGATTTGGCTGGCTCTGTGTGAACAACTCTCCTGCGCGATTGAGATCCCAGCCTCCCGCCTCCAAACACTGAATCGCGTAGTCGCGTTTGAGATTTGTCGCTTGCTGGACGTACGCAACCATTTCCTCCTTCTGTTGCTCGGATACTGGTGCTGCCTGTGGTACTGGCGCGCCGGCCATTGGTTGTGGGGTTGCGGACATTGGTGCATCTGTGACCATGCTTGCATCGCCTACCGCGGGCTTATCGGCGCGAACTTGGATGCCGTTCAGAATTTTCAGTTTTGGGAACCAAGCTGTGAGCTCTTCCTCCCAGCCAATGTTGCTGAAGGGGTCGATAATCAGGTGTTCCAACTTTTTGAAACGCCCTTTCCATGGCTTGAGCGCGTTGATTGAGTGAAACGCGTTACCGCTCAGATCGAGGTTTTTAATATGGTTCAGGGTCTTGCAGAGATCGAACACGACGTTGAGGTTCGTAATATTGTTGCCGCAGAGTGTGACGCTTTCGATGGCCGCTTCCTTGGCTTCTCGAGTCGCAAGCATCTCATCGCAAATGACCATGAGTGCTGGAAAAAACTTCTTCTGCGTTGACTCTTGACGGAACATGCCGCTCTTTGCAACTTCCTCATCGTTGGCAATGGTTGAAAAGTTCAATAATTTGGTGGAAGCATCATAGCGTCGCCCGATGAAACCTTTGAGGAGTTCGACAGTGCTTATCGTTGCTTCGGCTCGCTCCGGTTCCAGTTGTTGCTGAGGTTGATCCTGATTCTGATTGTGGTGGTCGTTGGGTGTGTAATGATCTCCGCGACCGCGACCACGGCCACGGCCTCTTCCTCGTCCTCCACCGCGAGGTGCAGACATGATGACACTGTTTTCCACGCGGAAAGGAAACAATGCTGTGTTAAGATGTCTTCGACAAAAGTCTTTTGCTGATGAGGTGAGGCGTTCTGTGACGGCAGACTTCGCTTTGTGTGAGGGTGAATTGACGGGGCGCGAGATGTACAAACCGGAATCAAGAGGAGCGGTAGGTTTTATATCAAAACTAGCGCATCCGACGATAGTGTCTGTGCACAGTGGTCAGCCACAGCTTTTGATTGGCTGTATGGAATGAGAACGCTTACAAAATGACCCTTTTACCACGACGTACCATGGTGTTGTTCTTGATGCGACCAATTTACTATTGACGAAATATTGTGTAGTGCACAAATTGACATCATTCTCAGTCACCTCCTGAAACGAGCAGTTGATTGGCCAGGCAAGTAGGCAGTCAAGCACCGCTCCACGACATCGCTGCCTAGCAAAACAAGGCCAAACTTTCTTTTTTGGTCTGATCATATATGCATTTTCTTCTACATGTGAGCGTAAGACTAGATGTCATGAGCTGGCTATTTTCAGCTCAGTTCCAAATGCTCTTCACTTGCCGACAGATTCGTAGATCTAAGCCCGTCAAGCCAATGCATCGCCAAATCCAAAACGCAAACCCATACACCTGAACTCCAAGCTCACAGCGCCACGAATACATACGGACTTAAAATGGGCCGATGTTGCTCTGAAAGTCAACCTCATGCGACTAGTTCGAATGAATCTTCTTAATCTTGTTTACACCTTCGTACAGTGCACGGTCAACGGCAGCAGCCACTGTGAGCGTGCCACCAATGACTGCACACAAGCCGACGAGGAAACCAGAGAAAGACTTGTCGCGTACTTCGCGGTTGATGACCTTCATTGGCGAAATATCCTGTTCCTTGATCAGTGTCATTGTTCACAGCTGGAAGAGCGTGCAGCACTCACATATGAGAAGAATACACCCGGGATGCCACCGCGAGCATGGATGCGTTCTTTGTGGCCCTCCTGCTCATCTGTACCGCCTTGGAGGCTCCTCTTGTGACTGGTCACAGAGTACTGATGTGTTTCAATGCTTCCCTTGAAGCTACTCTCAATGGTCGCACCGATTTCATCACGTGAGGGGTGAGGAGCCTCCTTCTCCCAACCAAGCGGTAGATAAGCGGTCGAGACAACTTTGACAAAATACATGTAGTTGAATGCCTTTTCATCTGTATGCTGATCGGTGCCATCCAGAGGGTTGATGTGGTGGTTCGTCCAGCCTCCTGGGCCTGTTGCCAGATTCTTCTTTGCCATGTTTTGTACGACAATGTCGCTCAGCTGTGGGCCAAAACGGAGGTGGTGAATCTTGTGCGTGAATGTATGCGCATACTCATCTTTGAAGTAGTTCTCCAGGTCGTGTACGTGCAGGTTTCCATTCGAAAAAGACTTTCCAGGGGCAATGTGGAAGTTACCAATGACCTTGTTGACCTTGATGCTACCCTCAAGACGGCATCCTTCCTGGCGCTGGGCGTCGAGATGTTCGGCGTAATGCTCCCGCTCGCACTGCTCGACACCCTCGCCGCGACCGAAAGACCATGATACGGAGGCATAGGCGTCGCGTACTTCGTCACACGAGTTGCAGCAGCCGGGCTTCTTCGCATTGGTGGGAGCAGGGGCGCCGTAGCATTCGCCGCAGTAGTCAGGGGCAAGGTGGGAGGCTTCGTCCCTATGTCTGCCGCATACGTCAGTTGTGCTCTCGTCTCGAAAGCTGCTGCGTCGCATGCAGAAAACGAACTTACAAATCAAGAGCCTTGGTCTCGATTTCCTTGCTGCCCTCCTTCTCAGGGCTCAATCGTACTTTGTTGATACCGTGTGCAACACCCATTTGCAATTCGCCAGATACATCCATGATATCGAGGGTGAGCAACTCGCAAGGCATTCTTGGAAACGTAATGTTTAAGCTGATCTCCATACGCTCGCCTCTGCCCTTGTCCACAATCAGCTCAGGACGGACTATCACCCGCCTGTAGTCTGCCCACTCGCCTAATGTCAACCATAAGATGACCAGCAAGCTGACTATTGTGACAATGCCTCCGGACGTTGTGCGAATGCGGGCATCTTCGACGGTTTTTGTGAAGGCGTCGAGGCGCGTGAAAGCGGACTTGGGAGGCATCTTTGCGAACTGCACTTCAAGCAGTAGGGATCGAAGGGAGGTTCAGGATCGTAAGACGTGCGACTGAGACCGCGGAGGTGAATGTAGCACGGGCAAATGTCTCGATTGCGCGCCAAGTCTACAATTGCTGACGCAGTTGCAGCTACCGGTCGAGGAAGATCAAAGGAGTGAAAAGCCTGGCAAGATCAATGCCGTGGCAGCAATATCATTGTACAAGAAGAAGTGAACCGGGAGACGCGTGGTTGTTGCGACGCTCGGCTGAGTAAAGGACAGCTATGCGCTCGGGAACGCTAGTGCAGATGAGACAAGAACGAGGTCGAACGCCGACAGGGCCAGGGGACAGTACTAGCGGGGGTATCGTTCAACGCACAAAACGATCTGTGGAGGTATGCCCTGAACAGTAAATGTGGTCACTTCGGAAATCACAGTAAGATTAGATTGTTGTCAGTAGTAGAACACATCTCCGCCGCTGAGAATTGCTGGAAACAAAATTGACACAAGTCTATGGTACGACCTTGAACGTATTCTCTCTGAGAAACTGCAATGTGCAGCAACTGCCACGGTTTAGTCCTTTTTCCACATCTTGGAGAAATTCCAGTCGTTGAGATATCCGCTTCCCACCTGGATTATCCATTAGCTCGTGATACTGATATTTTTATCTCACACAAAAAGCACTCACGCAGAGGTAGGTAGCAAAGCTGAGCCAGCCGAGGTAGGGGGCCAGCAACCACCCACACGTAGGATCGACCTGACCCCAGATGTATGCTAGATACCCAACAGTGCCGCCAAGGGCGAGGATATCGACAGTCGCCGCGACTGGTCGTCCAAGACCAAAATACAGAGGCGTCCAGATGAGGTTGAGAGCCAACTGAATCGAATACAGAGTCGCTCCTTGCTTAGCCAACGCAACAACTTGAGGGTTAATTGAGGTAGCTCCTGTTGTCCATGCTCGGTAGGCAGTGTAGCCCATCGTGGCATAGAGTGCGGTCCATACTGGCCCAAAGATCCAACCAGGAGGGTGCAGGGGAGGCTGTCTTATAGCTTTGTACGAAGCTTGAGTGACAGAAGCTGATCATTGTTAGTAACGAGATTATCCACTGTACCTCCAGAAGTACCCACGGCTGATGGAGAAGCCGACTGCAGTGCCGCAGGCCACAGGCAGCAGAATTGCAGCTGCTGGATTCTCAAACAGAAAGCTCGGAAGCGTGAGGGAGGGGATGTATGCGGTCATGTTGGCGCCAAAGCACAATGTCGAGCGCTAGATACACGCAAGGCAGGCTATTGAACGATCTTATACTCGCGCCCGTGTCTGGTTTCGCGATGCGGCTACGTAATCCCACGAGCTCCAATCGAGCCTCCATGCCTCGGTCGTTCTCACGGACGTTTATTGACCCACTTGCCGTGCGCCGTGCCTGCCTCACGCGTTCCGCACTAGGCTCGTTCCAGCCCGCGAGGCCGCCGCGACACCTCCTCTCTCTCCACGTCTGTCTCCCTCTCTAGCGCAGGACACACTCCAACATCCTCGTGAGTGCATTCGCTCTATTTCTGCCGCGGCCTCATCTTGTTCGTATCTCCCCTTCGTATCGGGCTATTGCTGTAGCTCCCCTTAGCTTTGTCTGCCAGACGCCAGCCTCTCAGCTGCCTCCCATTCTCCACCCTTCTCTTCTCAGGGCGCAGCTCGCGTGCGATCAATCGCATCGAGTGCTGTCGCCATCTTGTTCCTCCTTCATTACTGCCACCCCCTCCAGACTCATCGCGTTCCTCTTGTCGCTTATTTGTCCTCTGTCTAACCCGAGGCCGCCATGGCAAACAGCTACCTCCAAGTGTCTGGCGCAAGTCAAGCACAACGTCCACCTGCCGAGACCGCGTCCCCTGGCTAGCAGCGCTTCCGCTGTTGTGTCGATGACTGGCTCATCGCACGCCATATAATACTCATTGCCAAGCTACTGCAGCTGCTCTGCCACGATGGATTCTTACACGTGAGTTGGTCGCGCGCTTCTAGCGAAGTCAACCGAACTGATAGTGGCTTAGCAGCACCAGAGAGGACTCTCGGCCGCCAGCCGACTCCTATAGACGGCGCTCTCCTGGTAAGCAACGCATTAGATGTCTCACAAGTGCTAGCTAACCATGTCGCGTGCAGCTCCCGGAGATCGTCGGCCTAGGCGCCGCTCGCGGTCGCCCCAAAACATCGATAGGTACCAGCCTGATCGCGCTCGAGACTACGACCACCCACGCCGAGATGGAGCTCGCCGCCGCTCCTCTCCTCCGCCTGTACAGGCTGGCATCGACCGCTATGTCCCTGGCCAGGACAACTTCGCTCCGACCTTCACAACCAACCCGATCCCGAATCCCATGTCGCTCGAATATCAAGTGGGCTTCAACTACTTTGCCGAGTGGTGGCGTGTAGAGCAGGTCATGAAGGAGGAGAAGGAACGCGCAAAGAATGGTGGCAGGAAACCAGTCCTCAAGGGTGAACGCGAAGCTAGAGAGGAGCGAGGCAAGGAGCGCGAGCTCATTCAAGCTGCATATGATGAGTACAAGGAGAAGCTCCAGGTGCAAATGGCGAAGACTTTCGTCGACAAACACAAGGGCGAGGAATGGTTCAAGGAGCGCTACGACCCTGAGTACGATCAAGCTTTCAAGGAGAAGCTACGCAGCTACCGTCACAGCATCTACGCTGACTGGGAGCGACAAATTGATGAGGGATACTTCGATGAGTTCACCCTCGAAGGCATCTACAAAAATGATTCCAATGGCGCTGGCGGAATTATCGAGAAAGAGGAAGGCGAGACTACTGCGGCAAACGAAGTGTTGGGCGTGGGAGACCTGCTCCCCTGCAAAGGCGGCGAAATTCGCGACGAATCAGCTTTCCAGCCTACGCTTCTTATCAAGACCATCGCTCCGACTGTCAACCGAGAGAAGGTCGAAGAGTTCGCCAAAGAACACCTTGGCGACGGCGCTGGTGGTTTTAAATGGCTCAGTCTCAGCGATCCCAACCCATTGAAGAAATGCCATCGTATAGGATGGGTCATCCTGCATCCCAGCGACGAACAGCCCATGGTCATTGATGACCGCGGTGATGCGCGCGACGATGATGGCGAGGATGGAGCGCTCGACGACAAGCCTGCTCCAGTGCCGCAGAGTACAGCGCAGAAAGCACTCGAAGCCATCAACGGCAAGACTGTTGAAGACGAGAAGCGTGGAAACTTCACATGTCACGTCGGCGTACACGAAACCCCTGCAGCGCCTCGCAAGAAGGCACTTTGGGACCTTTTCTCCGCGCCCGAAAGAATTGAGCGCGACCTGGAGCTGGCTGAGAGGCTAGTCCGAAAACTTGACGGAGAATTGAAAGCTAGTCACGAAGAAGAGTTTGGTGACGTCGACGGTGTTACTAAGATTGAACAACGCGTCGAGGATCTTCGTTCGAAGGGTTGGCTACAGCCTCCGGCCAATGCTCCTGCACCTCCGAAGAAAGAGCGAGACCCTGAAGACCTGGAAGAAGGAGAGGATGAGACTATGGAGGACGATGAAGGCGCCTACGATGAAGAGATCGACGATGAAGACCTTTTGGTGAAGAAGAAGAAGCTCGATCTCTTGATCGAGTACCTTCGACGCGTGTACAGCTTCTGCTTCTTCTGTGTATTTGAGAGTGACTCAGTCCACGAGTTGATTCGTAAGTGCGCCGGAGGCCATCTTCGACGCCCTCGTGCTAGCTTGACGACAGCGGCGAAGGCAACTGCCCGGGCAACCGCTACCGGCGAGCCGTTCCCTTACAAGAAGCAGGAGTCTGGTGATACCGAGAACGGCGACGGCAGTCCCGTCGCTGAGCGCAAGCCGATGAAGCTGAGCGGAAAGAATCAGCAGCAGCTCCAGCGGGCGTTCAACTGGGTTAAGACGTATGAAGAAAAGCTTCTGCAGCTGCTCGAACCAGAGAATGTAGATCTGCGCAAGCTTGGTGGCAAGCCCATTGACGAGGCTATGGAGGATGAACTAGCGAGGTACTGCAAGCAAGAAGACGAGTCCAAATGGCGTTGCAAGGTCCCGGAGTGCACAAAGCTGTTCAAGGGTCAGAACTTTTGGCGCAAGCACGTGGAGAAGCGTCATTCAGATTGGCTTGAGAAGCTGCAGAAAGATGTAAGTACAAGCGACAGACCCGGTCTATCGTACACAGCTAACGGCGACAGCTCGAACTCGTTAACAGCTATGTTCTTGATCCCGCACATATTGCCCCTTCACGCAGCGATGCGAATAGCAACGGCCACTTCCCAATGGGCAACCACGTTCAAGCGACGGGCACGCCGCGTGGGTTCAACCTTGCCAACATGAACATGGCCATGTCTGGCAACGGCATGAGCGCGATGAATGTCGGAAATATGTTCAATCCAGCCATGGGTGGTAGCTGGGATCCCACCCTCGGTACCCATGATGCTGGAGCGATGCGTCGCGGTGGCCAGCGATTCAACAGCCGTACTGGACCGTACGATAGGCAGAATCGTGATCGTCGCAACGGTCCCAACGGTGGAAATGGCCGTCTCACGCCTCCTCCACGTGGCGGACGACCAGGCGCGCAGCGCTACGGTGATGGTGGGCCAGGGCCTCTGCAGTCTACACAGGGTCGCCAGATCAAGAGCTACGAGGATCTTGATGCTGTGGGCGGAGGGGGCAGCGGAGAGTTGAACTACTAGCCGCACGGATACACACTTGAGCCACCCAAACAAAAAAAAAGGGCCGGCGCTCGGTGACGACTTGATCATATGGCTGGCGTTGGGTTCGCTCTTCCAATTTGCAGTTTAGTTTGTCGTTCGATCTGCTTCGGGCGCAGGGCCAGGCATGGGGCACGGCGTTCTCGGACCAGCATATGCTGCACTTCAGTGTAGGCCTGTAACTTGCATCCATCTATATGGTATGGTAGATAATCAAGGCAACTCATGATAAAGTTTGTGCTTGTTGTTTCGATCAGTGATGCTGAGGCGCAGGCTTCAGCTTGGACAAGCTTTCCCCAGTCTCATCGCAGTGCAGACCGGGAAAAAGTGTCCGTGGTCCACTTGGCACGTGGTCCAGACCATGGGCAAGAGGGTGAGGGCCAGGTCAAGTGCGAGGCAAGCATCGCAGGTGAGGAGTGCCATGTGCCATGGAACTGCGGCCGTCTGAAGACCTGTGCCTGTGACGGTCTCAAAGCGCTGCAGGTGATGGCCATGCTCCAAGCATGCGGCAGCGGGGCATGGTCATGGAGCTGTTTCGCAGGGGCGTCTGACTGTACGCTCGCGAACTGGCCCTGCGCGTATTCGTAAAGCGCAGCGGACCTGCAGCCAAGGGCAGCTCAGATGCCGTGCGTTCCTTCGTCGCCCGTTCAGCCCGCCCGCGGACTGCAAGTGGATTCGCCAGCACGCGCTCTGATTGCCTGGCCCTAGCGGCTAAGCCATGAGTGACGCAGGCCTGCCCACCAGCCACAGTTGTCTGCGCGCCCGCAGTGCCTTGGGTTCCGACAAGCATCGACGAGTTCCTCGCTGAGCGAATCGACGGCGCAGGCGACCCACGACGAGGCCGAGTCGAGTATCGTGCACGCAAGCCCTGGCAGATTTGGCCGAGTGGAGCAGCGTGTAAGCCCCAACGAGCCCCAGCAAGCCCGAGCAGCAGCCACACTTGGGATTGCAGGTGCGCCGGGCGTCATACAACACGCGTCGACATTACTTTATTGCTTCGCCGTGCTCGCAAGACCGAGCGTTGCATATAACTAATCCCGGACCCTTGCCGTGCCCGCTCGACGCTGCGCCCTCGTTCTGCCCCTCTTTCCCTCGCGCGTCTTCTTTATCATGGCCCAAGGCACCCCGCCGGCCCTGGCCATCAACGGCACCACGCTGCCCACCATGAACAGCCAGCCCTCGGTCGCCAGCTTCGGCGAGCCCCAGGCCCCAGGCGCAGACCGCCCGGGCCCTCGGCGGGCTGACACAGACTATACAATGGCGTCGACCATGTCGGTGCCGCCTGAGGGGTCCATCTTGACTGGCAAGCAGGAGCACTGTAAGCAGCAGAGCCGCAGAGCAGCACCAGTCCCGTCGCAGACACTGACAAGCGCGGCCCAGACCTCAAGCGCGAGCTCATCTCTCAGCAAACGCAATTCGAGATCTCCGAGCTCTCTTCCCCCACTGCCCTCAAGCGCTTCGGCGCACCTTTCCGCTCAGACGCTGGCGAAGTCGCTCCAGAAGACTCGGAGCTGCCACTGCTGCGCTACATATTTGTGAACCATGTCCGGAATTTCCCCTTCCTGGACAAGGCTAAAGAGAAGGAGTTCTGGCAAGACAAGCTGCAAGTGGTGAGTTGGTGACATCATCATGGACACTGAGAGTAGACGCTGATGCAAAAATCCCTGCAGTTTCTCGAGTCGTTTGCAAGTAAAGACATCTCGTCGTCCGAAGACCGCCTCGAAGAAACGAAGCGCAGGAAATTGGCGCTGAAGGCCGAGAAGCTGGTCGAGCTGATGATGGTCTCTGGAATCCCCACCGCCTCCGGCTACGAGGAGAGGATTCGCTTCTCCGAGATGGAAATCGTCGAGCGAGGCGCGAATGAGGAGGGTCTGCACATGAATGCGCCGAGTGGACATTTCATTAACGGCTGGGATGTCAATGTTGCTGGCGTGCGAACCACGTCGGTAAAGAAGCATCTGCGCTATCACACACATGCGGTAGGTCCGCGCTTGAAGACTTAGTATATCGGTGCTAATTAGCTACAGGAGTATCTCATCAGAGTCAAGCAAAGCAACGACCGAGAAGTCTACGTCGGCCGACGATACCAGGACTTTGTTAACCTGCACAAGCGCATACGCCTCGAGCTTCCCGGGAAGGTGCTCCCTCCGCTTCCTCGCAAGAACACCAAGGACTCAATATTGAGTACCAGCAAAGACGACGACGACGCTAGTTCCATTTCCTCGGTGTCGACACAAGGGCCATCGTCCGACGTCTATCAGAAGAGCGAAGGCGGCGGTGGAGGCTTGCGGGGCTATCTTTGGGGTGGAGGCCACAAGAAAAATGCTTCACAGACATCACTCGATGTCCGAGGGGCGCGATCACCTCGTGCCTCGGGCGAGGGTTTCGGCTACCAGCCACCACGCACTCTGTATCGCGAAGAGCAACGTGTCTCATTACGAGCCTTCCTCCGATCTTTCTTAAACAACGAGAGAATCGCGCAATCGAATGCTATGACCGACTTCCTGACGCGCGATCCTATCGAAGTCAATGAAGAGGAGATGGAAGACATTGAGAGGCGCATGATCATGGACGAGAAGCGCATACAAGAACAGAAGCAATTCTACGAAGTAGCGCGGAAACGCGCTGCCGAGCTCGACATACACATGGAGAAGTTTAGGCGAGAGATTGTTGAGAGAAATGGCCTTTCTCACCTCTTCCAAGAGATCAGGGTGAAGAACTCGATATCTCAGCTCAAGCCAGAATATCAGAAGTTTGCGGAGTGGCTGCGAATAGAGGTTGCAGCTACCATCTATCACCTCTTCCTGGCCGAAGATAACTCGCCGGAGCTTTTTGCACAAGCAAAACGGATACATTCACTTGTACCGTACGGTGTTCTGAAGAATGTCATCAGGATTGCGAATCCGGCAGCAGTGATGAGTGGAGTGCTTGATTTGTTCCTTGCGCAGCCTTTTGGCGCAAGATCCTTGCTTCAGCGCATCTTTGGTATGGCCATCAACGATGGCGTTAATTCTGTACAGAAGACGATTGACACCCTCGGCACCACGAAAATCAAGGACGACGTCCTGTGCGCAAAGATCAAGGCCTACGTTGAGTCGGATGAAGACGTGAAGCAAATACTCCGGGACGAGGCAGAAGGCGAGCAGGTCGACATCGTCGTGACGATCCTGCGATCCGATTTCTTTAAGCCCGAGCTGAGTTCCCAGCAAGTGGAAAAGGTCTTCAATGCTTACGTCGCGTGGAACAACGCGGTCGAAAATGTGAGGCCGACTCGTCGTTATAGCAGAAATAACAGCACCCGCAGCGTCGACAGCGCCCTTACTAATGCATCTGGTCAGATCGACAAAGACTTGCGACAGGGCGCCGAGCTCTTTGCACATCTCAAGCAGTACCTCAAGTTGTGTTTGAGACAACGAGATAAGCTTATGATGTTGCAAATCATCGAAGAGGTAAGCGGATCATGTCCACCAATATATGAGAAGAACGTGCACTCACAAGATCAGCCTACTACCCTCCAACTCTTCCGCGACCTCTTCACTATCTTTTACGAACCACTCGTCCGCGTTTACAAATCTGCAAACGTGTACAACAGCATCACAGACTTTGCCGTGTTCGTCGATGATACGATCAAGACCATAGAAGCTTGCCAGCGACAAGAAGTTTCTGCAGACCCTAATCAGACCGTTCAGGCGTTTATAGATTTGTGTGCACGTCACGAAGACAACTTCTACAAGTTCGTACATGAGGTCCACATTCACGACAACGGTCTCTTCGACCAACTCATGGGCTGGCTGGAAGGCATTCTTGAGTTCCTACGCCACGGCCCTAGCAGCGGTGGCAAACTTGATATGAATGCTTTGTTCCAGGGAGGCATGGACTCAGGCAGCATCGACAAACAGAAAGCTATTAGGGAAATCAACAGCTTGATCAAATGGCAGGCTGCCCGCAAAAAGTGGCACCAGGACAAGACGCGGCAGAAGATGGCAAGTGGTGGAGATGAGCCAGACTCCGTACTCGGTGGTATGGCAGGATTCAAGAGCAGCGACTTCGGGCTTAACGAGGTTTGTCAGCCCTCTCATCTTTAACATCTTGCGAGCATTTTGTACTAATTTCGCGCAGCTCGACCTCCAAGATCTCGAGCTCGACGACGACGCCACCGAATCTGATGAAGAAGACGAGATCGATGAGGACGACGACCCAATCGAAGCTGAGCGCAAGAATCGCGCTCGCGCGGCAGAAAAACTTAAGCGGAGAGCGGGCGAGCCTAAGAAGCCGCCAATCGAAGAGATCAAGAAACTGCATCCCAGTTTCTTGGCCATGTTGAGGAGCGTGCTGGCAAAGTAGGTGCTGCGGTGACGATCGAGAACCACGTATTCTTAGACCCTTTAATAATGATGTAAATGCATTTGTGCTTGGAGCTTAAGTGATGCTAGTGTGGTCCTCTCTGGTGAAGCTGCTTGAAGGTTGACTAAGCATCGTCTAATTGGTCAAGCCGACCGAAGCGTCAATCAATCGTTTCACACAACTAAACCATCAAGACATATCGCACTAAAGCACTACATGCTCCTGCAGCCTTTCGAACACAATTAATATACCACGCACCCTACAGGCTAACCATGCGCACCGCCTTAGTCTTCCTTCTCATTGCCGTCATCCTTTCCGGCAACTTCATCCTCTTCTACTTCCTGGGCATCCCCAAGCTGTTGCAAGACCTACTCGACAACCACCGCAAAAAGCAAAAGTATAATCCTAAGCAAGAATGGATTGAGATGCAAAGCGATGTGCACAAGCGTGCCAAGGAGCGGCGCAGGAAGGAAGAGAGGGCGAGGTGGGAAAGGAATGCGGCGAGGAAGAGGAGCGGGTTTTATGCTGAGCTTGAGAGAGCGTACAATGACGCTTGAGACTTCAGTGTGTGTTGGGGGGCTAGCTGATGATGAGCCACGTGTTTAGAGGATACTTTCACTTTTCCTTTGGAGGCGGATACATTGATGTTATGGTGGTATGTGGGATGGCCCCCCCCCCTCCCCTACAGCTACAAACGGCTTTTCTACCACCTATTGCCATCCACAACAAAACCATCATCCGGAACCCCTCCCGCGCAAACCTCAAGCTGAGCACTGGCCATGTCTCCCTTCAACTCAAGTCGCGAAAGCGAGCCGTTCCTCGTTCTTGTCGTGGTTGCTGGCATCCTTGTTCTCCAGGTTCTGATCGCCATCGGCTGCCTCTTCTACTACGACTACAAAGCGAAAGCCAAGTGGAGGCGTCTGAGCCAGCAGGGAGTCGTTCTTATCCACGGACCCGCGGTGTACTGGACTGACGAGCTACCCATACCGTCTGTGCCTGTGAGGTTCAGCATGGTGGATGTGCTTCGGTCGGATCGAGTGACAGCTGAAGGTCAAGCCGCTGGTACAGCATTGCCTTCTTGAGCATAAGGACAACATGTTCCTTGCGAAAGATGAGCGGGATGAGGAGATTGAGGAAAGAAAATGTGCCGTCAGGAACTACGTTGGCAGGGATTAGATGTGGGATGTCACCAAGGCCATTCCATACTGTCACATAAGATGCTAATTGAAAGGTTGAAGGGCGGAAACCTCTACACTCTTGTATCTTTGTCTTGTGCCGCTCGTTTGTCCTCTCCCTGCTAAACCTCGGGCTTCTGTGCCCATACAACATGACTAAGGCAACAATTAGCATCATCTCACAGCACAGTCTGCCGTGGAGCACTCACAATTCTTCCATCAAATGCACCGACCTATCCTTCAGCGCCTGCTTGATCTGCGCAATAAATACCTGAACCTCTTCCGGCTTCCAATTCTCAACACGGACCAGCAAGCCCAGCAGCGCGGCTTCCAAGAGCGCCTCGAGGTTCACCCGGAAGATACCGCCGATTTGTTTCTACCGCAGTCAGCGCCACTCCGTAAAAATTGGCGAACCATTTGGACTGACCATCTTCGGGTCCCGCGCCCACGGTCCGACCGGCACTTTGAACACCTCGTGGTGCACGTTAGTGAAGCCCGCTTCTTCGACCCAGCTCTTCAGGTGCTGGCCCGGCGACCCGTGGCGGCCGATCTTGTCGCAGGCGGCGTTGAAGACGGTGCAGAATTCTATGACTTTGTTGTCGGGCGTTGCGCTGTTGTCTTCGCTGTAGGCAAAGGTGTTGAAGTCTTGGAGTTCTATCCAGCCGCCAGGGGCAAGATTTCTGGGTGGTGATAGTGGTGATCAGCGAGAGGTTTAGGTGGAAATAAAGGTAGTGAACGTACTCGTATGACTGCTGCAGCAGCTTCGGCCAGTCTTGTATACTGCCGAGCATGTACCGGCTGTGGATGAAGTCGAATGGTTCGCGCGGTGGCCACGGGCTTTCGACGTCGTCAATCTCGAATGTCACGTTTGGAGGCACCCTATCTTGCGTATCAGCTTGTTCCAGCGGTTTCAAGGCGTATCAGTCACCATCTCGGTTGGATTGGACTCAGTTCGTTCCCGATGACCGTCGCGTTTGGGTATTGGTCGCCGATGTCCATTGCCCAGATACCTGTCCCCGTACCAATGTCGAGTACACGGATTGCTCTGTCTGCTGGAAGTGGAGCGAAGTGGAGTTTGTCGTCTAATAAGAGTAGGCACATGTGGTGGCTCATGTCCAATCGGTCCTGCTCTTTCTCATCATTGGGGAAGTTGTACGCTGTGAATGTCAGCCAAGAGATCGATTGGTGCAGGGCTCAGGCGTGTAACCTCCTTCACGGTAGCTGTGATAACGTCGGCCATTCTCCCACTTGTATCTCTCGACGCTAGACGATAGGGATGTTGCATAACTCTCTCTGCGCAGAGCTCAGGACATGACTTTTGTACCGTCCACCAAAGATCACATACGCATCGGTTTCATCATAAGTAGAGTCCAGGTCTGACTTTTCATGTTTAGCAAGCAGGGCCTTCAAAAACGAACATCACGTGCGCTTACGTCGACCACAACGGTAACGGTGGGCTGATCGCTCATCGCGCAGATTCACAAAATAAAAGAACCAAACGCGCCGCACGAGCAGCGCGCAATGCATGTTAAGTACCGGCACAGTAAGAATCCGTGCGACAAGGCGGCACAGTAACCCACACTCCCATTGCAGCGGGTCTGTACAACCTATGGGGATGATAAGTGGCAGCGGGACACGCTCCCGCGTCGCCGCGGACGGGAAGGCGCGACACGGGCACTTCACCAAAGAAGGCTGCCCAGGTCCGAGGACTCCTGCACCCCACTCTGAGGGAGAAAGTGACAGCGCAAGATTCCCTAAAAGCAGGGTGCTGTGCAGCATGTGTGGGTTTCGGGCGATTACCATTCCCTCGCCAGTCTTTGGCTCGCCATGTCTCTCTTCGTGCAGCTGTACGCCTTACGGTGGCTTGTATTCGCGGCGCTCGTTGCCCTCTATGTCGCAGAGAAATATCGCAGGTACAATCGCCTTCGGCATTTCCACGGCCCGTTCGGTACCGGATGGTCCGAGTTCTGGCACTCGCGGGTCATTTTAGGCCTACAATCCCATCTTCGGTACAAAGAGGTCAACGACAAGTATGGCCCCGTTGCTCGAGTTGGGCCTAACGAGCTGATCACTTCGTCACCGGAGCTGCTGGCGCATATGAATGCGGTTCGCTCGCAGTACACTCGGTCGTACTGGTTCAATGCTGCCACCCGCGTTGAGCCTGGCAAGGACCATGTGTTCAGTCAGTTGGACGAGACGAAGCATACCAAGCGCCGACAGCAGATGGCTGCTGGGTATTCAGGGAAAGAGAATTTGTCGTTAGAACCAGACATTGATGGGCGAGTGCAAGAATTGCTGCATTTGATTCGCAGCAAGTACATCTCTACGTCTGCAGTTTCGAAGCCAATGGATCTTGCGCGCACGGCTCAGTACTTCACTCTTGATGTCATCAGTACCATTGGTTTTGGCCAATCGTTCGGCGATCTTCAAGCTGATGCGGACTTGAACGACTATATCAAGTCGGGCGAACAAGGCCTTTCAATTGTGGCCATATCCGCTGCGCTCGGTTTGACGAAGTACCTGCAATGGCCACCGATTGCACGCCTACTCGGACCATCCGAGAAAGACAAGAGCGGCTTCGGTAGGATGATGGGCGTAGGCCGTAAGCTTATCGACTCGCGACTTGAGAAATCGACCGAAGGTCGCTCGGATATGTTGGCATCGTTTATACACCACGGTCTCTCGAAAGAGGACCTCTTCTCAGAATCTCTACTGCAGATTCTTGCTGGGTCTGACACAACTGCTACAGCAATCAGGGCGACTATGCTATACCTCATCACTCATCCCCGCATTTACTACCGCCTGCAAGCTGAGGTAGACGCAGCTGTACGCTCGGGCGTTGCTCCCGATATCGCTCCAGACACCACCCTTAAAACCCTACCATACCTACAAGCAGTCGTTCGAGAAGGACTGCGCGTATTCCCACCCGTGACTGACGTGGTTCCGAAGAAAGTACCACCGGGCGGTGACCGCGTCACAGTAGAAGGCAGACAATACTACCTCCCTGGCGGCACGGACATCAGCTACAACGCGTGGGGCGTGCACCACGACAGAGCCATGTTTGGCGCGGACGCAGACCTGTTCAGACCCGAACGGTGGCTCCTCGAAGAAAACAAGACGAACGAGGATAAGCTGGCTGCGATGAAGCGCACGACTGAGATGATCTTCGGGTACGGGAAGTATCAGTGTCTAGGCAAACCAATTGCTTTGCTGGAGATTACGAAGGTGCTTTTCGAGGTAAGTGTGTGAACTGGAATATATAGTGGATATACTGATCGGAGTGTAGTTCATGCGACACTTTGACTGGGCGCTGGTCCGGCCTGAGGTTCCTTGGAAGTCTACCAATTACAATGGTATCTGGGTGCAGGAGCAGATGTGGGTGCTTGTCACTGAACGTGATGGAACGGTGTAGTCACTTTTGAGGTGGAAAAAAGTGAGCGATGGACCGCTACAAACGCAGCTCGGAAGAAGTTTGACTGGAGAAAAAAAAGGACGGGGGTGTTAAAACTTGGATCAATTACAAATCAAAGCACCCGCACTGCGTTATGGTTCTAATCATAGGTCCCAGCTAGCCTTTGCTAAAATGCCGTATTCAAGACTTCACGGAGCCGGAGCAAGTCTAACATAGCACTGAACAGGGAGATGCGTAAGCTGCTCCATCGGCTCCGGGCTGTCAAGATGCTCCGGCACCTTCAACAACTCAAAATGCCACAGCACCAGCACCAACGCCAGCCTCAACTCCAGATACGCCAACTTGCGCCCAAAGCAAGCACGAGGTCCAGCTCCAAACCCTAGATGCGGACCAAGCGTCGCGTCGAACACGGTGTTACCCGCTGCGTCGCTCTTCAGCCACCGATCCGGATTAAACGCCGCCATCTCCTCCGGTGACGACTCGTCCCAGGCCCCTGTCTTGCCGCCCCCTGCGTTGCGGTATGCCGGGGAGCGAAGCGTGTCGGGGATCTTGTGCGCGGGCTTGAGTATCCCGCCCGAGCCACCCAGCATCACGACCAGGGTACCCTTGGGGATAACATGGCCCAGTACCACGGCGTCTGTGGTCGCGGTGCGGGAGGTAATGGGTGCCGTCTGGCTGTAGCGTACAAGCTCCTCGATGCAGGCGTCGAGGTAGTGGATGGGTGTTGTTGCAATTTCGTGGGCGGTTGGGACGCGGGATTCTGCGTGTGCGGCCGGGTAGGCGGCGCGCAGCTCATTGCGCAGTTTGGACTGCACGATAGGGAAGCCGGCGAGCCATTTCATGCTCCACATTATGGTGGTGGAGGTTGTGTCGTGGCCAGCGATCAGGAGGCCGAAGATCTGGATGCGTAAGCTTTAATACAGGCGGTGTCTGCAACTAACATACTTCTGCAATCATAGCTTTGGAGGTGAATCCGGGTTTTCTGTTATCTTTGGCGGCTTGCTGTGATTCTCTGCGTACCATATGATCGACGGCGTTGAATATCTTGGACTCCTCACCCTTGGTATCCTGCATTCTGCCAATAGCTTTGTTGATCTCATCGATGATCAACTCATCCTTGGTCTTTACGAGAGGGTAATGGCGGTACTTTAGATATCCTGCACGAAGCAGTCAGCTCGCTGTGCGTGACTGGTGCTGACGTGAAGGTGCAACTTACTTCCTTGAATACGAGGAAATGGTGACTTTCCTATGAACTCAAATAAATCGGTGAGCCTCAATATGGCATCGAAAGTCGGCGCTCGGGCTGCTTCTGGTATATCAAGAGAGCCGTCGGGATGGACTTTGATTGCTTCGGGCTTGAGAGAAGATAGCAGATCATACTGCCTTGTTGTGATTGTCGCCGTCTCTCCTGTACCGAACACAGCTGCCCAGATAGCCTCGAGCGCTGAGTGAGTGATATCAGTCTTTACCGAGAAAGGTCTCCGCTCTGAGTTTGAAAGCCTCGTCTTCTCCTGCCACAAGCTGATTAGCTCCATGAAGGTCTTGTGTAGATGAGGACCTGCAACGCCGTTGAGGAAGTTTGGTGACATGATGTCCTGTAACCACTTGCGTTGCAACTTGAATTTTTCTTCATTTGACCTCATCAACGTGTGGTGTTCGGCATTGAATCCGTACAGCAGATCGCTGATCATGTCAGGCTTGTCGAACTCCTTGCCTCGGCGCATCAAAATGTCCTGGGCTTCTTTGAAGTCATTAATGATGACGACTGGTCTATGGAATAACTTGAAGAAGGCCTGAGTGATTGGCGAATTGTGGATAAGGTTCTGTCCTGAGTTAGCGCGTAAAACATCAACGATGGGTTCGAAATGCACCTGATTCTCCAACCAGTCCGTAAATGACTTGCTGTGTTTCAGATGTTCCAGCATATCCGGTATGTCGCCGAAAATCGACTTTGTAGCCTTCGCGTTGTGAGGTATGCCCCTTATGGGTTTTGGCAAAAGCCATCTGTAGAAGAGGTAGGCTCCGAAGAACAAGATGCTGCTAACAAGAGCCAATGAAGGCGACTCATATGAAATGATGGCAGCCATAATGGCGACGGCTGCGTATCTCAGATCTCGCAGTCTTCAAAGTTGGCGTATCAGCCTGGGATGAGGGCAGTGTAAGCGTCGGTAGGGGAGCTCTCGGGGTAGCAGCGCTAATTATACAGGAGATACTTTGTCCGAAACGGCGTTCTGCTCGTGAACGCCTTCAATCCGGCAGATAAGCTTACAGAGTGCTGTCCAAGGGGTGGAGCTTGGCTTTTATGTGAAAGGACCAACCAGTGACCAATTTTCTCACCAAGCCTTTACCTAATACTGCTAATGCTGCGGAGCGTAATGCGGCTGACAGCAACGCGATACAACGTCTCACCACCATGCACGTTTAGATGGTACCGGTCGTGCAAGCGCCCACATGGAGAATGCTGCCAAGGCTTACCTATTCTGTCTGTGCTGATGAGTGCACAAATCGAAGCCATTGGTTTGCGCGATGCGTCTGCATAGAGATATAGTTCAGTCGGTTCAGGGAGAGTACAACATCTCAGTGAGCTGACATGGTGCCCGTAGCGTGCTGAGCACCAATGGCATGGCGAGGATGACAGTGGCGAGGACCCGCAGGCTCGCTCACAAAGAGGTCATCTGCATCAATCTGCTGCTGTTCGAATGATTAGGAAGGGGATAGTTCGGTGCGTAGTGCCGACTACTTTTGTTCCGATTTAACGGCGGGGTACTGTGCGCCGTCGTTTCTTGGTTCCCCAAAGCTCTCCGCACGATTAGGCTCTATGTGTAGCGCGTATGCATAAGTCTCTGGTCTGCTATGTAAGCTGATCTTGAGCTTCATAAAGTCGGTTCGCTGGACCACAGGAGTGGTACAAAGCTAAAATCATGCTAGTAAGGCCTGGCGGGCCAATGCTGACAACAGGGACATGGGATACCGCCGAATCCACGTAAGCGGAAGCTAGAGACAGCAATTTCTCTGTTATGCAACCGAACTATCGTAATCGACGCTGCTAGACATACTTCGACTCATGTTGCTCATACACCTGGAGTTGCATCTTCGTGTGGCCAGAGCTAGCTGCAGAGATTCATTGAAATCTCCTTCGCTAAGTGCATAAACCATATTACACCTTCTCACATTGGTGGGTGCCACGAAAAGTTTACAGCCCCATTGCTTGTATTTGGACCATGCGCAGGTTGCTGTGCAGAGCGTCTCTCGAGCTCGGGGAACCTTGATAGCAGACGATGACGTCACCAAGAATTCATGCTGACTGACTGACGAGCGCTTCGTTAACCAATGTTTGGTTTCTGCCAACTACATACTATGTACATCAGTTGCCCCCAACCAGCTCATGAGCATCGCTGATTACCTAGATAAACACTGAGTGGATACGCGTGCCGGCCATGGGTGCTTGCGTCCAGCTCATAATGACAAGGAATCTAAATAGAATACTTTTGAGACAGTTTTCAACGAACAAATACTTCTACAAATGAAGGGGTTCACTCTCAGTGCGCACCATCGCTACCTTCATGTTCCATTTCACAACCTTGTGTTCTGGTCGACAGTGATCCCATTGGACAACTGAAGACCAAATGGCAACCCTCGAACATATTTGTCTGTGTACACAACGCCTCTTTGTTCAGCAAAGGCTTGGTCGATGTCCTTGTACATGTCGTAACCATTCATCTCTTCGATAGTAAGCTTCTTTGATTCGTCCTCTACTTTGTAGTTGGAGAACGATGTATTGCTTGAGAATCCTATGGTCTCTATTGTCAGAAAATGTACCTTTTGTACGTATATATGCCCAGATACTTACCAATACGCTCGTTGATATTGTATGCAGCCTTAGCTGCCGAGGCCTGCACTTTTGTAGCTCGAGGTAGGCGAATTTTCTCGTAGACTGCAAGCGACTCCTCGACATTTCCGGTGAAATAATCCTTATTGAATAAGATGCCCAGCGCTGCTGCATCTTCAATTGCCATGCATGCACCTTGACTCTGATGAGGCATCATCTACAAGTTCAATGAGCTAACGATCGATCCATAACAACTTAAAATTTGAGCAATCACTCACCGGGTGGCCAGCGTCTCCAAGCAATACGACGGATGACTTGACAAGATAGGGGTAGGGTTGATGTACCCACAGCCTCCAGGGCTGAATTTCAATCCCTATAGCGAGATGTGCCTTCACCTGAGCATCGAGCTCGGGATAAGGTGCAAGAAGCTCTTCCACAGGGAGATCGGCACCTCCCCAGGTATGGTTTGCATAATCGCCAGCTGAGCGGGGGAAGAAGCAGTAGTAAGACAGAAGCTCACCACCGTTGCACGGAGAGAGCACGATCTTGTCCCATTTGCCTTCTTGACCGCCCCAGTACTCAAGAGCCTCGTTGAGAGAATAGTCCACCAGGCCGAGTTTCCTAGCATCCTTTGTCAGAACATTAGCGTGCAAGCAGCTCGAGTCAGCTGGTCGCTTTTCAGGATGCAAGCCAATGATCTTTCGTGTCACAGATCCAATACCATCGGCCCCGACAATCAAATCGTGTTGGGCTTTGGTACCATTTGTGAAAGTGATTTTCCCGGACTCCAAATCTATCATTTCGCACTACCAGTTTGTTAGCTGCTTCAGGGACGAGGTCTGGCTTGCAATGTAGAGAGAAATGCTTACACCATGGTTAACCTTCAGCGTCGCTGGTGTTCCCGCACCCTCCTCTTGTAATGCACAATCCATGAGCATTTTGTGCATATACTGCCTGTGAAACATGTTGTAAACATATCCCCATCGCTCCTCGTAATCGTCAAGGTCGTAGACACTGACAGGTTCCCCAGTTTTCCAATCTCTATTGATGAGCTTTTTTAGAACCACTGGATCGCCTTTCGACACATCTACGCCCCACTCGTGCAGCCAGCGAGTCCCATTTGCTGCACAGGATACTGAGGCACCAGCTTCTCCGGCAAAATCATGGCGCTCATATATGATGACATCGTGACCGGCTCGACGCAGCGCAATGGCGGTGGCCAAGCCTCCAATACCACCTCCAATTACTCCCACATTCAGTCGTCTCCAGCCAGACTTGCCCAAAGATCCCATGATCGACCGATGTCACGGCTGGAAAGGTGGCGAGGATTAGGTCTTTCGTTCGTGAAGTTGCTGGTCTTCGAAAGAAAGTATCAAGTCTCAACCGATTCGATCTGTAAGAGACAATATGTACTCAGTCCAGGAAAATGTAGAGACAGGTCTCAAATGAAGCTCATGATCAGCTGGACTTGAAATACGGACTTAGCCATGTGCGACCATCTGCGCATGGCACTCTAACGACGGCGGCCTGCCCGCCGCTACCCCAGCCCGACCCATTCGATGAAACGGAGCCCAGCGCGCTGGCGGCAAGAGCACTTCCGTAACCTCTCAGACGGCTATGGGCCCATTGTAGCGCTTTGTTGGCGCCAATTGGTGAATGTTGCGGTTAATGCACCTAGCCGACATGTTCCCCATTTCAGTCGGATAGTGCACCCTGCCTCCACACTTCCCAAGTGGGCAACAAGTGGCCCGGAAATGTGCGGTTTACCACTGAGATGTATGTGCGATCGTGTGCTGTGCATGAGAAGAGGGGAGCCACCCGGTAAACGTACCTCTTGGTGAAGCATCCTCCATGTTGAATCACGCAGCGTGCCGTCTTGGTCAGCTTGATCCACCCAATCAATATGCTAGCACTTTTCCCGTAACTGTACTCATATAACCCTGTACTCCCGCCATCTGACATCGTCTCAAGATACGTTTTAGAAGCCTTTGTTCCAGTCCGCTACAAAATCCAAATATTTCAACTTCAGAGTCGGCACTCAATATGCTTGGAAAGATTATCTTGGAAGAGGCTTTTGCTTTGCCCCGCTTAGAAGAGAAGACGAAATGGTGGGCTGGCATGTTCAGTACCGATGCGGAGAAGCACACAAGGGAGATTCAAGATCTAACGGATATTCGCCTGAAGTTTGCGGATCAATATGGAGTGGGATATACTATCCTTTCATACACAGCTCCAGGTGTCCAGGATATCTTTGACCCCAAGGAAGCCCAGGCGCTGGCTGTTGAGATCAACGACTATGTCGCCGAACAGATCAAGCCATTTCCTGACAGGTTGGGAGCATTTGCGTAAGTGTTCTCTTTCCGAGAAAGCAATCTAATGTTGATCATTTGATTACAGCACACTTTCCATGCATAACCCCAAGGAAGCTGCAGAGGAGCTGCGACGAACAGTGACGAAGTATGGCTTCAAGGGCGCGTTAGTAAATGACACTCAGAGGGCCGGAGCGGATGGCGAAGATTATGTCTTCTACGATCAACCGGAGTGGGATGTGTTCTGGGAGACCCTTACAGAGCTCGATGTGCCCCTGTACTTGCACCCGCGCAATCCTACCGGCATCGTTTTCGAGAAGCTTTGGAAAGATCGCCAGTGGCTCATTGGCCCCCCCTTGTCGTTTGCTGTCGGTGTCAGTCTTCATGCACTGGGCATGGTCACCAACGGTGTTTTCGATCGTCACCCAAAAGCCCAGGTCATTCTCGGGCATTTGGGCGAGCACATTCCATTCGACATGTGGCGAATCAACCACTGGTTCGAGGACCGCAAGAAGCTCCTCAAGCCTGGGCTAGACTGCAAGAAGACAATCCGCGAGTACTTCAATGAAAACTTCTGGATCACAACATCAGGCCATTTTTCAACGACAACGCTTAATTTTGTCAAAGATGAGGTCAGCGCTGACCGAATCCTGTTCTCGGTCGACTATCCTTTCGAGACCTTCGAGGATGGTTGCACTTGGTTCGATAATGCTGAGATGAACACCGGAGATCGCCTGAAGATTGGGAGAGAAAACGCGAAGGGTTTGTTCAAGCTTGGCGAGTACAAAGATTCGAGCGCGAAAGTAATCTAGATAAATCGATAGAAAAATATGACCTCGAACTTAAACTTCTAGTTGGTGACGTGGATGACCTGCTGTCACGCCATGGAAGGATGAGAGGACTCGACATGCAAACTGATCGTGATAACGGTCTGTTCCACGGCTCAAGCTGATGTCACTCGATGGGAGAGAAATGATGAGGTCGTTGGACTTCATCGAGGGCGTGAGAATACAAGGACTGCGGGGTATGTGCTTGCGCACAAGCCAACATTCGTCGCTGGAATTCTTGATCCCAATGCTCCTTTTCCACAGAACTCTAGGGTCACCCTTCTGTGAAACCGTATGTGTCTTCATCGACTCTGCCTAGTATTGCGGCGATGTTCGCGAGTCAACAGCGGAAGCCGCTGTTTCGTATGCGTCTGGCCCACTAGCCGACAGTGCCGTTTATCTTCGGATCATGCACCACGAGACAGATCGCCTAGCACGCTCCTACCCCGCGTTTCTTTACGCTTATCATTCGCTTGACTTGCGTGGAAGAGCCCGCCCCAGGCTTTGGCTAAATTTGATGATCTTCGGGCTGCTTATCGTTGGCCGCCGCAAGCAAAGATATGAAGATACTATAATATTATCTGCAGCGGCACTCGCTGCCCCTTAACCGTCATCCGCGTACCCATTCTCTTCACCCACATCGGCGGCTTTTGCACATGAAATCCATACAGCACTGATCTGGTCACATGACAGGTTAAAAGCACCCACGGTCTCGCAATGCCTCGAAGGCCGGTGAAGCCGCAAGATCGTCAACGGGTTGTCAGAGCATGCGATCAGTGCAAATCGTCTAAGAAGCGTTGCGATGGCAGTCAGCCTTGCAAGCCGTGCTTGAAGAAAGGGTACGATGGCATCTGTCATTATACCGCAGGGCGGCGGCATCATCCGCTCCCGCAACCCGCATCAATGCTTTCGAACATAGCTCCAGCGCAGGATGCGCGTTTAGTCTATGAGAGAAGTGGGGCTAATGAGGCCATGATGTCTCCGAATTCATGGGATTTCAATGGCGGCACCACTATATCGGCGGATAACGCAGGGCCCGGTTTCGCTCCTGCTTTGCCGGAACATATTCCTGAAGAACGCGACCACAGCATCGATACACGTGGGTCTTCGATAGAAGTCATGGCACAGCCATCTGTTATGCTCTCGAGCCTCAGCGGAGAGAAAGGTATGTACACGCTGCACAATACTTCTTCATCCGGCTGTGGCTGATCATTATGCTCAATAGTATTTGTTGGCAACACGGCGGCGATATCCTTCTTGCAATTTTTACAAAAGACCCTAGAACGTCATGTCGGTCCTTCCGGCTTTACCGACACCCAAGAAAGTCGAAAGTTGTTTGAGGCGGATGCTATTGACAACGGATCGAGTCGGTTCTACGATGGCCTTTGTATCGAAGACAAGAAGGCCTACATCCAATACTTCTTCGATGCCGTAAGTAATTGTGCACCCTTTTATGTACACTCCTTCTGAAATTTTCAGTCAAATGGTCTCCTAGACTTGTACACATGGGACGAAGTATGCCACATGTTACAAACAGAGACTAGAACGAAGGTGCATGGAGCATCGCCCATCTCGCAGGTTCCAAAAACACTCGAAATGGCTTCCTTGTACATCATGGTCGCAATTGGTGCCCAATGTTATGGGCCAACAAAAGATGCTGCTGTCTGGGCAGCTGAGTTATTCTCTTTCGCCCGGGGGTTGGCCTTCGCACAGATGCTCGAGAACCCAAGTCTGGATCTTGTCAGGGTTTTTCTTTTAATGGCATTCTATATGTTCGGCGCTTGCCGGCGTAACTCTGCTTTTATGTACTTGGGTTGTGCCTCTAAAGCTGCCGACATACTGGGATTGCATGTATCTGCCCAGCACAAGCATGCGGCTCCCTCAGCTCGGGACGCGAGGTATGTGCACTGACCTAGTTGTCAGCTATCTCAAAATCTGACAGGAATGCAGACTCCGCGCAGCCAAAAGCATACGTGTCTTTGACGTTGTCTGCAGCTCTATCCTCGGTAGATCGAGCAGCACACCGTCACTTCGCGCAGGGTTTTCCAGCTACGTTAGCGATGGGATAAACGACAGTAACGGTGTAGTATACAGAGCTTTAGCGCTTGGTGCTACTTACGAAATATCAGCACTCCTAGACACTGCCGTCAAGAAATCTGGTGAAGGCGAGCTCGACGTAGACACTGCTGAGAACCTTGTCCTTGCTCTGCAGCAGCGAAGTCGAAACTTTCCCTCAATCCTACGAAAGTCGACAGAAGAAGACTCAAGTAACAACAGACATATGGTCATCGGCAACGTCCATGTTTCTGGGGCCTATTACTTCAGTGTCATTTTAGTTACGCGGCAGTTCCTCATCCAACACGTTGTACCTCAGCTATCGGACAGACCAAGACTGATTCAACATCATAATATTAATGGTAAAACCAAAATAGACCAGCTAGCTGATGCATGCATTGAGGCGGCTACGTTCATGGCGCATATGTGTCACCAAGTCATGAGGTCGGGCCACCTACTTGGAAACATGTGCATTCTCAAGTAAGTCTACAAACCTCTTCTGAGTAGAACAGATGTAACCAACGTCTGCTAGGGCATGGATCTTCGCGACAGGTCTTGTACTTGGGTTCTCGCTTCTCGTTGAAGATGTAGCCAATACGTCCGAGCGGCGAACTGCATTTCTTAAATCTCTCCACGTCCTGGGAGAATTGCGACATCTCAGTCCTCAAGCCGAACAGTATTACGGAATACTAACGAGCTTCCATCAAGCTATTAAGGTCTACAAAGAACGCACGTGTCGGAAGAAACGCGCGTCTCGGGGCACTTTGGTGGATTGCGTATTCTTGCCAGAAGGAACAGCAGACGGCAATGAGCCCGAGGCCATTACAACGCAACTTCCAAGTCCAGAGATGACTATGCAAGACATTTCCTCGGCTGATTGGCTTGATGGCCTTCCCCTAGACACGTTAAATGACATGGAACCTGTCGACAGCACATTGATGGGGGACAACGATATCATCATGCGCATGCTTTGGGAGTCGGAAAGATATGCGATGGACTATCCGGCCGGTATGCTTCCAGATGCGGAAACGAGTATAGACTCTTCTGTTCAGGGCCTGGGTACTTTGCTGAGCTAGCAGGCCTGCTCCATGTTGTAAAATGATATAGATGAATGATGAATTCTAGTTCAGCCTGGAAGCAACAAATCAAACAGGAAAGATGTTTCAGTCCTTCTTCGCTATGTGACGAGAACTGAGGCTATGAAGAGCTTGGCCAACCGTCTCAACGAGTGCCGGCGGATCAACCGCATCGAGGCTTTTGGTACATATGGTTCAAGATCTCTTCACTCCATATGGAACAAGGGAGGAATTGGAAGAATTGTTTAAATCGCTCTCCAGAGCCATACTTGATCTATCGTAGACGCAAAACCACTGCCCAGGTGATTTGTCACAATTCTCAGTACTATCGTGTCCCTAGTTCTTCTGCTTATACTCGTCTAAAACACCGTCATAGTCCTTTGGAGTATATGGCGAGATGAGTTCCTGGACGAAAGACGGTTTCCGCTTGTTGTTGATGCCAACATCCTTAAGCAACATATCGACATATGGGATGCCCTCGAACACGAAGTCGGGCAGGCTTGCTCCGTACCCGCAAGGATACCGCCATTTACCCCACTGTGTGTGCATCATGATCTCCCTTGTGATCTCATCTTGTGACTGAGGTGCTCGCTCCAATTTCCCATCGAAGAAGGCTGTGATCCAGAGACCTTGTGTGCTAGCGCAGATCGCTGTACTGACTGAAGAGATCATGCCTGCGAAGGCAAAGTTGCGTTTCGCTATTAAAGCTGATGGAACCATGAAGCGATAGTATCGGAGTGGCTCTGCGGCTTTCTTGGGCTTGGAACGTAGAACAGGCTGATTCTCTAGGATAGGGAACTGATCCAAGACCTTTGAGTCGTACTCAAGGCTAAGATTTGCCTGCTCTTTCGCATCGATGGGTAGTCCCAGACCGGTTTCGTCCAACCCAGAGAAACGAATGGTTGACTCCTTCTTCCAGCCGGTCGAGCAGATCATTGCATCCGTAGTGAGTGTTTCGCCATTTTCAAGCACGACCTGTCCAGGAGCTAGTCTCTCAATGTTCTCGATATGGACCCGAACTTTGCCGTCACGGATCATATCGAAGAAACTTGTGCTATAGTTCAGAATACTGAGACCGCTTCCAATCCAAAAGACAGAATGCCAGGGCTTCAATTTCTGAAGCTCGGGGTGGTTGTCATATTTATTCTGATCAAGGACATCGTTGCCCATCACTATATATATTGTCAGTACTAGAATAGACACAAGATCTAAGGGAACACTCACAACTCCAAAATCCCTTGACAATTGCTCGTCCAACAGTAGTTTTCTCTAAGAATCGACGCACAAACCCGAAGCCATCTTCATGGCCCCAGGGACACGGACTGAACCATGAAAGTGCTCTGACATTGAGTATAGTGTCGATACGTTGCTTGAGTGGAGTAACATGCCGTGGTGCGATCCATACCGGGCCATTGCTGTCTGGTCTGATGATAAGATCGACCGTTGCACCGCTATCAACCATAGCATAGGCTACGTCGTAGGCAGATTTCGCACCGCCGACCACCACTACGTTCTTGGCACCCTTCAGCTCTTCTGCACGACGACAGAAGTCTTTTGCGTGGAAGAGCGGCCTTTCGAACTTATTGGAGCCATTGTAGTAGGGCATATTTGGAGTGGATGTTAGCCCGGTCGCAAGGATAAGTTTCGCCGTGTCGACTTTTCTCTCGCCTTCAGGAGTGGTGACTGTGAGCGTCCACCCGCATTGTGTGGATTCAACAAGGCTGACAGTGGATCTGAACTGCAGTCGCTCGTAGATGCCATAGTGCTTTGCGAAGTCGGTCAGGTACCGGTTGAGCACCGCACCGGGGATGTGACCGAGAGGCTTGACTCCATACTTGTTCTCCGACATGGGGAAGTCAGGGAACTCGTAACTTCCAAGCATATTGTTTGACTTCAACCCAGGATACAGTCGTGCTTCGGACCATGTGCCTCCAACTGTATCGTTCGACTCCAAGATGGCAATCTTCTGATCCGGATGAGATTGAATGTAGGCTCGAGCGGACCCTAGCCCAAACCATCCTGGCAACGAATATTAGCAGGCTGTGAAGTGAACGAAAAACCGAACTGGAAGTTCTTATAGACTCACCAGAACCTACGATCACAAGGTCGTACGACTCAAGCATCGTTTTGTGCATTTTCAAGATCTATGTTCAAAGGAGCGTATCTCGAAAGACGAAGCTAAATTGCTCTGCTCAATAATGATGCAAAGTGTTGTCTCACAGGGCGGTATCTGTGTTGCTCAAGAAGCTGAGTGCAGACACATGAAATAGTTTGGAGTTGACCGTCTCCGCACTGCTCCTTGCCGTATCAAAGCCCTTGACATTGGTCCGAGGGATTTACCCGCACAGTCAGCCAATGGAGTGTGGCTGATACAATAGCACTAACACATGATCTGGGGTACAGTAGCGCTGGGTCCCTATCTGGTGTCGGATGGCGTACCATTGTGTCAGTCGGCTAGATAACAAATACAGTGAGAGCGATTTCCGGTCTTCCTGAAACGGAAAGTGTGGAAGACACTTGGGTGGTAGGTCCGTGACGGTGTGCGCGGATGAGGCAAGGGCGGAGGTGCCTCCGCTCCCTTGCAGTTGCTGGTGCCTTCACGGCCCAGCTGATTGCCCCACACAACAAAGCTGTGAACAACCAAAGTCCATGGTTCGGTCCGTTTTCGAAATGTAGGAGCGGGCAACACATGCCATCAAGAGCACAAAAATTGAGAGCTCCAAACTCATAGCAGATCAACAGTACGTTTGTCATGGCAACATCTATGAAGGTGAATAATGCTGGATTCGGTCCAAAAATATGAATGAATGCACCGCCTTGAATGTTCAGGCATCAGAAGCAAATGTGGAGGCCTCGAAGGCAGCGGTCAAAGAATGGCGAACACTCACGTAAACTCAACTCTCCACACAGTCAGATTCGTAATAACAACGGAGAAGTTGGCATTGATTTAGGAATGCAGGCATTGCCAAAAGGGCTCCTGTCTTAACTCGGATTGTCTTCTTCACTCGAGTTGTGGTTGTAAACAGTAACGTTGCGTGCAAAGTTTTGTCACTTGATGTACTGTCGTGATGATCGTTTCTCGCATTGACGGCTACAGTGCGCATCTACATCAAGGAGGACTAATGACACCATCAATGGTACCTGCATGTAGACCTCCGGTGATCTGAATATCAGCAGCTGTTGTATGTCTTGCTGCATCGCTCAGGAGGTACACAATAGCGGGCGTCAGGTCATTCTGTGTACTGAGCCTTTGCAGTGGTGGTGCAAGCCACATCTGGTCACCTTCTCTCTTGCTCTTTGACGCGCGTACATCTCGAGTCATCTGGGAATCGACGAATCCTGGTGAAATTGTATTTACCCGAATATTATGCTTAGCGAGTTCCACTGCAAGAGCTTTTGAGAGCATGAGGATGCCACCTTTTGAGGCATTGTAAGCTGCCATCCTGTAGCCGGGAAGGCCAATGTGAGATGACTGGGAAGCAATAAGAACTATGCTGCCAGGTGTGTTTTGTTTGATGATTTGCTTGGCCACAAGCTGAACAATGAAGAAAACTCCACGAACCTAACATCTGTCAGCTGAACGAGAATAATACCTAGCTAATACAATCAATACTTACATTGATGTCCTGGATGCGAGTGAATTCCTCCCAAGTTTGCTCAATGAAAGGCTTATCGATGGCGATACCCGCGGCGGGCACACATCCATCGATGGTTCCTCCCAGGCTCTCCAGAGCTTTTGCGAATCCAGTGTTGAGGCTTTCTTGCTGAGTAAGGTCGGTCTGATGGTACGAGGTTTTGACACCAAACGTGGAGGCCAGTTCTTCGAATTGGGCTGTCGGTCGATCTTGGATGTCAAGAACAGCTACATTGCCTCCCATCTCACAGATTGCTCTCGTAGCTGCAAAACCAATGCCCTGCGCGCCACCAGTGATCAGGTAGTTCCGGCCCTTCAGCTCGAACATTGGTCGTACTGAGTCGAGTCTGTCTGCCATGTTGACGAAATGAGATAAATGACGATGAAGTGTAAGAAAAGGATTGAATCTGATCAACACGAATTGAATGATCAGACTACCGTGAGGATTTGCGGTTATTCGATGCTTCAGGACTCCGTTTTCAATGCGTGGTCCTGGGTTTCTGGACCGCGCCGGCTGTAAAGCAAGTCAAGAATGGTGCTAGCGTCGGCAACGCCCCTTTGCGAAAGATTGAAAAAGGCTACGTTCTTGCCAGATATGGTGGGGCAGACTTATCTACTAGGCACGTGGATATACATGGACACGCGTTGGTGAAGTCTCGCACGTCGCTGACAAGACGTTCTCATGCATACTTTCCCGCCCATGATACTCATACTGACTCGGTGAGTGCATTACCCTTATCGCTGTTGCCGACGGCCTCGAGGGGGCGTCTGCCGCCATGACACCGAAGTCTCGCCGTGGGATCGCGCTGTGATGGGTACGCTAATCAACACGGATCGGCGGAGCGCGTTCCACGGTACCACTGCATACAGCGCTCTTTCTGTCGTCGGATACTGAGGAGAAATGCACCATCAGCGTAGCATGATGGCAAGGTGGCGGGGCAATGTATATATGTTCTGGGACAATCGATTGCCAAACACGTAATTGAGCATATCATTTGAGCTCAATACACATTCTTATTGAAAGCGATTACCCGTCATGTTCCAAGACATCACAAAACCGCCACCACCGCTTCCCGCAACGGAGCTTCGTCAACTAGATATAGGCGTGTCGATACTGTCACCTCTCGTCCGGAGAGGGACGGGACCTCCACTCATCATTTTAACTGCAAATAACGAAGATCATACAAGGATAACTGAAGGAGTTCCCTCACACCTAATCAAATGGGCTGAGGAGGGATTCACGGTTGCCGAAATTCAACAACAAGCCCTTGAGAAAGATGCAGCTGGGGTTTTGAAGCGCAGTATTGAAGCTTTGAGACAAAACCCGAAATGCGAACCCAAAGAAAAAATTGGGCTTGTTGGTATGTCCCATCTAACCCTGCTGCACTCAACTTGGAACTGACGGTATCTTGCTCACAGCCTACGAACCGGCGTCATGGAATCTGGCGTCTAATGCTGTGAACGCTACACCTGACATCAAGGCTACAGTAATCTACGCAAATGCGTCTGACAAAGTCGCTATTTCAGCGACGCGTGTGCCGGCTCTACAGCATTTGGCAGGCAAGAAAAGCGACAATCCTACAAGATCAAATGACCTTACAGAATATCATTATCCTGGCGTTGAGACATACAAGTTCGCAACGCCGTTTCACGAGGCTTTCCATTACACCACGGAAGCCTTGTCTCACACACGATCTCTTACGCATTTAAAGCCCCGTTTGGAAGGGCCTTACTTTGATCTTGAGGTGATATGGGACGAACATTGCTACTATGAATTTGCGGATCGGTCGGTTGAGCACACGATGAGCACAATGGTGCAAGAGCCATACGTCAATCATGTACCAACTGTAGGTAACCATGTGTATTTGAGGACAGAACTTGTCTAAGCAGTATGCAGCTCACGGGCGGCGTCGGCCGAGGCCCTCTGACGGACTTCTATCGGCACAACTTCATCTTCAACAACTCTGCGGATACCGCCTTAGAGCTTGTCAGCAGATCAATTGCAATCGATCGCATCATTGACGAATTCATCTTCAGCTTCACTCACGATCGGGAACTGGATTGGCTGTAAGTGCCCATTCCCCGCCTTCATTACGCACCGAAACACTGACACCATGTTAAAGCGTACCCGGGATCCCTCCAACAAACCTCAAGGTTGAGGTTCCCTTTTCAGCTGTTGTCAATATCCGGGGAGACCGCCTATATCACGAACATATCTCGTGGGATCAAGGTACTGTTCTGAGGCAGCTGGGGCTATTACCCGAGTATCTTCCGTTTCCCTATGCACTGCCTGACGGCAGAACGCCAGCAGCGGGCAAGTCATTCGAATATAGAGTTCCAGTTGCAGGTACAGACACTGCTGACAAGATGCGTGATCGAAATTTGGTGCATTCGAACCAGATGTTTGACTTCAAGATTAGAGAAGTGTAGCTCACGACAATCTGTAGAAAGTTGCATACTAGATCGATGTTAGGAATTGTCAACATGAAGACTTGGTCCAAATTACTCAAGAAGCCTGCCATACGCAAGCTTATCTTCCTATGGCTCCTGTTTACCTTTCAATAATCCCTGCCTAATGTGCATAATGCGAGAATATTCATCGGCCTTCTGCCGATGGCAATTTTGTTGTGTACTGATACATGTCCTCCCTTCCGCACTCTAGCGGGGTCTGCCTCTGGCTCCTTTAAGAGACTGGCTCCAGTGTTACCGCCGTGCGTCCGTTGATCTCGAGAGAGAAGGAGGCTTCACCCTTCGCATCAGCCTTGACTACCTCCTCTGCAAGCTTGTATGATTTTCCAGCTTGCATGTTCTTGAACCCCAGCTTGAAGGTACCAGACTGTTTACCGTTATAGAGAACAATCTCTACAGACTTTCCATCGTGCGAGTACGCCTTAGCTACAAGTACATCTGGGAATGCGACCTTATCCAAGATCGGTGCGCGGAAGCAATGCTCTGCTGGACCTTCAGTTAGCAACCTCAACCAGTCTCCGCGGGCACCGAGCCGGCCACGCAAGCCGTTGCATTGGCCAATTGTGGAAAGCCCCTTGTTCTTTAAGGCACCCGTCTTCGTCTCGTATACAGGAAAATGTTCTTCATCCATCTGTCGCATGAGTTCATTCCGGATCTTGTAATCACCATATTCACTTGCAACACTAGCCATAGCATTTCGGACAAACCCTCGGCCACTCTTGTAGTTACCTGGGTCGATATTATCGGCGCCAACAAGATTTGTGAGCTCGAGTTTGCCTTCTTCTGTCCACTGCAGGTTCTCACGTTTCATGAGTGCCCAGTGGCGATGTGCAACGTGGGGGAGGTATGGCCCACAGAAGACGGCTGGTGCTACATCCGAGATTGCTCCAGCAAGGCCTGGAATCGTGAAGCCAGTCAACTCTGAACGGATGGGAAGGATGGTGCCGTCGGCGTTAGAGAACTCGCTAGCCAGAGCAAAGTCGAACCGCTCTCGTAGCTTGTTGCCATAGTCAGTACCTAGGACCTTGTCTCCCGCAACAATCCCACTGATGCCGACTAGGTTACAGAGGGTATAAATCCAATTCGGCTCACATGGATAGAGGTTCCAACGGTTCTGATCCATGTTGCGGAAAACCGCGTCAGCGATGGATCGCAAGTCGTACTTATATCTGGCGTTTTCCGTGACAACAAATTCCATCGAGTTCTTCTTGGTGTATCGATCGTCTCGCGTAACGATTTGGTATAGAGCTGCTGCTAGGAGTATGTATCCGGAGACCATCTGCGAAAATTAGCTATGCCTTGGGCAAACAGAAAGTTTACCTACAATGTTGTCTTCCTTAATCGGATCCCAGTCCAGTGTGAACTTTCCCAGAAGAGACTCCCACTTCCAGAAGCTGTGGCACATGCATCAGCAAAGAAATTCAAACTTGGTAGACTGAGGTTCACTCACTTCATCACTTTCTTCGTCATGGACTTCTCGATTAGACCACGCTGTGCCTCCGAAAGGTATCCATGGAAGTTAGGACAATAGTTGTTCTGGAACGAGGAAAGCTCATATGTTCCTTGGTAGAGCTGATATCGGATAGCCGAAGTCTGAAACTGGTCGATGATATCGTGGTAGGAGAAATCGTCCTGGGGCGCAAGACCCATCTCCAATACCCATTGAAGGAATCGCAGCGACCGCTCGTCGGCTTCCCGGGTTCCTGGTGCCGGCGCCGATGTGGCGTTGGCATCGTTCTCCTTCACTGCATTGACGAGGAACGCATTGCGCTCATCGCGTTTCTTCTCTGCTTCGGCGTTGGCAGCTTGCGTTTTCCATACAACGAAAGAAATGCCGAGTACGCAAGCTACTGTTACGATTGTGCCAGCAGACTCCAGTACAGTATCTCTGGCTAGGAAGGAAGCTGCTAGTAGAGAGCCTGACCAAAGCGTGATCGGGAACGCCAGGCCACCGCAACCAAACCACATGAATAAGATGACTGGCACGGCAGCCAAGGTAACAATCAAGGAGAGTATTGAGGGGATTGTGCAGACAGCAACGAAACCTGCGCCTGGGAAAAGGAGACCAAGTCCAGCCGCTCGGAGCCGAGGATTCTCGGACTTATAAAAAGTAGCAAGCCCGGCGGCTGCTAGAAGTGCATATTGAATGAGTGTGCGTCTTTGATGGTATTTTTTGGCACTGCCTTTGCCGCAGTGGCGCGAAATCAACACGTCTGATGTTGTTAGCGTGAACTAGCACTGTAGAATTTATACTGACCTTCCACGTTGAAAGACTCAAGAGGCGACTTTTGAAAAGACGAGGTCGATCCATTCTGAGCTGATTGACTAGGAAAAGTTTTTGAGGAGCGTGTTGTTGTTGCAGTGGAGGACATGATGTTTGACGATCAGTGGAGAATGAACAGAGTTCAAATAATAATATAGCTTCACAAGAAGCGATGTAGGAGATGCATATGGCTGGTCTCCGCCGCTTTTCTGGTTAAGTTGTCGAGGTTATGTACGCTGCGACTAGAATGTAACGACTCATCGGGTCTACTTCGTGTACAAGCAGCTTCAGCCTGCAACTCGACAACCACTCATTTTGCGAGGAAGCATTTCGGTGAAACCTTACGCAAAGCTCTCTGCCGAAATCCGCGGCATTGCTCAATGCGGGGCACACCCCGGCACACGACCACCACTGCGGGGTAGCCATTCAAAGGATCCGGGTGCTGTACTAAGACGAATGTAGACGTCTAATGTGCATCCGCTAGGTTTGCTCGTTGTGTTGTTACAACCATCAGTTTCTGACGATTGAAGGCAGCGAGTTTCTTCTCGAATCAGAGCACAATTCCTAGCCTTCGCCTGTGTCCTTCTTTTGCCTTCGCGATACCATGACGGAGAACACAAATCGATCCTGAATTCCCAGCATACTAGCGCTTCATCCGCCCACGAAAATATGGCGTGCTGCATCTTAACAGCCGTGATCATGAATCAGCTCATCAAGATCTGTGATGCGCTCGACGTCAGCTTCCTACAGATCAAATACAACGACGACGAAGAAGGAGGGTCCTGTGCTCCTGCTGAAAGACAACAGAAACCCAAAACAGGAACATGCCGCATTACTATTGATGGAATGACCTGTAGTGCGTGCTCCTCAAGCATTACACGCGACTTAGAAGGACTCCGTGGAGTGTACAGAGCAAGCGTATCACTAGCGATAGGGCGCGCCACTGTATCCTACGATACGTCTGTAATCACAGTCGAGCACCTGCTCAATTCTATAAAGGAGATGGGCTATAGTGCAGCCGTCGGGAAACAAAACGCTTTAGAAACGATTGAGCGTTTGCACCATTCGACCGAATTAGGCGGATTAAAGCAAGCCCTCTCCTCTGCTAGTGTTTGCTCAACACTCATTGTCGGCCTCGAGTATGTGCCAGTATCAATAATCAGCAGCACACTTCCTTCATCAGTGTGTCGACTTTTTGCTTATATGGCGCTTGTCTTGGCAGCCAGGGTCCAAATCATAGATGCAAGGTCGATTCATTCGCGAGCTTGGGACCATATAGGCAGGCGGAAACTGACCATGGACACTCTCCTAAGTTTGTCCTTACTCCTTGGAATTGGGTTAGCCTTACTGCGAACCTTCCTGCAGCAATATCGACAAAGCGTAGCATACGCATCGTCTGGTTCGTTTCTTACTATCGTTATCCTCGCAGGAAAGTACCTCGAGACAGTGCTGAGAAGGGAGAGCAACCGTAACCTTGCCGCATTGTACGAGCTTCAGGCTGACAGGGACATGTATGAGCTTGCTGATTCTAAGGTCAGTACCCTGTTTGGCAAGCTAAAAATCCATGCTAATACGTGAACAGATCGCCGTGTCAGCATCGTTGTTGCGAAAGGGTGATCATGTGCTCATATACCCACATACCACCATTCCTTGCGATTGCTACATTTTGGAAGGGAATTCAGCAATCAACGAATCGACGATTACTGGCGAAACCCTCCCTGTTATGAAAAATGAAGGCGATCTTATTCTCGCAGGGACGAAGAACCTCTCTAGTCGGATCCGTGTCGTGGTTGCGCTGGATCAAACCGAGTCGTCTCTGGCAAAAGTCATTGAAGGTGTAGCAGCGGCTTCCGAGCAACATTTGGAGGGTACAGAGTTTTTGGACGTAGTTATGAGATATTTCGTTTCCGGAGTGGTAGGTCTGGCTGCTGCAGCATTTTTGGTAACGATATGGAGACATCGATCTACGTCTTCCCTGCAAAACTTCGTGACCGCATGTGAGAGAGCGGCAACGATATTAGCAGCTGCTTGCCCTTGTGGAATCGGGCTTGCAACGCCATCTGCTGCTATGGCAGGCATAGGTGCGCTATCTGCAACCCAACTCTGTCATAATCCGCGGTAAGGCTGACTCTTATTGCAGACATCGCGCGTACACAAGGCGTTTTACTCGGTGGCGGAATCAGAACTATGCGAGCCCTTTCGTCGACCACCCACGTCATCATGGACAAGACAGGCACGTTGACGCAGGGACTTCTTGGTGTTTCCAGTCACTATTTCGCCGAGGACCTTAGACTTAATCGCCAACTATGTTACAGGCTCCTCGCAGCCGCAGAGTTCGAAGAAGCACGCATTCATCCTGTTGCCGGCGCGGTATTCAAATGGGCACTTTCAAATGCTCAAGGTAGACCATCAGACCTAGTGCCAGAGACCAGGAATCTGCAGCGGGTCCTTGGAATGGGAGTGAGCTGTGAAGTAAAAGGACATTCAGACGAATGGATTGCCGTACATGTGGGGCACGCATCTTTTCTCTCATCAAACAACGTTAGCATACCGAGAACTCAGGGTTGCAATGAGCCAGCCGCATCGAGAGTGCATTTCGCATTCTCCAGTCGCTACGCCGGCTCCCTCGTCATCAGCGATAGCGTCCGACCAAACGCATGCTCTGTCGTCACCAAGCTTTTAGAGTCAGGGCGCAAAGTTACAATGCTCACTGGCGACAACAAGGAAGAGGCCGCACGCATCTCCAATGCCCTTGGGATCCAAGTGCTTGCCTCCCGCGCTCTCCCACACGACAAAGTCGCGCACGTCAAAGAACTTCAGGCACGCGGTCATCACGTTGCCATGGTTGGTGACGGAGTCAACGATGCGCCTGCGCAGGCAGCAGCGGATGTCGGTATCTCTGTCTCATGTACCCAGGGCTTTCTCGTCGGTTCCGGCAGTGTGGTGATCGTTTCAGGAGATCTACATGCCCTAGTAGCACTGTTTGCAATTTCGAAAAGCGTCGTATGGCAGGCGAAGATGAATGTTTGCTGGGCCTTGGTCTACAACATCATGGCGCTGAGTCTGGCTCTGGGGCTCTGGGAACCGTGGGGACTGAGCATCACACAGAGTATGGCAGGGACACTCATGGCAGGGAGTAGTGCGAGTGTGTTGGGAATGAGCTTGTGGTTGAGGTGGAGGTTGCGAAATTCTGTCCTCTTAGGCAACTAAATCGAATACCATACTCCGCAGCTGATATCATGAAGTACCACGGGCTGTCCTGCTTACGACATTTGGAGTTGAGAGAGTTCGTGCTGTAGTTCTGGCAGTGTCCGCAGCCCGCGGAAGCCGATCTTCCGCTTCCGAACCTAGAAACTTGGTCGGAGCTTGGATGAAGCTGTTCATTCCTTGTCACCCCGCAATTGTGAGCCTCAGAATTCCGCACAGCACAACTAGAGACCTCATTCGCCAGATGGACGGGATGTGCGCCGCGAGCAACAACATCAAAGGGGTACTAATATGCTTTAGGCATGTGGAGGCGCCTGCGAATCGAAAGACGCCGAGCGTCTATCATGACAGTATCGCCAGCTTCCTTTCTTACAGTAAACCCGACCTCATCCTCCTCTCAAGATTGAGATCGAATGCTCGGTAGTTCTCTGATCCTTCCCTTGACCCTTGTGATGCAATCAAGAACTGCCGAAACGATAATCTCTCTTGCGAACGATTGCGTAGAGTGCGAGGAGCCACACTCCCAAGCTGGCCTAGAGCACAGCGTGATCGTCAACCATGGACAGTCTGCAGCTTGAATCAGCATATTCTGCGGTGGGTCGGGGGTGGTACTGCCTCAAAACGATGGTCTATAAAGCTTCGACGACCTCCTTCAATTTTTCAGCACCACATTTGAGTTTGTCCTTCGCAGCTTCTTTGATAAGATCTCGCATCATGAGGGCTCAATCACTCTTGCTACTTTCCCTTTCCGCACTGTTTGGCAATGCACAGCAGGCGTGCGATTCAGCCTGCCAAGCTGCATTCACGCAAGTCCAGGCCATTGAAGCCTCCAACTGGGTCTCGAGAAATGTAACATTCGATCCATTCTACAGCACTCCTGCCAATATCACAGGAGCAAAGCCTGGTGATCTCTTGCGATGGGAAGATCTTTCACAAGATGTTGTCAACACGAATTTCACGCCTCCAGCAGGGATGTCAATTTCCAGATTCTTATACATGACTGAGGATATCGACCGAAAGCCAATTCCAGCGAGTGCTTTCGTTCTGCTCCCGTATAGTAAACCTGATTGTAACAAGCCCTTCAACACTGCTGTATGGACTCACGGCACAGCTGGGCGCATCCGTAACTGTGCACCTTCGAACCACAAGGATTTGTACTACGAGTGGCAAGGCCCATATGCTTTAGCAACAGCCGGCTATGCAGTCATCGCTCCTGACTATGCTGGTCAAGGTTCGGATATACCGCAAGGCTTCATGTATGAGGCGGGCTATCTGCATGCCGCAGACGTTGCGTATGGTCTTATTGCAGCTCGCAAGGTCATTGGTGGCCTCTTATCAGAAGAATGGATTGTCGTCGGGCACAGCGAAGGTGGGATGACAGCATGGCGCACCAACGAACGACTGGCTATGCCTGGACAAGACGATCTGCTCAAGGCAGGCAAGTTTCTCGGGGCGGTAGCTAACTCACCAGCCTTACGCCCGCTGGACCTCATCCCGGAGTCTGTCAGGCGTGCTGCTGGTGGACCTATTGGCGATGCTGTCTCGGTTTTCTTTTTGCAGTCGCTTGCACTGCTGTTCCCAGACCAAATTCGGGTTGAGGACTATGTCACCGATACAGTACTTGGCCGCCTCGCCCTCATGGACCAGGGATGTTTGCTCGTCGGACGAACCCTGTTCTCGAACCTCACTAAGGTCGAACTGTTCAAGGATATGAGCTGGCTAGAACACCCCGCGGTGGTCGACTGGCAAAAACGCTATAACGGAGCCGGCCCGCATGCTTTGGCAGCACCCATGTTAGTTGTACAAGGTGTCACTGATCCGCTCACGTACGCCAACAACACCGAATGGGACTTTAACCAAACATGCAACGCGTTTCCAAAGTCTAAAGCAACGTTGACGCTGTACCCGGATACCGACCATAACGTTGCAGCTCAGAACACACAGTTCGATTACTTGAGGTGGATCAAGGACAGATTCGATGGGATTGAAGTACCCGAAGGCTGTGCGATCAAGACAGCTCAGCCCGCAACTTCTCGCTTCAGGAACGTCGGCGCCTTCTACTCTGGTACTGGAGGAGACTAAGAAGCTACCATGTCCTCATCTGCGTACGGGGGAATCATTCCATGTCATTCTGTAGGCTGTCGATTTTAGCGAAATGACTTGTACCCAGATATGCAGCGATCTTCGAAGAGTATCAATAGACAGTGCACAGCAACATCGAATCAGCATTTCTCTTATGCGCCTACACCTCACTGCGGTTGGTGGTACTGTGTTCGCGTGACATGTCACTAGCGGCAAGCGATTCAATCACTGCGCCAGTGCAACCAGAACTCCTGAACTGCACTGCAACTACATTGCTGAGCTGAGAACGGAGCGAATGATGGACTGCAGCAACGAATGCTCATGTTTGTGCTTCAAGTGCTTGTTCGCGTGACTAACTTAGGGCCCGACAAAGCAAGATCGTCGCAGCACGTCCTGCCAATGCTACTAAGCGCTCAAGGAAATTATTGCTCGGCAACAAACGCCCTTCGACACAAGGCTGTGTCGCGTGTGATTGTCGCACTGCAAACACGACATGGGCCAGGGCCGTTATTATTGAGCTTACCGGAGCCACGAACCACGACGTCACAGAGTACATGGAGGAGGTATAGACGTACTCAGTTTTGACCTTCGGCATCATGAGGACGAGCAGACCCCAGTCTTAATACCCTCAAATATCGCAGCTAGTCGCCCACACTTACCAGCACGCGATCCGCGTCCTCAAACGATAGATTACTGACCAATAATAGTTGTGTTAGCGCACAGGGCTGGCGCACAGGCCGCTTGTACCTGCATTTCGGCAACGCAGTGACCAGAACTGCTCGGTCGCAGATTAGCCGTTGGCTCCTTTGTTCAGGGCTTCATCTTTGCTGCTGACAGAAGACAACGCCGGACCAGAGGCTCATTCGACGACCACAAGCCATGTCGTACCCAGCTGTATTACCATCATCGCGATCACAGATGAGCCAAGGCTAAGGTGTTCCGGCGCAGCTTGAGATTCGCGCTTCTGTCGGTCATCTCGGCTTGGGTGTTGCTGGTCAGGAAATTGCGCTTACCACAACTAGTCCGCGCCTCAGCCGAAGGAACCACCTTGTCGCATTTCCCCAGTCCTCATCTCCTTAATGCGCCGGCGTGCTGCACATCGTGGCTCAATGCGCCGTAGGTTGGGTGGCCTAGTGCCCTGATAGCGACGTTTTACCACATGCGTTCCTGCATCTCCCAGGTTTAATCTCAGGGACCCCTATCCTAACGGCTTGGATTCATGGCAGCAACCGTGCCCACGGGATCATGAGAAGCCTGTCAAAAGGCCTCTGCCCCCCGGTTGTGTGTTTGCTTTGCCTCCTACGCAAGGCTTCGTACGCATCAACAGCCTCGTCTGCAAAGTCCAACGGCCTCTGTGCCCAGTCACTCGTTTCCAGCCACGCCGCTTCACTCTTTCAGCGGTTACTTACCCAATAATACCGGATCTGTCGCCAATCCACCGTCAATATGAAGGCCTCTATCGTCGCTGCGTCGGCGCTTGTCGCGTCTGCTGCCGCTTTCGAGCACAAGAACCATGCCGGTTTTCACATGCGCCGTGCCGCCTATGAGCCCGCTCAAGAGGAGATCTGCACAGTCTACACGACCGTCTACGTTCACGCCCGTATGTAAATGACATTCCCATACCCGATCCGCCATCTGGTGATTTTGAGTAGGATATAAAGCGCCGAGGACATTCTCCGACTAACATGTCTCAGTGCCTTCAATCGTGCCCAACACCACCGCTATCTATGAGCCTTCCACCCCTGCTGCCGAGACATCAACCTCGTGCACCGAGGACGAGAAGTCCAGCTCTATCTACACTCCTATTGTGGTCTCCACTCCGGCGCCTGAGCATTCCCAGCCGGCCTACCCCACCGTTCCAGCTGTGCCAGAGGTCTCCAAGCCTACGGTCCCTGAGGTCTCCAAGCCGGCCGTCCCTGAGATCTCCAAACCGGCTGTTCCTGAGGCTCCAGAGTACCCCACCAAGCCTGTCCTTGAATCCTCGAAGGAAGTTCCTCAGCCGTCGAAGCCCGCTACTCCTGAATACCCGACAAAGCCTGTCGACACCCCCAAGCCAGCGCCCAGCAGCTCTAAGGCTGCTGACAAGCCCAAGCCCACCGGCAGCTACAGCTCTGGCGGCCGCATCGTTACCAACGGCAACAGGTGGGCTATGACCTACACCCCCTACGCACCCGATGGCAACTGCAAGACCGAGGCCGACATCAAGGCCGACATCAAGCAGATCGCCGACCTGGGTTTCACCACCATTCGCTCCTACAGCACCGACTGCGGTGTTTTCGAGTATGTCGTTCCCGCATGCCAGGAGCACGGCCTGAAGATCATCTACGGCATCTTCCTCGAGGGCGGAGGCAGCGGCGGCAAAGGCCCCTTCTCGCAGTACGCCAACGACCAGCTCGACGACATCAAGAACAGCGCACCCAAGGACGGCGTCGCCATGGTCATTGTCGGTAACGAGTGCATGTTCAACAACAACTGCGTGCCCGGCGAGCTCGCCTCATACATCGACCACGTCCGCGAGACACTCCAGGGCGCCGGCTTCCCCAAGGATATTGCCATCACCACCACCGAGCCCGTCGGCACCTGGGAGGAGAAGGGCGCCGAGCTATGCGCTCACATCGACGTCTTCACTGTCCAGGTCCACCCCTACTTCACCGCCTCCATTTCGCCCGACATGGCCGGCGACTTTGCCGCGCAGCAGCTCGAGCAGGCCGCCAAGGTGTGCCCCGAGGCCGCAGCAAAGGGCAAGTACATTTCCGAGATCGGGTGGCCCAGCGCCGGTAACTCGAACGGCAAGGCTGTTGCGGGTGTTGCGGAGCAAAAGGAGGCGATGAAGAAGATCATCGAGAAGGTCGGTGCCGAGTCGACCCTGTTCAGCTTCAAGGACGACCCGTGGAAGCACCCTGGTGCACTGGGCGTGGAGCAGCACTTTGGCTGCGCAGATGTGCTTGAGTACTAAAGCATTTCGCTTTCCTACCAGGTCACACCTCTCCCACCCCTTCCTATAATCGTGTAGTGGACGGCTTTGTACAGCTAAGTGACGGAGTGCGATATCGACAAATCCTCTGTAGTGCACCCCGTTCCTCATCAATCAGTCCGCTGCATTTACGTATTTACGCTTGTGTATGGTTGGCAATATCCCTTCTTGACGGCTTACCCCCGGTCGAAAGTTTTAGCGAACGGCCTCGGTATTATTCTAGTGTGTAATTTCTCAATCTTACTCTGAAATCCATTTCCGATGACGGATGACTGTGTCTGTGCGTTACAGTCGTAATTTGCGCGTGCTCGTATTCATCTACCTCTGACGTGAGAGTGCTCCCATACTTCTTTCATGTTGGGATCGATCGTGTGGGGATTTCGTCCACTGTGATCCAGTGCAAACATTGACGCATTGCTTGTTCGGCTTTTCGGCTTGCCCTTGGTGGTAAGTGCGAATCTGCGCTCCGAATGACACTTTATACGATAAACGAGTGCTGCTCTCCTAGACAAACACACATCTCGCTCATGCCGTCTAAGAAGCCTCACGCCCGTTCGATCATGTCCGAAAGGCCGTTTTGCAAGCCCCAAAAGTGGAAGCAACACACCAGCGTTTATTTGACATCGTGAAATCTTCTCCAAGGCTCTCCATAGAAGTGAGCACTCAACGAAAAAAAACTCGGTGTAACAACATACTGAGCGAGCGGCTGATGCTGCTCGCAGGCGGACTTGCCACCTCATAGCACACACCTTTTGGATGGGACATGCCGTCTTCATCCTCCCAAGTGCGACGTCAACTGTCGAGATGTCGGCCTGAAGCAAAGCACGGCGTATCAGCTCGCCGTACCCTAGAGATTGTTCTGGCCCGGCGGAAAAGTGCATATATTGCTGAGTAGTGGCACCAATATTCGCGTCCACGTGCGCGAAGATTGCATGATAAGACAAAACAATCGTGACGAGCGATGCACTGCACTATTGTGCTGACCCAACGAGTGCGACAAGCCAGAGCCGCTGAACAATGACATTGTAAGGCGCACTCCCAAGATCAGTCTCCTTGCCTGGATGTTGTCTTGAGTGAAATAGTAAATGGTAATGCGCGGCTGAGTGCGGAGAAGAAGAGAGGTAAGAAGGATGGAGAATAGAAAAAGGTAGGAGGAGCGGAACGGATTTTACATGACTTGTGCTGGGAACTGGGCTGGGACCTACACTAGAGTCTGCGCGCTAGCCACTTTCTTTGTGCGGTGAAGTGAAAGGCTGGGAAGTGACACATCGCTCTTTTACGGAAGTGCAGTGAAATGCGACAACAACGTCACCATAAAATCAACTTGTTGAGAACTGCGATGGTGTGATGTGACTAGGTCTCGGATGATTTAGCATTGCCATCTGTTTGCAATCTCACCTACCGACATACGAAGAATTTCCGAAGCAAACGCCACGCGTCGGCGAGCGCTTTAAAGCCATGAAACTGAGTAAATTTGCTACTGTTTTGGAGTCACCTTGCAGTCTTAACGGAATTGCTATGATTTCTTGTCGTCAGTATGCAGAGGAGCAGCTTTTACATCAGCTTCGGCTTCCCTAGTTATGACCTCAATTTTCGGAAATGCCATTGACCTTACGCTCTGGGCTCAATGCTCGAGCTTACCCCAAGTCGAAGGTCTGGGTCGCTATATGGGCCTATCGGACGCTCATAGCAAAGAAGAGTGAAAGGCAAATGCGTAAATGCCTCGCACCAGTCCTTGGCGCAGGTTGGAGCAAACGGGCTACTCTATCCCCAGCTCGCCCTGTGTCCAAGTCTGATGATGTCCGTTACTTGACTACCTCAAAGTATGTCTGCTCAACATACCGCCTAAACCGCGCACCATGGAGCGATTGGCCGCCGCCATGACCTCTTCGACGATAAGCGCGAACAAGTTTGACCTTGGACCTCAGGTTGATAGCTACACGGACGGGAAATCGATCTTGATCATCTCCTCAGTGAGTGATACTCTTCATTGAGGGAGTGGGGTGGCGATCCAGCCACACGCTGCATCAAGCCCTACGTTCGCGCTTTCAAGACGTGGTTCTCGTTTCTATTTCCAATCGCTACTGTCACCACCATTGGTCAGCCCCTCAAATCTTCTAATGAAGAAGCTATCCATATCAGCTACGATAACATCAGCTTTATCCTGGCGAAGCGCACCCAGCAAACTATCGCCTCATTGGTCTGTCACAAGCCGGCTCTACAGGTAGCTGCCCTCAACGCCTTGCGAAAATCGACTTCAACACCAACTCGCCACTCTTAGCTCTACCCCGTGAGCTATTTGAAGATGTATTGGAGTATTTACTTACCACAAGCACCTACCTTGACGGTATGATCCACCTCCACATAGACGCCAATGAATTTGTCGTCGCCGAGACCCATATCATGTCTGCGGGAGGGGTGCAGAAGCGCTGGAGTGGAAACAAGAAGAATCGTCAGGCACAACTCAACCAGATGCAATACACATGTCGAGCTCTATACGCAAGAACGCGCGGGAAGAAACCGTATCTCAACAGACTCGTATGCAACGTTTGGAGCTTCGACACTCTTCGCAGGGCTTAGGATCGACTTGAGCTGCGTGGCTTATTCGATAGTCTTCGCGACGTTACTCTGTCTGGAGACTTTGCTTTGGTAAATCACCCAGATGAGAACGTTCTGCTTGGGCTAATCAAGTTCGCGCACCCGCATGTCAAGATCTAAGTCAAGGTGGATGCCCTACGTATGGAAGAGGGTAGGAATATGAAAGGATTTCTCAGATTTGCTATGTGTATCCGTGAAGCGATTCGAGGTCTCCCTTGGCCTGGCTGGGTGGACGTTCGAAAGATTCGGCTCAACGCGTGGACCCGTAGCAAGGCACCTGACTCGCTCAACGCTGCGAATGTGAGGTTCTTCCCATATCATAAGCCTGCTGCAAGCGATGGCGACTACTTTAACGCTGGTAAGGACCGAAAATAAGTGAAGGGCCGGGGCAAATCAGTGCAAGATTTGCGCAGCAGTTTCAGTGCGAAGCGCGCATTGGTGCAGTCCCCAGGCGACGGTGCATCGAAAGAAGACTCGGCACGCCCAGCGAAGACGGGTGCAGGTGCTGCATTCGAGCTGCTGGCATATTGGTACATGAAGGGCATCTGGATGACCGCACGTCAACCCCAGCCTGTAGTGTAACTAGATCTATGTTGAGATATCACCCAGCATTCTCTGTTTGCACGGAGCCACCTGTCACTGTGATGAGAGTGCCGGCAACGTCCGTGGTGATGGATGTGAATGCCTCCAGACCGCAGTATCTAAGGAGAGTGAAGATGAGCTATAATGGTGGTGTCACAATTATCGAGGTACCGTAGAAGACCCCGAATCTCATGTTCCCTAACATGATTTCACGTCGTACCTTCTTCCAAACGACTGGACAAAAGCAGAAACTCTAGTCACGTGAAACAAATCCAAGATAACTCATGCTCGATTGGGGTATGTAACTATCCGCCTTGCAACCAGCAAGAAAAGAAAAGCCTCGCGCACTGATTACAAGAGCCGAGGGTTGGACCGAGACAAACCCGTTTGAAAAGGCGAAGGGCGTGGGGAGTATTATACACGAGTACAGCGTGCAAGGGACGAACCTGCGTAAATAGGATGCAGTATGCGATGCCGGGCTTTGCTGTCGTCGGGTCTAGGTGATGCAGACGAAGGAGGCTATGAAAGGAGGAAAGGCCATGGTGCGGTGTGGTGTGATGGGGTATGAGGGAGAAGGTAAGGGTCATGCGATGATCGGCCGTGAAAGCGTCGTGATGTTGATTCAGTTGAGGTGGGTATCGATCGTTTCAAGAGATGGGGGTGAGCGGTGGCAAATAGTAGGCTATGGCCACCAGCCCTGTCTCTTGTAGCTTTCGATGACCTCCTCGACGCCCTCTTTTGTGAGCTTCTCGTGTGTGTATCTGCAGGGTCTGTGAGTGACTGTTTTGAGCTGAGTGTGGCATGTGGCGTACTTGAAGCCGGTATCCTTCTCAAAGGCACTGCCGTCCATGCTGAGATCGGTGTCCTTGAGCAGCTCTTTCTCCATGAAGGGGCTCAGCGGAGTCGACTGGCTGATCCCTGCTGCATTCTGCAACTCGGCCCAGGGGTCTAGAGTCTCGTCGTTGACATCATCCACCACGTGGTCCATGTTCAATCTCGCAAATGCCGATATCAGTGTGCCGTGGAAGCCAGTCTCAATGTTGAAGACGTCGTGCATGATCTTGGCGACTTGTCCTTGGGCTATTGCAAATCAGCCCATATTCGTGACGCAGGGGTATTGCAACCTACAGGTGTTGCCGTGATCGACAATATTGTAAATCGGTGCCGGTGTCTTCTTTGCCTGCTTGGTGAACCACTCAGCGCCCGTCCACAACGCGCGTACCACGTCGTCGATGTGCACGGTGTTGGTCCTCAAGTCTTCTTTCCACAGCCACCTCATCTCTTTTCCTATGCTCTGATACACTCTCGCCATGCACAGCGCTGTGCTGAGGAACTTCCCTGTGTATGGCCCGTATACGTGTGCGATTCGCATGATCATCAGGTTGAGCCCATCGACCTTGGCCAGATCTTCCTCAGCCTTGAGCTTCCACTTTGCCTGGTTGTTCCACGGCTTCAGCTTGTCCGTCTCTTTGCGCGGCACCGATTCGGGTTTGTATACCATGCCCGTGCTGAGCTCCTGGAAGCACTGGACCTTGCGCTTTGCAGCTTCGCGGCCAACAGCGAGGGACAGGGCGTGGGAGCGGAGCTCGTAGACTTTGTCATCCTGGGAGAAGCGCGTCTCGCCGCCGCAGTTGAAAACGAAGTCAAATTCTTTGCCGCCCTCTCGGTCGAATATACGCGCTAGTGAGCCTGTTGGAGAAGTCAATTCACGCGCTGCGCAGCGTGCTGGGTGGAGGGGCACGCACGTTCTTGCGAGGCATCAGCCTGCATAAAGCGCTCTCTCGAACACGCTTCTTTGAACTCGGGCGCAAGCCATGCGAGCTCGGGCAGATGCTTGTCTACAAGGCGGACTTCTGAGGCGAGGCTGTTTTCGTGGATGTATTTTGCAAGGTTTCGTCCGATGTAGCCTGAGACCGCTTTGTTAGACCCTCAATTCGCAGCTGCGTGCGGGGGCATTGCTAGATGGGTGACGTACCCAGGCCGCCTATGATCAGCACTGCTGGCTTTTCTGCTGCCGACATTTTTGTAGGCGCACACGCTCAAAGTACTTTGCTTCCCGCGCAAGTGCTCTGTCGTGGATATTGTTGGGTGTTGTGTGTGCTATTGCAATCTCAAACCTGCCTGGGAGATGAGCGGTGGTGATTGATCGCCGCGCTCAGGACTTAAGCCGCGCCGTGTCTGCAGGAGTAGGTACCCGGTGCTTTGGATCTGTCACACGACTTGGAGAGAGAACAAGAAGAGTGGCATTCGCTTCTACAATGTTGGACGAAGAAGCCTGCGGAGAAGTAGTTCAAGAGAAACGGGATGCCGCGGCGCAAATGTCATACAACCTCCAGTAAACGAGCGCGATTCATTGACGTGCAGACCGCTGAAATGGTGCGAGCCCAAAGCCAATATTTAAACCGCGGCCACGACAACTCTGGCGGAGCAAGATTAAAGGCATTGCCTGGTTCGGGGAGGAAGACATGCCCGCCGCGGACGGTGGAGCTTGTGGCTGACACCGAGCATCTCATCGCGTCTGCGCCGCGACAGTGTTCCAGCGTTGCTTTTTGACGTCTGGGGTCTGCATGCATGGTTCACCACCTGCATCACATGTCTGGCAGGCTTGACCTATGTCATGCTATGTCATGGCCTGCAGGTACAGCCAAAATCTTTGCAAGCGAGCTTAAGTGTTGCACCACAGCGCGGCACGCCCAAGAACCGTTCAATATTCGGCATTCACGCCTTGTGCACAGAATGAGAGGCGGATGATGAACATTGGAACCGGACGGAAGCCAAGCAGGACGACGGCGCGCTCCCGTAGCCTTGGACCTTTCCAGGACCTCGATGGCCGGACTTCTAACGCGGTCGTATGACAGGTGCCCAACCTGCGGAGCGGGGCTCAGGGGCGGGCAGGTTCTGCCATATCGAGAGACATGCTCATCGATGACATGCCGTGACCGATGCAGGACGAGTCGGCGGTGTTGCTTATTCAACAGGTCCAATTTCAGGATTCGTGTCTTGCACCGCTGTTCGACACGTTTGCAGTGCATCGTCTCAGTTCACTCAAACACTTTGGCTGTGGTTTAGGGTTCAGCTGTCCTGCCCTCCCGCACCAGGCATCGACCCTGCAACAGTCCTGCCCCAACCGCTACACCTGCAGCAGCGCGAACAGCCTCCGGTGAAGGCAGGAGCAAGACCCAAAAACGATCTGGAGAAACATGCTCGCTGACAACGCTTGCGGGGCGCCCGAAGCTACAAAGCCATGTAGCCGGAAGTCTCTTTCCTAGACCCTGTGGGCATGAGTCGCGACCGTCAAAGTTTGCTGCTTCTCAAACAAGGCTTGAGGTTCGCGAATCAGCATGCCCCGTGCCTGGCCACAGGGTCTTTGTGTCACTTATCTCCGTGTATCTCAGATCTGCATCGCAGCAGGGCGCGATCTTGATCTCATCACGTTTGCTAGACATGTCTCTGCACATCAATTCCAGAAGATTTCCATGCCGAGATAGCGCCTGACGTTTTTATTTGTGGAACCGCCGCATACACGCTCAGACCAGGCTGGCGCATCAGATCGCCGTATATGCAATGTGCTGAGGTCGGCGATCACATAGAAGTCACTATTCCACTGATCGCCTACATTGACGATCGTGATCATTTGCGAGGTTATCAGCCCGTGCACAAGCCGAAGCTGCAAGTAATATAGATCGTCCCGCTGCACGATCGAAGGATTCGTCATAAGCGGCATGCAAGACCGTTGGCAATGCTGCAGGAGCAGGGTTTATTGCAAATAGATATCTATCTTGAATGGAAGGTGCGCAGACAACCTGCACTGTGCAGCAAAAAGACCTACCTGAACCTCGCTTGGTTAAAACAAATGCAAAGCCGAATGTAGCCTAGCCCATGCAGAAGGTGTACGGAAGTAACTGTGCTTTTCCAGGTCCTTGGAGCAGCCCCATGAAGATGTCCGAAGACAGATTGCTTGTCTAAAATTCCCAATCCTCGTCAACAGACTTGATAGCCCAGTCGAACTTCTCACGCAATGTTTTTGAGAAGAAGCGCTCGATGGGCACGTCGAACTTTTTGGAGAAGACCACAGTCAGGCGAGGATCAATGTAGTTCTAGTGTTGATTAGTCTCCCTGCATCCAAACCGGCAGCTGGCAGAGGGATACACTTACGATCTTCGATGTGCCCAAGGCTACCTCCTTGTTGCCTTCCTTGTCCTCCATCTGAATTTTCATGTTTTCAATACGTTGGTTCAGCTTGTCGACAGCGGTCTCGAGCTTGTCGATCGAAGGACCCTTGCCTTCAGCCTCGACTTTACCGGTCTTATTCTCCTTCTTGTACTTGGATGCAAGCTCATCGGCTTTCTCGAGACGTTCCTGCAGCTCCTTGGGCTTCATTTCCTTCTCGCCTTCTGCAGCAAGTTTCTCGTTGTCTTTTTCAAACTTCTTGGTGATCTTCTGGCGCAGTTCTTCCACTTCAGCCTCTTGATGTGCCTTGACCCAAGCGTCGTCGAGGTCCTCGGGACGCTCAAAATACTCGGCGCCCTTCTTCTTCTTGATCTTAGGATCGACGTCAATCATCATCATCTTTGTTCTCCATAGCTGATATCGAAGACCGTTGATCTACGGCATGTTAAATAACTTTCACAAAAGTAAGTATCGGTTGAAGACTTACTCTCTCTTGCATCTTCTCAATGGACCCAGCGTGGCCGGCGGCAACAGTGCGCTTGTGGTTACAAAGAATAGCAACCTCGCGATTGGCGTCGTTATATGCCTTAACTTTTTCTTGAATGGTACCCGTGGCCTTCATATTCTTGAGGAGTCTGGCCATGGTGTACGAAGCGTTGTAGGTACGGAAGACCTTCGCTGTGAGACCAGCCATATAACTTGTCAAGTGCTTGTTGAGAGCCGATGTGGTCAGCCTATCAAAGATGTCGTCGCCGGTAGTTTTCGGCTCTTTCTTGAAGATCTTCAGATTCTTGAACACCTGTGTATCGACTTCTACTTCATCGTAGAAACGAATACTGTCCTTTCCAAGGAAGTCGAAGACGACTGTGTTCGGTGGCTTTAGCGTGACATGTTGGAATTTCAACGAACAGCAGCCGACCGTGTCTGCCTCATCTTCACCCTTCTCGTTACCAGCACGGAGAGCAAACTGATCGATCAAGTAGATTGCAGTCGCGCGTTGACGGTCGACCATCTTCTCAGACTTCAGTTCCTTGCTGTAGTCTGCTCTAATGCGGTCAATGTGCTTTTTTAGCTCGCGAGCCTTCTCGAACTTCTTGAAGTCACTCTGCCCCTTGATGTCCGAGTTCGCAGCCAGCATGACGTACTTGTACGCGCCGTTGATGTTTTCTTGCCACATGGCGAGCCAAGTGCCTTCGTGGTCGTGCTTAATTTCTTTCCACTTGTGGCCGGCAGGTGGCTCTGGAACCTTTGCTTTCTCGCCGATATTGATGGTGATTTGCTCAGGCAGTACTCGTTTCTTGACGCGACCGGTCTTTGGGTGCTCACCGCGACCACGGAACAGACTAGGGGGTTCGACACGGAAGTTTCCAACCTTTTGCTTGCGTCCATCCCACATACAGTACATGAAAGGCGCCTCAATCGCATCTTTTTCTGCCTTAAGAGCTTTCTTCTCGGCTGCCGGCAGGGCCTTCTTTCGAGCACGCTCCGCATCGAAGTGTTCAAAGATAGGCTTGAAGTCGCACTTTTCAAACTTCTTAATTTTGACCGTCTTCCCATCCTTGTCCTTGCCGTGTCCCGTCTTGTCCAAAACGGCAACAAAATCTTCAAAGAAATTTTTGTTGAAAGTAGGATTCTCGACGTTGTGAGTGGAGTTGAGCATGCTTCCATAGAACCCAGCGATCTCCTCGGCCTCGGGATGCAAAGAAACCGGTACTCCGTCGTAAACCAACTTGACATGTTTGGGCAGAGGCTCATACTCTGGCGGAAAAACAACACCGTTGTGCTCCAAAGTGTCCCACTTCTTAGTGCCGTCGCCCTTGGCTGTGTCTTCCCACCAGCGGTACTCATCTTCTTCCTGATCAGCATCCTGGTCTTGCTGCTCTTCAGCTTCCGACTTGACTTTCGCTTTGGCCTTCTTCACTGGAGCTGCCGCAGGCTTGGCCTTGGCCTTCTTCGCGGTTGGCTTCTTTGCGAGTGGAGCATCAGAATCTGACTCTTCCTTCTTAACGCCGTTGGGTTTTTTTCCTGGTGCTTTCTTCTTGGCAAGGGGAATGTCATCGTCTGAGTCGCTTTCAACCTTGGGTTTGCGTTTTGGTGTTGCCTTCTCTTTTGCGCGGATAGCCTTGGCTTCTTTCGCAGCAGCCCTCTCAATCGATTCCTTCTTCTTCACCAGTTTCGTAGTCAAAGGTACGTCGGAGTCGGAATCTTCTCCGATCTGCTCTGCACTAGCTTTGGGAAGCGCGCGGGCCTTAAGCGGAACGTCGCTGAGTTCGGAATCGGAGTCTTCCTGCACAGGCTTTCCCTGCTGAGATGTCCTTCGCCGCTTACTCTGCGAAAGAGTTAGCGCATTGACCGTAATCAGGGAACCAGTCGTGAACCCACCAGTGGCTTGTCGTCGTCATCTTCAGATCCACTTTGATCTTTGTAGCTGACATTTGGGATGCTGCCGCGGGACTTGCGTTTTCCGTTTGCTGTGCCGTTGGGCGCGTCCAGATCCATATCGTCCACTGGCCCCATCCGTATCGAGATGCCAGGCTCAACATGGCCATTGGCAGGAAGCTGCTTGTCCATAGCTTTGTCGACGTCTTTAGAAATGGTTTCGTCCGAAATGGCTAGAGGTGAAGATGATTAGCATGATGCTATGCGGTGGCAAGGTTCTGGAAGGCTCGGTGAAATCGTAAATCGATGTCAATGGAAGTAGAGAAGCCTCGACAGCAAGCTTTGGCGATCGATGTGAGGGCAAAGCGCTGAATGACGTGGGCGTATGGCAAGTGAAGCGAAGCAATAGGTAAACTCACCTCCATTGCTCGCCTTCAGAAGAGGCGTGTCGTCCGAGGAAGACATTGTGAGATCGATTCTCACGCGTTGGGGTCGCGGGTATCGAGAGGAGCGAACGGTTGAATCAGCTTTGTTCGGCGCGAACGCAGAAGCTCTAGCGGAACCGAATGAACGGGCGCAAGAGATGCGCTGTAGTGGTGAGGCGGCGCGGGCAAAAGTGAAGCAACCACCCCGCAGGTTCAATTGACGTGCGAGGGAGGCGATGGTGAAAGAGGTGAGGAGACGATCGATGAGTGGAGAAAGAGGAATGCTGGGTTTATGTGAAGCCTCCCTTCAGCGGCCTCGAGGCGACGCACGGGCCTCTCGGCCTTTACTAAGATGATCGCGCAGGATCTCTGTGACGAAAGTCGCTTTACCATCTGAAAATTTGACACGGTGGAAGCGATGCACAGGAACATTAGGTTGAGGGGCCTAGTGCTGCTGGGCCGAGCAGGCTGCCGTGTTATCTTTGAATAGGCAGCTGTGGTCCTCCCAGCGTCCTGGTGGTGCTCCTTCAAGACCCCAAGTTCTTGTTTGCAGACAAACACCGTCGTAAGAACATCGTCATGTTTGAAAGAATCATCTGCAGCGCCATTTTCAGACGAATACAGACAGAATTTTGACCTTGTTGAGAACGGACAGGAGACCAGCAATGTTTGTGATGCCTCATCCCATACCTACTGGAGAGTTGCGCTGGTGCGCACCACGTGATCTGCGAGGGACGAACGCATGGACGGCTTAGCGCAACAGATTCCGCCCGACATCGTGAAGCTCGAACAGCCAGCAGCTCACCACCATCACCCGGCCGTCGCCATCTCCACTCATCCCAATTCCTCGCCATGATGCTGTCCCGAGCTGCCCGCCCCGCCATGAGGGCTGGCATGGCCGCCGCCGCCGCCCGGTACGCATCCCTCGGCCGCAGCTTTTCCACGCCCGTTGTGTCCTGCACTGGCCGCGTCCATTGCATCTTCAATTGCATCAAGTGCTGACTGAATGTTTGCGTCCGCAGGCCTGCCACCCTCCCCGCCGCCAATGCCGCCGGCTACGCCACTCTCCGTGAGATCGAGGGCCGCCTCAAGTCGATTCGCAACATCGAGAAGATCACCAAGACCATGAAGGTCGTCGCCTCCACCAAGCTCACCCGCGCCCAGAAGGCCATGGCCACCTCGCGCACCTACGGTCAGACTTCCAACGCCGTCTTTGAGAGCGCCGAGACCAAGCCCGTCGACAACGGCAACAAGACACTGCTTGTCGTCTGCTCCTCGGACAAGGGTCTCTGCGGTGGTATCCACTCTGGTCTGTCGAGGAAGGTCCGCAAGATCCTCCTCGATGCCCCCAACGCCGACATCGCTGTCATTGGTGAGAAGTGCAAGGCTCAGCTCTCCCGTTCCAACGGCAAGAACTTCGTCCTCAGCTTCGCTGGCGCCGGAAAGGACATCCCCACCTTCGCCGATGCTTCCGCCATCGCCGACCAGATCTCGCTTCTGCCCACCGACTACGCCTCCATCCAGATCGTCTACAACAGCTTCATCAACGCTGGTTCCTACGAGGCTATCATTCAGGAGGCCTACTCGCAGGAGGCCATCACCCAGTCCGGTATGTAGGAGTCAGGATGCTGGTACAAGGGACCGTACTGATGTGATTATAGCCAACTACTCTGCTTTCGAGATCGAGGACGAGGCTCTCCCCAACCTCCGCGAGTACGCTCTTGCCAACTCCCTTTACTGGGTACGTATGCCGCAAAGACGCCTAAACCACGCACTAACAGTGTTCAGGCACTTGCTGAGGGCCACGCTTGCGAGCAGTCTGCGCGCCAGAACGCTATGGACAACGCCTCCAAGAACGCCGGTGACATGATCAACAAGTTCCAGATTCTCTACAACCGTACTCGTCAAGCCGTCATTACTGGCGAACTTGTCGAGATTATTACTGGTGCGGCTGCGTCGGAGAACTAGAGGCTGTAACGCTGGTAAACTAGATATCCCGAACATTTGGCTCAGTTGCGCCGTGTAGAATAAGTACTGTTCATAGCTCATTTGTCACCTGCTAAGCAACTGCAAGTTCGTTCCCAGATCCGCGTCTGTGTTATGTTCGACTCACTCTTGCTCGGAGAGTATCCTGACCTTTATCTTCCAGCTTTCCAAGCTCATGTGCATGCACAGCTGTTTCAGAAACGTTGACTTTTGCTTGAGGCAGCCGTCGAGCTTTTGCGCAGCAGTACCAAAGCCGAGTCAGCGTCGCAATCTGGTACCATGTGCGCGGCCTGGAAAGCAAGGCAGGCGAGACGTTTTTCTTGCTATACAAGGGCGGTTGAAACGTCCATACCACCCAGAAAACCTTCGTGCATGTATAGGCTAAGATAGACACCATGCAGCCAATGGCAGGACGCTAATTCACCCAAAAAGGAAAGAGCTGGACGGCGGAGCAAGCGTTCGTTGGCTGTATGAAACATGGTGCAGCTGTTGAAACAATCGCCCCCTCGTCCGGCACACCTCGTCGAGAACATCTCCAGTAACTCGAACTATAATACGGTCCGTTATGTCGAGCTTTGCGCGTGTCCCGGTGTTCTTGTTGTCTTTCACATCGCTCTAATCTTGCAATTCTTCTGCAAGCTAGTCCTGCAGCAGTAGGCTCTTGACATCATCCCAGTCGCGGGGTTCAACACGAACTCTGTCACCAAGCGTGCCCTTTCCGCAGCTAAGCTTGTAGTTATTACTTCATTACCTCCAGCCTTCGCATTTCTCGAAGCTGGGCTCCGATGTCCCATTTATTGGAGTAGGAATTCATCTCATATTTCCTGGTTTTTCTTTCCTCGGCTGGACCTTGATGGTTGATTAAACGCTACTTTCGACGCGACACACATCACGCAATAATGAACGAGGCACGGTACCGCGAACTGAGAGAGAAGATGGCAGCTTTGAAGAGCCTATATGCCAGTCGACACTACTCACAATGCGCTAAGTTTGGGGAGCTTTTGCTGAGCGAGATTCACGACCAGGTCAGCGCAAATGACAGCACATGCAGTACACAACTCTAACATGCACCAGACACATCCTCTACATCTCGCACATCTAAACTTCTACACAGCGCTATCTCACGATACTCTAGCCCGCGAAGCAACTCTAAAAAACCGCTGGAAGGAGCTCAGTCTTGCAGAACTACACTACAACACCGCCATCCTTGCTCTCGCCACCCTCCAATCCGCAACACCTTGCGATCCATGGTCGCCCAACTCGTCAACCTCCGCTCTCCCATCCCCGTACTCGCGGCGCCGCAGCTCCATCTACTCCAACCACAGCGCCGCATCGAGCGCCACATCGCTGGGCGACGACGACTACCTGGAGATGTCGCCAAAGCACTCGCGCCACGCCTCAGCAACCCACGCAGCACCGCCAGACTCTCTCCCCAGAGCCAGCACCAGAACCGGCACGACCATCACCACCACCACTACCACCACTACTATTACTACCGCCGCCCCTACCGATCTGGACCAACCACCCAACCCGCGCCCTCAAACCCCCCAGCAATTCTACTTCAACGCCAATATCGCGTCCTTCACCCGCATGCTCGACTCGCATCTCCGTGATGTGCGCGCGCAGAAACTGCGCACCGGGGTGCCGACTGTGCGGTTCTGCATGCCCTCGCCGCGGACGTCGCCGACCAAGTCGCCGCGCTTGAGTCGGGGGTTTGCTGCGAATGCGGATGACGCGGGGGAAGAGGAGGCGAGGCAGAAGGTTAGGGAGATGAGGAGGAAGATTGTTTTTCGGCCGAGATTCGACCCGGAGGGTGTGAGGCGGTTGTGTGGTGAGGCGCTTGCGGAGCTGGAGGGGTAAGGAGACGGTGCTTTGCGTCTCTGTTGGACATTTGCCTGTCAAGTTTGGCGATTTCTTGGATGATGTGTGCGCTGCGTTGGGCGCCCTTTTTTTTGTCTTTTCTCTGATTTTCACAATCTGTATTAGTATTCGTCATTTCTCATGGCACGGAGACACGTCGTTAGGTGCGCAGCAGCAGTGGATCAAGACATCGAACGTTGATTCAATGCACCCATCTATCTCAAGCACAACCCATGATATCGTGACTTTTCCAGCCTGCCAATCCCGAAATAAAACGCCGTGCAATGCAAACCTCTCGCTTTCTCACGCCTATTTCATCATCTCATCCAACCCCCGCTTTATCCGCTGCGCCTTGATCCGCAGCTTCTTCACGCTCTCGAGGAACAGCTCGTCGCTCTCAATCTGGCCCGTGCTCTCGACGCGGAAAATAAAGTGGTCGCGCACACGGCCCAGCTTGACTTTGTCCTTGAACTCTGGGTGCCGCAGACACTCTCTGCTGACGGTGTCGTTCATGGGGTTGTCGACGACGGCTCTGTTCTCGCCTTCATGGCCGCTCAGCGCGGGGTCTGCGGCAGCGTCGGCGGCGGTGATGGGCTCGAGGCGGATGACGCCCTTGGGGAAGCAGCGGGCGAACTTCTTGGCATCGGCGCCCACGATCGGGGACAGGATGTCAATGGTGGGGAGGAGGCGGTAGCTCGCTGTTGCGACGGGGGAGAACTTGGCGTGGTCCTGGCCGATGCCCTTCATGGCGTGCATGGTGAGGGTGATTCTCTGGCCCGGGCGCATCTTGACAATCAAAATGTCCGGGTTCGTTGCGCGGATGGGCTGCGCGGCGTCGAACATTTCCGACTGCTTGCCCAGCGGCGCCCAGACGAGGTCCCTCGCGTAGACCGAGTGGTTGTTGTACAGCTTGTCCGGGTCGGTTTCGCCGGCGACTGCGCGCTGCAGCCCGCCCTCTTGCCAGGTGCACTCGACGTCCAGATGCAGGATCGCGCAGTTGAAGTCCGAGGGGCCGCCGGAGCCTTCGTCGTCATCAGTCGGCTTGACGTACCATTTCATCCACTCGAGGCCCTTGGGGTCGCCGCAGAGAGGAATCAGGCCCAGGCGGTGGGCGAGCACTTCGTCCTGGATGATGGACGTGTTCTGGTAGATGAAGACGTCTTCGATGGCGAGCGTGGGGAGTTCGGAGAGCAGGATGCGGCGGAAGGCGTTTGCGACCGAGGTGTCTAAGCCGGAGAGCGAGAAGGACGAGTCGTAGGGCGTGGGACGGGCGTGGAATTGGACCTTGAAGTTCTGGGGTTGTTAGGATCTGAACTATGGCAGGGAGCCTGGAGAGACAGCGCGCACCTCCTTGAAGTACTCCAGGTCCCACTCGTGGTTCTCGCCAGGCCAGTGTCCCGGGAAGTCGGTCGACTGCTGGTTCTGGACGATTTCAGCGCCGACGTGCAGCTTCTGCGCAGGTTGTTAGCGGCTGGAGTCTGCGTGTTTGCAATCGCGTGCGCACCTTGCGCTCGGCCAGCACGGCAGAGCTTGGGCGAGCCATGTTGCGGTATCGTGCTGAGGAGGCTCGTGGTCGCGAACTTTTTGCTATCAAAAAGTTACATCGGCATCCAGCGCCGCCAAGCGCCGACGCGCGGGCCAATGAAGACCACGGCTAAGTCCATGACATATCGATTTTGGGAGAGCTTCACCACCGCCACGCCCTCAATCTCCACTCCACACGCCCATTGAGGCTTCACACGGGCATCTCCAGCGAGCCTCACCCACCATGCCCGTCTCCGTTGCGCGTCTGGCCGGCCACGCCGCGAAGCGTGTGTGCCTGCACGCCGCCCGCCCACAGCTCCGCGCCGCCCTCCCTACACGAACCATTGCGCGCCCGCTGTCGACCACCCTCGCCCGCCGCTATGCGGAGGTCGCCGACAGCCAGCGCATGCGCATGGTCCCGACCACCGAGGACTTCAACACCCCGATCGAGCCCGAGGACCCCGAAGCCCTCGAGGAGGAGACCCACAGCGCCCGCAAGATCCGTCACTACACAGTCAACTTCGGGCCCCAGCATCCCGCGGCCCACGGTGTGCTGCGTCTGATTCTGGAGCTCAATGGCGAGGAAATTGTGCGCGCCGACCCCCACGTTGGTCTGCTGCACCGCGGCACCGAAAAGCTCATTGAGTACCGCACATATCTGCAGGCCCTGCCCTACTTCGACCGTCTCGACTACGTCTCCATGATGACCAACGAGCAGTGCTACTCGCTCGCTGTCGAGAAGCTGCTGAACGTCGACATCCCCATCCGCGCCAAGTACATCCGCACCATGTTCGGCGAGATTACCAGGATCCTGAACCATCTCATGTCCGTTCTGTCCCACGCTATGGATGTTGGTGCTCTGACACCTTTCTTGTGGGGTTTCGAGGAGCGTGAGAAGCTTATGGTACGCCGAGAAGCCGCAAATGGCAAAACACGGTCAAGCTAACAGTCTCAGGAATTCTACGAGCGTGTCTCCGGTGCCCGTCTCCACGCTGCCTACGTCCGCCCTGGAGGTGTGTCGCAGGATCTGCCCATTGGTCTGCTCGACGACATCTACCAGTGGGCCACCCAGTTCGGTGACCGCATCGACGAGACCGAGGAGATGTTGACTGATAACCGTATCTGGATCGGCCGCACCAAGGGCGTCGGTATCGTCTCCGCCGCCGATGCCATCAACTACTCCTTCTCCGGTGTCATGCTCCGAGGATCTGGTGTTCCCTGGGATATCCGCAAGTCGCAGCCATACGATGCCTACGACAGGGTTGACTTCGATATCCCCGTTGGCGTCAACGGTGACTGCTACGACCGCTACCTGTGCCGCATGGAGGAATTCCGCCAGTCCCTGCGTATCATCCACCAGTGCTTGAACGACATGCCCGCCGGTCCCATCAAGGTTGAGGACTACAAGATCGCACCTCCACCCCGCGCCGCCATGAAGGAGAACATGGAGGCCCTCATCCACCACTTCCTGCTCTTCAGCAAGGGTTACACAGTGCCACCTGGTGAGACCTACAGCGCCATCGAAGCCCCCAAGGGGGAGATGGGTGTCTTCCTTGTTTCCGACGGCAGCGAGAGGCCCTACAGGTGCAAGATCAGGGCGCCCGGATTCGCACACTTGGCCTGCATGGACCAGATCTCGAGGGGGCACTTGCTCGCCGATGCCGTCGCTATCATTGGAACTATGGATCTGGTTTTCGGTGAGGTAGACAGGTAGGGAGGTTTAAAGAATACGAAATTGCATCTGCTTGAGATTCCAGGCCGCTGACTGTACATACTGTACCCCTACTTTTCCTTTTTCTGAAGTCAAATCAATGTCTGCATGTTCAAGCAGCCCCATTTTATTTGCCCATGATTCAACCACATAACCTAAGTTGTAGTGAATGCCAACCCTGATGCCGTGACGTGGTCTAGGTAGTGGCAACTACAGACTTGAAGACGAGACCTTGCGCTCTCTGATGTACTGTTTTGTTGAATACATCATAATTGCTGTGGGATGGGAAATGGAGCAGACATCACCATATACTTACAGGCGTTGTTGCGACATCCGAGGCGCTTCAAACCTTTCTGTCAAAACGCTTAAAAACCAAGAGATACCGGCAGCTACAGGATCGCAGGGAAGATCTCACGCTCCCTCATCTACTATTTTGTTGGATGCAATGTTTTTGCTGCAGAGAACCCGTTGCAGGAATACCGCAGGCACTGGCGCATTCGAGGACTATGAAGACATGGGCACAAGGCGACGCTGAGATCGACATGTCTAGTGATGTTCTTGACGGAAACATACGCAACCATAAGGATCAGGCCATCGACCAAGACGTCGAGATCGCCGAGCCGTTGTCGGCGGTGGCGAAGACGGTACACCTGGCAAAGGCGTTGAAGTGGAGGACAAGGAGGAGGACGAGGACGAGTCCAATGGGAAGCTGCTGGGGATGACGATGATGAGGGGCCAGACCATCAACGCCGACGGCAGTCTCGCGACTGTGAAGATCCAGAAAGAATGCAGGACCTCAGGACCTGACGTCTGGTCGTGGCCCACCTGCACTGGCAAGGGAAATGTCTCGTTGCGTCCGAACGACCGATTCAAGGCCGATGGTGGTCGTCGGCTAAGTAATGAGTACGGGCATGGCACGCGTCCAGGGCTTGCTTTCACTGCTCATTAGAGTATTTGCTACTCACGAACAAGTTGCGAATTTGGTGGCTGACTATCATTGGTTTTCGGAAATGGCTATTTTGGCTATTGACAGTTGCTGCTTAGGCAGAGCATAGCGCGAGTGCAGACATGGTAGGCACGGCATGGTATCTATGGAACGAGCTTTTCTTCGAGTGGTTCTGAAATAATCGCATTGTCTGTTGTGTGTGTGAGGGCCAAACATCATGCATTATGGTAAGACTGGTGGCGGCAGCACCCTGCCTTTTATTAATGATCTGTACTTCGCCCTGGACTCACGCTTGACCTATATTCCAGTGAATGCCTAAAAACTTAAGACTGATACTGTTGGAGCTTTCTTTGGCTGGGCGGGGAGACATCGTAATAATTTGCTCTCGTCCAGGCTTCGAGTGTGTTCTCTCATCGTATCTTCCCCATGAAATTTGCTTCGACAAGCTTGTACGAGCACAATATGGCATCGCAGCCACTGGCCACGCAACATACGCAGGGGCATCGGCAGAGCCGGGTGCAGTAAGGAGATATCATGATCCTGTGCACAAGTCATAGGCCAGCACTTCGCCGACCGACTTCTTCAAAATCGTCTTCAATATTCTGCGTCTACTGAAAGCATATGGGTGCTGAAGGACGAATCAGTACTATGCCACGCTTAAGTATAATCATCCTGATGTTGTGATTGGCCTGGAGATTGTTTCCAAGACCCATTGATGGCCAATGAGACAGCAACAGAAGGCGCTTTCCTTCGCACGATTGATCTGGGCTGCATGCTTTCGCTATTAATAACATGTTTACGTCGGAATATGAGGACGAGTTGGGGGCTTTTTAATTGAGTTAAGCTCAGCTTAAAGACAGTTACCGCACGTAGGTGCAAACCAGATAGCTTTTAAATGATGGAAAGCTCCCACTCAGTGCCATAGTACTGAGAGGGCCAGCCTCAGTGATTTCGTTTTTACGTGGACGATAAATAACATGTCTTCCTCCCACTTCAGCGCCATCATCCGCTTCAGTCCCACTGCACGCGGCTTCTGGCACCTCGTGTCATTCTTTCATGCCGTCTTTGTTGTCATTGGCTGTTGTCGTGTCGTTTGCGTCGTGGGCACGATCTGCTTCGATAACATTGTCGATATTAATTTCGCAAGTGCTCAGTAAGTTACAGGCCTACTACGCCTTTTACCACTATCGAGACGTGGGCGAGAGTAGGTTGAATTACACTCAGCTTTGTTGTACAGTAAGGCGTGCCTCCCTGTACCCTTGTGCGCATCAGGCTTGGCGCTACGCTTGTTTCGACCGTTACACATTATACTCGTCCTGCAACAGTCACTGACAACCATCCCATCGCGTTCAACACTGTGACCCCCTCAATCTTGGTTTTCGCTCACAAGCAATCGCCGTTTGTTGCGTGCTCGCGCAGAGGGTAGCAGCTACCGGCCGTCCCGTCCCGTGTTCGATCGCAATGGCATTATTCGCTCGTCGGGGAGAGCGAGGATCTACCCCACCATGCATATCAGCATCTTAATATCGCACCGATTCCAGGCGTGTAGATCTTGTAGCCTCGTGATAGATTGCGACAGATTCAATATGATGGCGAGCACATTCTGTCCTCTTTGGTATTCAAGCAACGAGGCTGCGGGCTTCGCTACGACAAATGGTCAAGCTCGTGCAAGGACTTGTGAAATCTAGTGGCGCAGCATGGCAGACGTACTCGCCAGCGCTGTTGTGGTGTTGGGTCTGGCCGAAGCCATGGCCCAAATTGGAGAAATCCCGTGCGTCTGGAGCAATCTGTGGCGCAGCAACTGTGACGCTCAGCTTGACAGGGGTCTGGCAGATAGGGTCCTGCTCCACCAACTGCGGGGTCTGATGCAGTACAGACTCTTTCGGGATAGCAGTTGGATCTGCTATTGTAGCTTGTCCAACATGAGAAAAGCTATAAGAAGGGGCCATTGTCCGGCTGACAGAGTTGTGACACGACATCAAACTGGGATTTCCATTGCAAAGAACCAACCATATCCAACCGTCTACTCCTTCAGTATACTACACGCAGCTCGAAATGTCTTACAACAGCGACCGCGACAATTCCTACGGCGATGACAGCCGCTCAGGCTACGGTAACCGTGACCGCGACGATGACAATTCCTCCAGCCGCAATGACACTTACTCCAACAAAAAGTCCAGCAGCTACGGAGACGACAACAATGACTCCTACTCCAATACCAAGTCTGGCTACGGCAACGACTCCAGCACTTTCTCCAGCGGCGTAGGCCGCGACAACAACGATGACAACGACTCCTCCTACGGCCGCCAGAGGAAAGAATCCGGCTTCGGCGTCGACAACAATGACACCCTCGACTCCAGCGACAGCACGAAGCACAAAAGCTTTGGCGACCAGTCCGGCGCCTTCGGATCGAAGAATGATAGCCAGGATGACCGCTACTCGAGCAAGAAGACTTCCAGCTTCGGTGGTGACGAGGACAGCTCGTACAGCTCGGAGAAGGTGGATCGATTTGGAGGAAGTAAGAAGTCAAGCAGTTACGATGACGGAGAGGACTCGTATGGGTCCAAGAAGAGCAGCGGGTATGGCAAGAGCGGGAATGACGAGGATTCCTACGGCTCGAAGAAATCAAGCTACGGAAACAACGACAATGACAACGAAGACTCATACGGCTCAAAGAAGTCCAGCTATGGAAGCAATGACGACGACTCTTATGATTCGAAGAAATCCAGCTACGGTAGCAACGACAACGAAACTTCATACGATTCAAAGAAGTCAAGCTATGGAAGCACTGATAATGACGACTCATATGGCTCAAAGAAGTCTAGCTACGGAAACAATGACAACGAGGACTCTTACGGTTCGAAGAAGTCCAGCTACGGAAGCAACGACGACGACAACAACAACAGCAACTCCTACAGCTCCAAGCAGTCCACATCTGGCTACGGAAACGATTCAAACGAGAATTCCTACGCCTCGAAGAAGTCAGGCTACGGCAATGACGGCCAGGACTCGTATGGCTCCAGCAGGAACGAGCGCGAAGAGTCCGGCTACGGCGGCTCGAGGCGCGAAAATGATTATTAACATGTTGAGAAAGAGATTGGGGGAGCGAAGAAATACTGGATGCTATGTCTTTTGTGCACGGTGCAGCACGGTGTTGTGTAGCTTTGACTCTCGGTCTCAGTTTTGTTCATCCACGTCATTCTCGTCTCGACTCGCTCCCAGGCTTTATAAGCCTCTGCTGAATCGCTACACGGTTTACGGCAGGTAGTTACAAATGCAGCTTGCTCCATCACGCGTGTTGGGCTCCGCTTCTCTGACCTTGATATGCGCTGCTTCCAGTTTTCTACACCAACGATCGTATACACCATCTATCCACTGATGGTTGTAGACCTCGGTCCTTGAAATTCTACATTTATCGCCTAGGGTCCCAACACAAAGACATCACGCTACCCGTGAAACGTCGTATACAACTAGGTCATTGCTATGCATGCGTAACGCATACTACTATTTCCGAGTTCTCGCTGCTAAAAAGTGAACTAAATGTACAATTATTCCTATCGACTGCTGTCGTAGCTGAATGGAAAATAGCAAAATCAGTGAAAAGTAAAACAAGCTATGCAACACACAGTTATGGAACATATATCGAAAACAAGGTAGTAACAGTATTAATTAGTATAAGGTTAGAGTTAACACCTAGATATATACTAAAGTACCAAAGTCTTAAAAAGGAAGCATGTACTTGATAATTAAAGGACTTCTGTGTCGTTGACACTATGATCAAGTAGGAATAGCTATCAGTCATATACCGTTATATTCTTATAAGGCTGATACTCCATCTCGGCTCTTTTCTCTTTACCTGTAGTTTAACTCTTCCCTCTTCTATTATTCTATTTGCTCCTTTATCTTCTACGTTTCTCTCCTCTCTGCTTTGTTCTCATCTGAAGAAGATAAAGTGATAAAAATCCTATAGCAGTCTATATCAATTACTACATAACTATTCATTTAAGTGTGCTACTTAGACGGTGTTCTTAAGATTCTTTCTTTGGTGCATTGTACCTATTAGCCAAGTTCTATTTTCTACCCACATTTATACTTTAGTGGCAATATCATAGCAGCAGACAACCACGGACCCTGATGTATGTATACGTTGCTCAAATCCTCGAAAGAGTAAATGTGAAACCATTTTAGCAGCAAGGCAAGAAGCATTGCGATGCAGCTATCCTTCGGCCCTATCAAAAGGTGCGTGAAGCTCGCTACTAGAACCAAAGCACTAAGCAGGAGCAACTTCAGATCCGTAGAAATTAAGCAAGCCTACAGGAAAGTAACAAGAGCCTAGAAATTGCTTCATAATAATTATGATACGCAGAAGGGGCGTAGACCATAATAGAGCATAAGGAGGAAAGGCTGCAAATAGAAAGGCTGCTCGGGAGGCTGAGCAATAACGTCAAACGCAGAGCGTGACGCTGCCAAATCTACACAACTAACCCAGGAAAGAACGTTGAGAGATTCAACCAACTCTATCAAGAAGCCAGCTTTAAAAAGAAACAAAGTGTAGATAGTGTGTCTGGCAGTGTTTGCCACAATGCGTTCCCAAAGAGCGCTAAGTAAGGCAACGATCTCTGGCCTACCAATGTACTCATGAGCTGTTAAGAAATACAAAGACAAATATACACTCACCAATTCATCTCAGACCTCGACTAGCTATTGCTTCTCCGATTGCCTTCAGGATCTCCTTTCGAAGCCCTGACCAATCTTGACAGCGGCTGACATCATCTCGACTCTACCTACCGGTGAGCGCGGCTATGAGGTCTGAAAGAGATCTTGAAATCTGATTTTCAAAATTCAAACTGCGCAGTCGCTTTGCAAACGATTTTGGAATACTATCGAGAGACCCAGCTGACTTGTTTGTACAGAAGACCGCCAGTGACACAGAATCAAGAATTTCAAGGCTGACTTGAACACCGATGACTAAGCGAAGCTTTGGGTAGCAATTGGTCTATGAGGATTGCTTTAGATGTTATGAATCGTTGCTTCACTCAGGAATAAGCAACCCGTGTTAGGTCTTAATTGGGAGCCTGGAGCATACTCAGAATGGGATACTAGCCTCTAGCAAACAAAAGAAGATACTGAGAACGCCAGAATGAGACACAGCAAAAGGGGTTTAACAGCGAAATGAGGAGTAGAGGTTGCCGAAAACATGAGGAAGAAGATAAGGAAGACAACACAAGTAATCTAGAAGCATAACATTTCGTCATTCAGGCAAATACGTTTGCGCGGCTGGCAAAGGAGTAAAAAAAACACTATTCAGGTCAGGATTCAACTGGTGCTGCAAGCTTGCAGTGGTTGCTCGTGAGCGAGAACAATTCCGTGACTCTGTAATCTGCTCCGACCGTGCTGAACGATTCGAGTCCAAACACAACACGCACACACACGTCCACAGCGATGATGATGCCTCTTGTATCCTCATTTGATCATCATCAGCTGTGTATTTAATGGAATTTTACCTTAATCTATTCTGATATTGTAAGGTTCTGCAGGCAGGCCGCTGGACATGAATCGACTAGGAGTTGAGGGGGATGAATTGGAGAACTATGTTACAATAGAACATTGGTGCGTAAGCCCGCAGGATCAAAGACAATATATACATATGCGGCCCATGAGCCACTCACACTCAGCCTGGATCTTATCAGGAGGATGCTGTTGTGGTGACTGTGAAACGCTCTTGACAAGTAGAGTATATAACAGAGGCCTGGCTGGGCACACCGCTTTCTAAGCAAGAGTGGCATTCTGTCGAGCAGGGTCCATATCGATATAGACCTTGACCTCAGTTGCGTTGCTGAATCTTGCGTAGTACTCAGGAAGTTGCTCGATACCAATAACCGATGTCTTGATGAACCCTGGCTTCGCAACACCAGAGCTAATCATGTCAACGAGGCGCTGTGAGTAGTCTTTAGGGTTAACCAATCCTCCGCGTACAGTAAGGCCCTTGACGAAGAAGTTGGTCATTGGGAAGGTAACGTTGGGAGAGATTAGGTCACCGAGTGGAGCACCGCTTGAGCTTGGTTGGCCCACGTAGACACCAATGACACCGATTCCTCCACCAGGCCGAGTTACCGCAACCATGTTCTGGATAACAATGTTTACGTCGAGTTCCAGCTGGGCGTTCTTCGCTTCGAGGCCTACGCAGTCAACAGAACGCACTACACCATTTGGCTCATAGGCCATGATCTGCGCAACGGGATCCGACTCGACGAAGTTGATTGGGATAGCGCCAATAGAAGCAGCCATCTCCAGTCTTTGTGGCCAGTGATCGACACAGTACACTCGTGAGGCACCTCGAAGAATAGCGGTATACGACGCAAGTTGACCGACAGGGCCGCATCCGAAAACTGCAACAGTGTCTCCGGACTGGAAACCCGACCACTCAAGGGCAGCGTAGGCAGTTGGAAAGATATCGCCAACAAGCATGTAGTCGCGCTCAATGGAAGCATTTGTGGTCTCCTTAGTCAATGGTACCGGAATTAAGTTGTGCACAGCATCTCGGACATGAGCGAATTCGGCTTCGGAGAAAACGATAATTAGCAAACGGTCCCCGTTGCAAGATATTGAATCGGCTGTGTGAGCAAAGCCTAATGGGTAACTCACCTTGCAAACCATCTCCCATTGTCGGAAAGCCACTACCATAGAAACTGAGTTGCTCGGGGCCATCGCTCTCATAGTGACCCGTGGTAAGGGAGTCTGGGATGACAACGTAGTCACCAACAGAGAGGGTAGTTACTGCACTACCGATTTCCGTGATGTAGCCCATCGCTTCGTGTCCCATGGTCCACGTTGGCAGTGAGCCACCCACCAAACCGTGATAAGTGTGAAGGTCAGACCCACAGAGAGCGGCCGTAGTGATTCGAACAATCACATCGTTTGGATTACTGATTTGGGGAACAGGAATCGAGTTCAGTGTTACGTTGTACGCAATACCACTGAACATAACCGCACGCATGGTTGAATTGAGAGCCATCTTTGTCAAGGATAATGGTTATTCTTGCTTAGGAGCTGAATTGTTTGATAGGGGAAATGAAGTCAAAGAAGAAGGTTGATGATCGGATTGTTTGCTTTGTAGAAAACACAACTGAACTTGTACCTGCTGTCCTCTCATTTTATAAGCCCAAGTTACGACAAATCTTTCTCTGTGCTGTCAGTGCCCGATACATCGTAAGCATAATAATTAAAACTATGGAAAACACAACGCAGGATGACTAGACAAGTCTCCGAATGCTTGGCGTTCTTGCCCAAGCACCGCTTATTGATCCGACAAATACTAATCTATGAGCACGGAAATCTGAGTTCGGCTCATCAAGTAGGCACCGTCATCAAGGAAGAAGCACGATGAATTGAAGTGGGCCCCTCGCGAGTCATAGTACGCGTAGTATATACTCAAGGAGATCCGCCGTCCCAAGCACCTGACTAAACAGCTTCAATGAATAATGATTTGTCAGTGCTATTTTGCTGACATAGCCCTGTTGCAGATCCAACTTTGTTAGGCATAGTTATGATTTAACTTATCGAGTCCGTGCACACATAACGTACCGTGCCCGTGCACTCAATGCGTGAATCTGCCTGAAACACACTTACGATCACCCATAAAAGTGAGGGTCAGGAGCCACGTACATTTAGTAACATCGCGATTTATTCTGAAAGAGTGATTGATGTAAGCGCTTGACAAAGATTTTTGGTATGACTCAATTGAGCAGACTTGTAGTGTGGGTAGTGTGAGTGCGAGGTGCTCAAGCAGATGTTGCGGGCCCTGGACGACAATACGCACCTACAGCATAACTTGCAAGCTTCTCCTTTACTAGAGGAGTACTTACAGTTCTGCTGATAACTCTTTGAGGTAACTGTGCAGCTTTTTAAGGCTTCCTAAGCTTGCTTCTAGCAGGCGCTTTTAGCTTTGCCCCATGCGTACTTTTTCTACCTCCTTAGCTTTAAATTTAATTTGCTTTTTCTTCCTGCCTGCTTGTTGCTCATACTTCTTCAAGTAATCATCTCCTTGTACAGGAAGTTTTAGTTCAACTTTTTTTGACTATTTCACATGTTTTAGTTTGAAAAAGTTTTGTTTCAGATACTTGCTTTGTTATATACAGAGATAAAGATATAGCTTTCACAAAAGGATTTTATACTAGAACAGCTTAGACACTAAGGTAGCCTTTTTTTTTCTCAGTGTATTTAATGTGCGTTATAACCGCTTATTGCATTTACTGCTAAATAATAATCTAACACACTTGGTACTCAAAGCTAATTTAGAGTATAGTTTGCTAACTATTTGGTATGTTGATATATTATAATTAGTTTGACTATATCTTCTGTAATCTCAAATAACCTTGTGTGGTGCTGCTTACTTGTGATACTTCCTTCTGTATGGGTCTGCTGTGCCATAACCATGCCACTTAGTTATCTTACTTCTCTAGCTTCTTAGGTATCTTTAACGTGGGATGAAGCCGTTGTAGGCAGTCTGTTGCAATATTTTAAACGCGCATGCGTGAATTTTGGCCGCAAGTTTACAGGAAGTTCTCGATAGCATATACGCTCACTCGTCATGGGGTGCGGGCAGAGAGTTGCTCCACGTACTGAATACGATTTCAACATATCTCCGGCGACCAGCTCGATACGAAGGGATTGACCGAAGTTAACTATTCATCGCGCGAGGAAATGGCTGAATAAACGGCTGGTTTGTCATCGCACGCATTTTCCGAGACCATCCGTACCCCTAGCCAAACTTCTCCTGATAACCACTGCCTGACATATCTTTTCCTCTAAGTCCAACGAAATTTCTGATAGACAAATAAAAATGGCTGACTTAATTGTCGCCTGTGATTCACGTGCTGCTTAAATCAAGAGTCATGGTTTCGCTATTTGGGACATTCGGAACAGGATGCGCATATGGCTCACAAAACCTGGTGAGGAGCACAGAATCTGTTGCCTAGTATGCAAATTCGATTTTGACAGATGCTTCGCATTTAATAAACGATCAGGAATTCGGCTGCAAGTGTGTGGAACGATGAGGTCTGCGATCAGGTTGACGTTTTGCTTACCGTCTCTAACGACATAGGCGCACGACTTGGCTGATTTGAATAAACCGTTTGTTTGTGAGCATGCGCGAATTTTTCTGAACCTGTCATCTTATGTTGCGTTTCTTGACGGCTTAAGGCCTCTGATAAAAATTCAAGTCTGCATTGGCGTACTGTCTGCGTATTTAATTCGGTGACAGATCTATGTAGTGATCGACGACGCTCTTCACCTGTTCTTCAAACCCGGTAAATTTCCATCCAAGGAGTTGTTCTGTTTCAGACGCGTCAAGATGGATTGCTCTACTCGGCGATGTTCCAGTAAGGGGAAAGAGACCTTCGGACACTTGCTTGCTGTAGAGACGCCTTGTAATCTCCTTCGCATCATCCCATGTAGTTCCTTGAGTTCCGCCAGAAGAACACAGTAGCCGTCGATTTCCAGGGATGGAAGGGTTCAAAGCATCTATATGTGCCCTTGCAACATCGTGCAGGTGAACGGATACCCCAAGCGATGGCATTTCCAGTTTAACACCAATCAATGGTCCGATAACAACACCATTCGTACCCGTTACAATTTCTTCTCTCTTGGAGTTGAGCTCGTTCTTTCCAATGACCATGCTAGGCAATATGCTGATAACATCGAATTGAGGCTTCTTAGTCTTGACAAACGACTCGGACGCTGCCAGAGCATGGCTTTTTGCCACTGCATAAGCTTCAATAGGCGCAACGAATTCTGATTTGATATCAGGTGGAGGATACACATCGTTTGCTGGAGGCGGTAAGCAAATTGAAATGGAGAAAGAGCAAGCAGATTACCGGTGAAGACTGTTGCACAGTCTTCCGACAAGACATACTCCATTGTCAACAAGGTTGCAATGGAGGATGTGATGACAACTCTCCTGACTGACTGCACCTTTGCTGCAGACTTTAGAACATTGACGGTCGCATTGACGGCCGGATCGATCAGATCTCGTTTGTAGTCATCGGTCTGGATAGAAGATTGTGAGTTTGAGATATGGCCTGGGATCACGAAACTTACAGTGATTGCAAGTGGGGATGCCACATGGACTATTCCACTAACTCCATCCAGAACGTCGTCAAATGCGCCGTCCTGAAGTAAGTCTCTGACGACCACGATCTCCAGATCCGCCGCGAGAGCTTTGACAGATCCAGCCTTTCGTATCTGCTCTCCTTGCTCTGGCCTGCGAACGATGGCACGAACCCGATAATTTCGAGAGAGCGCTTCTACAAGAACGCGGAATCCGACATGTCCAGACACGCCGGTGATCTAGCAAAGCGTCAGCCCTAAACAAATACTTGTATCTTTTATTGACCTTGCTGGATGGTGGCGTACGAGAATCAATTCCTTAGTCATGTCGAAGTTTGCGTGGAAATTTGTGCATAGCCACTTACGCGCAGTTGGCCGTGGCCTTTGTATATGGCTCTTCGGGCAGTCTTGGTTTTCTTTCCAAGAACGGTGTTGGTCATCACGCTAAGCCCCAAAGTCAGGCTGAGCAATCTGTCAGGCTTGATTTGCGAACCTCGAGTATTCGTGCCGGCCTTCCACCTCATCCTGGAAGGATGACCGCCGCATGTGATCCTTGCATGACGACCAGAAAGACTAGTACGCCAATTGAGAGTGAGCGGGTTGATGCGTAAGCCGAGTATGTGTGACTTAGCCTATGAGTTCGCAACCGAATCATGATATAGTTTGTGCATCCTAAGGATAGAATCTCGGCTATGCAGTCCATGTTTACTCAACATCATCTGCCTGTGTTACTCAGCAGCTGTGCGGCAGGAACTGACCTTAAGCAGCTTAAGCTTTAGCCTTGTTTTAGCGCCTTCTAGGGCTCCTTCAATTTCGGCCCGAAGCGGCTGGGCGTAAGGCTTTAGAATACCGAGCAAATATCATAGCGAACAGCAAGAATGAGAGTGGGAAAGGATTGGCTTGAAATTGTCCTATTGATGCTCGTAAGTAAAGATCTCGGCCTTATTACGTTCACAATGCTGCTTAGAGCAGGCGGTGTGTAATAAGCCGTATCCGGCTGTCGAAGTTTACAATCAACTGCTCCAGTGTCTGAACTATCAACTTCGATAGGTTGTATCGCTTTTACCCAATGTTCGTCACTTTTCCTTCCTGCCCTTTGGAACTCAATCTTTAAGTTTCCTCACCAATCTCCGATTCCACTACGTCTGACATTTCCTTGAAATAAGAGTAAAGAGAGTGTAGGGTCCTTACCATCCCTACACTCTCTTTTCTCTTATTTCAATCTCCTTGGTTTTCAAGGGCGGACTGGAGAGGGATAACGAGATTTTCGCGCCGGGACGAATCAAGGGCATGCTCGATGGCATCAAGGTAGCGTCCATCCAAAGAATAAAGAATAGGGATCCAGATATTCCTGTATTATGTCCATTTCCAGGAAGCTTGTCTAGGGGCTGGTGGAATGAAGCTGACGAAATTATTATGTCCCACGATCTACATGAACCCGTATGTTTCAAGCATGTTCCTTGATCATCTGGATATAAGAGCCGCCACCGATGACGACTATCGACTACTCTCCATTCGCCAAGATTCTCCCAATGGAATCAGATTCCACTGATGAGAACGAATTTACGAATTCAAGGCCGTTCGTTTGAAATAAATCTAGAGCAATTTTTACAGCAGTGTTTGGTAAACCCATCCGCTCTTCAAAGCATGCATCCTTCAGTGTTTATGGTGCCTCTCCAGGTGAGCAATGCATATTGCTGGACGCCTGAACAGTTCGGTCGTTTAGACAGCGAATCCCCGACAATGAAACTGTGATGCGAATCTGCAGACTTTTTATTTTCGAGCCCATTGTGTCCATTGTTTCGGTAATGTTAGTCTCTATGGCTTACGCGAAAAGTTGTCATCGGCGAACAGACCGACTCGTCTGTTACGCCTTGGAAAAGTAGACTCTGAGGGCTCGATGAAGCCGACCCATCAAGTAATGGCTTTTTATCAGTTCAATATCTCAGGAAACAGTTTTCATGTCCTTGTTTCAGTGACAGATAGTGCCTTCGAATGCGGGTATGCATGCCTTCAATGAGTAAGTGAAAAGAATGTTAAAGGACAATAGGTCAAGCAAGATGCCAGCCCTGAGAGCATGTTTCTGGTTGAGTGAACTTGAATTTAGATATTCTCATTCTTGCATTTCGATACGAATCTACCTCCTACAGTGAGCAGCTGTCTCTCCTCTCACAATTGCGGGTTTCCGGATTCTCGAGGATGATGCAGTGGAGCCAATAAGTCTGGAACATCCTTCAGTACTGCGGAGATATGATTCGAGAGTGATGTGCCAGATGTCTTATCGTTTACGAAAATACCAGAAGTCTTTGTTTGAATGCCAGAAGCGAAGATAATTTGATTCGTAACGGACAAGGATTGGCGTAATCTCGGAAGGATTGTAAGCACATGGGCGCGGCTGCATGTATTACTGGGCCTCCATGCAAGCTGCAAGACTGTCTTTTACAAATGGTGGATCATCTTTTAATTCTACGTCAGCATTCTATCGCTAACGAGAGCTGGACTCGAGCTTGGTAGAGTCCAGTACGACTGAGTTGTCTGAATAGCTACCCATTCTGCTTCGAGATCACCGAGAATCTATTCCAAAGCGGTAATATCCAATCTTTGGTGATTCTGCAGCTTTTATCAAGATAAAATCCACAACAATCTAAGTTGCAGGCACATGGAACTGAGATGGCGAGTGCGAGGCGTCACTGCTCAAGGCTACCTTTCGCCGAGAAAAGTAAGGGTCGGTGTTTTTTTGGGGCGGGCCCGTATATCTGTTAGCAATCAGCCGCTTGCAATATTGATAGGACCCACAAGATTTGTAAGGAAACAGTTGCGTGGTAAGTGCCTTGATTGAGGGTCGATGTTTCACTCTAGTCCGATCGAGCGTCCTTGAGCTTGACCTCATGGTCCAGGCTGACGTCCCAATGATGCCTGGTAGCGGTGGGCTTAGAGCAGTTCGTGATTGGAAACGTCCCATGTTACGGTAACTAGACCTTCCAAGGACAAATGACGGCTAATTGTTGCGCAAGGGATACGGACGCCCGTGAAAACTCCCGAAATGGAGCTCTGTGGCCCGGAATCTCCGGGAACAGAGGCAAATCAATCAGCATTGGCTCTTCTCAAGCCCAAATCCCTTATATCTAGAACGCCTGTTAAATAGAGATCAAGTCAATGCCGTATGGCCCGTGGTGTTCAAAGCCGCCTCGGTTATTATATCGTTTTATCTCTACCAACGTGAGCTACTTTTTCTTCTGCACTATGGTTGCACAAAAGATTTATCTGATCACAGGCGCGAACCGTGGTATTGGCAAAGGGTTTGTGCACCTTCTGTTGCGGCGGCGTTATACCACCGTCATCGCCGCTGTTCGGGATCTATCACATCCAACTGCGAGAGAGCTGGCTTCCTTTGCTACTGCGGAAGGCTCCCAACTTCTTTTCATGTGCCTTGATTCCTCTAAGGCAAACTCAGCACAGGAGGCCGTTCAAGCTCTTCAGGATGAACACAGCATCAAATACATCGATGTTGTAATAGCAAATGCTGGCATTGCAAAAGGAGGATCATCAGTACGGGCAACAACGACTGAGAATATCATGGAACACTTTCTCGTCAATACTGCTGGCCCTGTTGCGCTCTTTCAGGCTACCTCAAATCTTCTCCAACAAAGCCCGACTCAGAACCCCATCTTCGTCGCCATGTCGTCAATGATGGGATCTATCGGATATATGGAAGCATTGGCTGGGCTTCCATCTACCCATAGCCCGTATGGAGCCAGTAAAGCAGCCTTGAATTGGTACATCCGCCGCCTTCATTTCGAGGAGCCTTGGCTCACTGTCTTTGCATTTCATCCTGGAGTTGTAGATACGGATATGGTGGCTGCGGCGACTGTCGGAACTGACCTGCGTCTGGAAGACCTCGGCGCTATCAGTGTTGAAACTAGTGTTTCTGATATGGTTGCGGTCATTGACGGTGCTACGAAACAGATTGGCGGAACCTTGAGAACTCATGAAAATGCTGTTCTACCCTGGTAAATTTACTTGTATCATAACACAACTTGACTTCATTGGCCTCTTATGTTTCATCACGTACGATGTCAGCTTACATGAAGCTGCCTGCTCAGATTTCAGATCTTTAAGTGATCCAAGACGTCAATCTGAATCCCATCCTTGAACTCCGCTTGTAATTCCTCCTGTCCACCCTGCAATGTAGGCCGAGCTACATATGCTCCAAGCCCCACACTCCACCCCTTTTCCTCCGCAAACACCCAGTTCACCTCCCTCAAGGGTCGCCGCTCAATATCCTTACCACATGAATCTTTAACAATCCAATACACCCACAAACTCTTCCCCAGGTCATCTTGCTCGCGTCTCGCTTCGATCGTGGCAGAAGGACGCGTAGAATTATCAGTGAAATCAGGCATGGGCACAATACTCCAGTCGGCCCATGTGTCGCAACTGACGGTGCTGATATACGGCTTTCCGTAATAGAATTCGATGCCGGTCTTGATCCATTTTTCTTCGTGGTCGGGAAGGCCAGGCTTGGTGAAACGCAAAAGAAGACCTGCCTGATCGTACTGGCGGAGTTGAGCTGCTGGGGGCAGAGCAAATGTCAAGCGAACTCCTTGGAATTTATCCAATTCGTACGTAGGGAGTCGGTCTGGGTGAGTTGGTGCGTTCATTACGTTGGTGCTAGGAGGCTTGCGCCATATGTCTGTGCCTGGAGGCGATGAGATTTTGAAGGGTTCAGTAGTCATGTTCGTTGTTGCGGCGGCTATTGCTGCCAGCCCGGTGACCATATAAAGTCGAACAATTGAGACGTCCTTGAACAAAGTTAGAAACAGCATTGAATTGAGGACAAGGTTATTCCCACAAGAACCAACATGCGAGAACGGATCGGTCTGTATACTCGATCGCGCCAAGCAAGCTAACGCAACTCTCCACGGACATTACCTAAGGTTTCGCCCCAAAATACCGGGCCGGTAGGAATATCTGTTGAGATGCTGCGGGTACCTTGTTCCTGCTTCTTTTGCTTTAGCATGGCTTGAAATCCGGCCTTGCATTAGCACAGCGTTGTCCATCATCTAGTCAGCACACTTCTCAAACCGGCAAACCGCCCAGACAAAACAGCCAAGAAGAGAACCTTACTTCTTTCGAATCGAAATGTAGATAAGCGTTATAAGGTGATATCGCCTCTTGTAATGCGTCCTCCGTTGCAGCAGGTGCCAGATCTTGTGCTCCCTTCGCATGAGAACAATAGAATAGATAGATCAGTTGCATTATGCGCGACAGGCAACGAATGACGTCAGGAGAGTTAACAATTGCTAACTATCTGCTAGCTCGCATCAAGTCCTTGGAATAATCAATTTTGTTCCATTGATATCACATGGTTTTGCAACTCGGCACTAAAATGAAGATATTATTAGCCATGTTCTAAGCACCGTATTAGAGGGACACGGGGTGATTGGTCATCTTTAACTATCCGGTAGAGATGTCCCTTGCCGCGGTCCCACGTCGCGATCACTAATCCGATAGTCTGAGGGCTCAGTGTCAAGCTTCATCCGCCTTTTCATGATTGGTGGTATACCTCTGTAGCCTTTTCACATATTAAGAGATAAATTATCGTATTACCGTGTTACTGCTTTCAAATAGGTCAATGATCCAAATTGATGGCGATTACAATGGGGGTCAAATCGCAATCCGATTCTGCTTGCAACGAATACCTCACTATCAACATTGGTAGATCAGTAGCACATTCTCGCCATAGCCAAGCTTCACTTGCTATTACAATCTACTTCATGAATCAATTTTATCAATAAGAACACCACAGTCCAAGCTCTCGAAGCCCTCCATGATGGTTGAAACACTTGTCTATGTACGACGATGCGTCCTGAGTATTATTCATTACTGCTTGCTTATATACAGTCGTCTTTTATGTTAAGACGGCTAGGAAAGATGATGTTTCGATACCGGCACGTCCTACTCGAGCAGAGGCGAAGCCCAAAGCTTCCCGGCCAAGTTTGAAGCAGGCAAGGGCTATTACAACGAATCCAGAGTGACCCCAGCTTAGTATTCCAGGTCCTATAATGCGGACGTACTATACCTGAATGTTTGCGTGACTGCTCTTTCGTACAATATTCAATCCAGCCAAGGCGTGGTTCTCCCATCATATGAACACCATGCAGAGTCTTTCGTGCAAAGATCATTAACTGTAATTTTGCATTTCCTCTGCTCGACGTAATATGCAAGATTGCAGAAGGATCATGGCCGACAAGGGTAGTTACTGGATGCCGTGTTTAGTAGTCCTATGCTACCCTTTCTGGGAACCACTCTGAGGGTACATTTTATTGATTAGTAGCTATAGTACGGCCGTGCCGAAAGCGAACATGCGCGCAACGTCGGAGATAATTTTGCTTACCTCCTTGGATCGAAGGTAGAAATCCTGCTTAACTCCATAGAAACGAGATAACAGCAAGCTAGCGGAGCTGGTGACAGTTGGTTGTTCCTTATGCGGTTATACCATAGCTGACTACCGGACCGATGGTCGGGACTATTTGTAATGCGCATATACGTTGCGCAGTATTGGCCTCAAAACGGCACGTACCACTATGAAATACTTAAGTAGGATGCGTGGGACACACAAAAAAAAAGGCTTAAAAAACAGTACTACCACTTCTATTATTTGAACCTTCGGTCTTTCGATACAACGTTACCTCGAAACTTATCCAACTACACGAAGATCCCAACAGTTCCTCAACATGGTGAAACCAATCTTCGGTGGCTTCCCTATCTCAGATTCGGCCAGCTTCAACACACCTGAAATTCGCGAGCAACTCCTGGACATTCTTCTCGCTAACGGTGTCACCACCATCGATACTGCACGTGCATATCCTGGTTCTGAAGTCGCCATTGGCGCGCTCGAGAAGCGCACATACTTCGCTATTGACACTAAGCTGCTCAGTGGCTTTGCACCTGGAAGCGCTACCAAGGAGGCGGTGATCCGCGACACTCAAGACTCCCTCAATAGAGTGCAGATTAAGCAATTCGACATATTGTACCTCCATGCACCGGATACAACAGTTCCCTTTGAAGAAACCCTTGAGGGAATCAATGAAGCCTACAAACAGGGCCTCTTCAAGCGCTTTGGCGTTTCCAACTTCTCGGCAGAACAGGTGCAACAAGTTTACGACATCGCAAAAGCGAAGGGCTACCCGCTACCTCAGGTCTACCAGGGCAATTATAATCCCATCGCCCGGCATTCAGAGACGCAGATCTTCCCAACCCTGCGGAAGCTAGGCATTGCATTCTACGCATACAGTCCCTTGGCGGGCGGTTTCCTTACGAAGACAGCGGCAGATCTCGACGCCGGTGCAGGCCGCTTCAACGCACAGGCTTTGGGCGGCCTGTACAAGCTGATGTACGACAAGCCCAGTCTCCGCGCTGCACTTACTAAGTGGGAAGAGGTTGCACAGCAGGAGGGTGTTACAAAAGCTGAACTGGCATATCGTTGGGTAGCGCACCATTCTGATCTTCAGGGCGAAGACGACGGAGTCATTTTTGGCGCCGGAACCCTGAAGCAGGCAGAGCAGACAGCCCAGGCCTTGAAGGCGGGCAGACTGAGTGCATCTGCAGTCAAGAACATTGAGGAGATTTGGCAGAGTGTCAGGGCTGATGCTCCGCTTGACAACTACACCGGCAGTCGAAGCGTCTAGAAATAGAGCTTCAATTTTATCAATGCATTTATGATGCTGGATCAGCAACTAGGATAGCCAAATTAGTATAAATGGATTGGACTTTCCTGCACTGTATCACGAATGTGCATGGCTGGTATGGTTTAGTGACTCTCTCTCACGTTGTCTACTTTGGTTGAAGCTGACGCAAGACTTGAGGTCTGGACGTTTATGAACATGAACGACACTTACCATCTCGTCTGTGCTCTCTTCAAGAGTACTCGGACTTTGCTATATCGGGTCTTGGCCGTAAAGAGGAATCTGTGCGGTGTTTGGACGTTGGACGGTTGGCGGCACGGTAAAGGCCCGCAAATGGCAGAGCAAACATGTGGACCTACTCGCGGATGCGGCTCCATTCTGGATTCATGTATCAGATTGGCCTTTCGCACGACCTGCACTCGATTGCGTTAGGATCGCAGAAGCTGAAATTTTTGTACGAGGGACGCCTGAGCAAGTACCTCACGCTGCTGAACAAATTTGTGAAGCTGCGGGCATGAGCAGTCTGGCAGGCGCGAGGTCATTTGGACGGTTGTAGCATCTCAAGTTGACCGAGTCTAGAAGGAATGACAGGCAATTCAGCCTGGCTGGGTCACTTTGCATTCCCAAGGCCGATGCGGGCGCCGCTGGATGGGGCATGGATGATTGCGGATTGGGGAAGGCGCAAACCTTGACGCAATTGGGCAGGAAGTGGCGCTAACCCGTGCGCCCATTTATGGGAGATCGCTCATCAGTGCGTCGCGCCTCAGCTTCGAAGTTGTCTTAACATCTGACATCCCACCGCCACAACACGCCCACGACCCGAAGAGCCTCGTCGCTGCCGTTCCTGAGCCCTCCACGAGGACACTGGCCACAGCGGCCCTGCATACACTCGCACACTGCCGTCACACAGGCCAGCGCGCTCCAACACCGCAAATATGGGGCTCTCTAAATCCACACGCATTATGATCCTGCTGGGTATCGACTCGGCTTTCTTCCTACTAGAGCTTGTGGTGGGATATGCAGTGCATTCGCTGGCCCTGGTTGCTGATTCTTTCCACATGGTATGGCAATCCGGCTACGTGCTGAGCGGGGCGGTTACTAATTCTGGAGCAGCTGAATGATGTGATATCGTTGCTTGTTGGACTCTGGGCAGTCAAGGTAGCCAACGAGAAGACCAACTCGAAGAAATACACATACGGGGTGGGTAGCAACGTGGTGTTGGCGCTGAAACAGTATTAACAAAGTGTAGTGGCAACGCGCAGAAACCCTTGGTGCTCTCGTCAACGGCGTCTTCCTGGTCGCACTGTGTCTCTCCATCTTCCTCGAAGCTATTCAGCGATTTGTTGAGCCCCAGGAAGTATCGCAGCCTAAGCTCGTTCTTATTGTGGGCTCCCTCGGCCTCGCCTCGAACCTCGTTGGTCTCGTGCTCTTCCACGATGTTGGACACAGCCATGGGCCCGGCGGTCACTCGCACGAGCATGGCGACGAACACTCCCATGCTGAAGAAGGTCATGCACACGGAGCTGAGGCGCATGATCACGCACACGACCACGACCACGAACACAACAGCTCCGCGCACACTCCGCGAGCACGCCGCAAGTCCGCCTCTGGCAAGCGCGGCCACCGCCATGCTCGTTCCGGCTCCCAAGGTTATTCTACCCTCGACGAGATTTACGTTCACCCGTCATCTTTCAGGAACAGCATTATCGAGTCTTCTCGCATTGACGCCGATGATACCGACGTTAGCGAGAGCGGCGATGAGCAGCCGAACGAACAGACTTCTCTCCTAGGGAAGAGCAACGGTCATTCGCACTCGCACCCGCACGCCCCTAAGAAGGATCACCACAAGAGCCACAACCATGCGAAGCCTAAGGACCAGAAGGCTGGCGGTGGACACGGACACTCTCACGGCGACTTGAACATGCGTGGTGTCTTCCTTCACGTACTGGGTGACGCTCTTGGCAACGTTGGTGTTATTGCGACTGCCTTATTTATTTGGCTTACCGACTTCTCGTGGCGATTCTATGCGGACCCTCTCGTGTCTCTCGTTATTACTGTTATCATTCTCCTCTCCGCTATCCCGCTGTGCAAGGCTGCGTCCCGCATTCTGCTTCAAGCTGTTCCTGAGAACTTGTCTATCGATGAGATCAAGGAGGACATCACGGATCTTGACGGCATTATCTCATGCCACCACCTGCATGTCTGGCAGCTCTCTGACACGAAGCTCATTGCTTCGCTCCATGTTCAGGTCGACTTTGACTTTAAGGGCGAGGGCTCGGCTCGGTACATGACACTTGCCCGCCAGATCCGCGAATGTCTCCATGAGTATGGCATTCACTCCTCTACCATCCAGCCCGAGTTCTGTCTTGACGCAACGCACGATCATTCGGCCGCTGGCTCGGAAGACGAAGCTGCAAAACCAAAAGCACCCAGTGTGAAGGGTGAGCCGGAGGCTTGTTTGCTCGAGTGTCCCGACAGCTGCGGTAGCGCGAAACAGTGCTGCGAACCAGGACAGAAGGCCTGCAAGGGCAGCAATGGCTCGTCAGCTTAGATTACCTTCTCCTCTTTTCCCTCTCCTTTTGTTATTAATTTCGAAAGCTGTACGATAATTCCTTTTTTCACATGATTACCCCTACACGTCTTAGCGTGTTATTTCCTACGTCTGTAGAATTCATAGTGGCCGGGTAGCAACCTGGGTTTTGGTTTTTTGATGACGGGCTGCGAGCGGTGGAATGTATGTATGGTGCGAAGGTCGTAGTAGTGTATAGAATAAAAGACCTGGAGATGCACAATTCGAACTTTTTTACAATCATGTATCTGGGGCGCGATCGTCTTTACCAACATCAAGATGCATTTACGTCACACTTGCGTTGCACAAGGACAAGCACATGGAGCACTGACCGTACAGTGCATCTGCGATGAACCAATTCAACGCGATGAAGGCCAATCTCTCGTATTGCAGAAAGGCGGGCTGTGGAAACGTATGCTTAGCTCCTTGTCTTCGCTAGGAGGTGTTCAGGTAGTCATAGACTGGTGTCTGTCTACCACAGAAAAGAATGCAGTTTTGGAAACAGTTATTTTTCTACAAAGCTTGTGCCAATTCGCTTTGAAAGCTCCGTTGAAACTGAGGCAACTTGAGACTTACAGCCCAACTGCATATCACTGTGGACACAACTTTGACGTCGAACAGCACGCCTGAACCTACAACTCATCCTCCTCGTGTCCTTATCTCTGTTCCCCACAGTCCAATGTCCGTCCGCAATCTCACGCCTTAATGCTGGACGTCCTCACCGCACCATTCGTGGACTCTTGCCGCGGTACAAAAGCCAGTACCCACCAACCACTCACCACTTCAGTTAAGCTTATGTGCCGACACGGCACGGATGCATAAGCGAAGGCTTATTCTCTGAGCTCTATTGGTTTCTCGGTCTTCGACCCGCGGGTTGAAATATCGAGCTGGCCGTTAGCCTTCAAGCAAGCCACAAACCACTCACAGCGGAAACCCGCCCCTGCTTCCAGAAGCCCATGGTCTTATCTCGACATGCAGGGCGACCGCAGTCTCCACCAACTACCCAATCTCGCATCCACACGGCACCGCGCTGTTCACGCACCAGCCTGGATATCCTATCCACGCCGCTGGAAGCCACCCGGGATTAGGCCGGGGACAAGCGGGGGCGCGCGCAATTCAATGCACGCTAGCGACACACGACGTGGGCCCAGAAAGCTTGTGTGCGCCTGCCGTTAAGAGGAAGGAGCTTGGCATTACCACACGCCTTGAGGTTTTGTGGGCCCGAAACGAGTGTAGTCTGTTGCTGCCGAGTACGAACGGCGACTCTGGCGTGAGGGCGGGTGCGAGGGGATGGCGGTGGGTAGTTGGGGAAGACGGCGGCGGGCGGCTGGGATGCGAGGCTGCAGGTGTGAGGGGTAGAGGACGATGAGGAGGGCGCGAAGAGGCAACGATGTGACTGCGTATGGGCATATGAAGCTTGATGGACATGACACGAGCACAGTGATTTTTTGTAGAGGCATGTGCACTTTTTGTATTGCAGTCGAGACCAACTGTCTCCAGATTTTCTCTCGTACAATGGCTGCGCTACACGCCGATGTCGCTGTGTAGTCTACAAAACATACAAATCTCTGCCCGGGGGAGTCACAGCGCGCGCGCAGTATAGGTCTCTGGTGGAGTGATATTACAAAGCACGTGGCGACGGGGATGCGTCGGTGGGGTGCTGCCGACGGTGAGCTGACCGGCAGTGGAACGGTGCCTGTACATCACACTACATGCGAGCGTGCAGCGAGCGCGATGAGTGGTTTCGTGGTGAGATGAGAACTGGCTTCGGGCGCGCCCGAGTCTCCAGTCCCTGCACCAGCAGTCGCAGACTCTCGGGGCTGGGAGATTGGCTGGTTCCGAGGGATGCCCGGTGTGGATTCGGCAGAACAAATTTCTTCCCGGCAAGAGGCTCTGGATGCTGCATTGGGAGTCAGAGGCTCGCGGCGGGTTTTGAAGGCGCTGACTGATGTTGGAGGCGCCTTCGTCTCCGGAAATCCCTATCTATCGACTTGCGGCGTGGTGTGGTGACTGCTCGCCTACAGGTGCCGCAATGATGGACTGGCGTCGTTACATGCGCATTCATCCAATACGAATTCTGGGGTTTCGTACAGATAAGCAAGCCGCTCATTCTTTGGTTTCACTGTCAACCCGGCACTTCGGCAGGAACGCCAGACCAACACACATTCGAAATCATGAACGTAAGATCGCCAGGCGCACGAACTGCTTTGGGAAGGTGGTCGCGGGCGTGGCGAATCCAACAGCGTAAGTGGTGCGGATCGTGGCGCGCGCAAGCCTTTCGCGAAGGCTTCGATTTTCTTACACCCGGATATCTGTACGAGTACGGTTAGCGTCAGCACTATCAAGACGTTACATCGTTGCTTGTCCGAGCTTGGGGCCTTGGCCTCGGTCTGAAGCGAACGTCTACGGCGTGGTCGGGTACTGGATACCGGCGGGATGCTAGAGGGTGGGAGCTGAGTTAAATGGAGGGGAGCAGCCGCTTGCTGGACTTCAGGTGTCCGGTCTTTTCGAACTTCACCCTGTTCTTCCATCGATCGAATTGATCTTTGGTAGCATCGCATTGTGTACCAGCCATGGCCACTGCACAGGAAACCCCGTATGTTTTGCAAAAATACTTCTGAGTAACGCGTGCTAATACCTCTCCAGTGCCCACCAGCTGCAGCGCGAGCAGGCTGAGGCCGACCAGCACCCACACCTGAATGGCTTGTCTCTGACCAACGACAATGTCGCTGGTGCCGGCGTTACTGAGAAAGACTTCGTCGAGAAGCCTTTGAGCGTCAGCTCCGGTCCCTCGGTCCGCGACATTGACGTCGATGATGGCCTGGGAGGCGTCAAGCCCACTGCTGAGGAGCTTCGCACCTTGCGCAAGGTCGGCGAGCCTCTGCCCAAGTCCGCCTTTTTGGTTGCCATTGTCGAATTGTGCGAGCGATTCACCTACTACGGTGCTTCTGGTATCTTCCAGAACTATATCCAGCGCCCGCTCGATGGCAGTGAGGGACGTGGTGCTCTCGGTATGGGACACCAGGGAGCCACTGGTCTCTCGACTTTCTTCCAGTTCTGGTGCTATGTCACACCCATTCTCGGTGCTGTCATTGCTGATCAGTATCTTGGAAAGTACAACACCATTGTCATCTTCTGTGGTGTCTACATCATCGGTCTCCTCATCCTTACCTTGACTTCGATTCCTGTTGCTCTTCAGGGAGGCGCTGGTCTTGGTGGTTTCATTGCTGCTATCATTGTCATTGGTCTCGGAACTGGTGGTATCAAGTCCAATGTCGCTCCTCTGATCGCCGATCAGTACAAGCGTCGCCAGATGGTTATTGGTACCGATGAAAAGACTGGCGAGCGCGTCATCATTGACCCTGCCATCACCATCTCCCGTATCTACATGATCTTCTACTGGGTAAGTCTGCGCCTGTCGAGATCTCATTCGCAATTCTAATGAATCTAGTGCATCAACATCGGTTCTCTGTCCCTGCTTGCGACTCCTTACATGGAGCGTGACACCGACTTCTGGTCTGCTTACCTGCTGTGTTTGTGCATCTTCTTCGTTGGTACGCTCGTCCTCGTTCTCGGTCGCAAGGTCTACATCGTTCGCCCACCGCAGGGTTCTGTCATTACCAACGCTTTCCGCGTTATCGGCCAGATGATCAAGACACGCAATATGGATGGCGCAAAGCCTTCTCACCAGGCTGGTCTCGGCAAGACTCCCACCACTCTCTGGGATGACCACTTCGTCGACGAAGTCAAGCGTGCGCTCGTTGCCTGCAAAGTGTTCTGTTTCTATCCCATCTACTGGGTAGTATACGGCAACTTCTCTAACAACTTCGTCACCCAGGCTGGACAGATGGCTGGTCACGGCATCCCGAACGACTTGATGCAGAACTTCGACCCTATTGCCATCATTGTCTTCCTGCCTATTATGGACCAGTTCTTCTTCCCATTCCTCCGCAAGCACAAGATCAACTTTCCTCCTATCAACCGTATCACGGCTGGTTTCTGGATTGCCTCTCTTGCCATGGTGTACGCCGCCGTCATCCAGCACTACATTTACGAGGCTGGCCCCTGTTACGGTCACCCACTCTGCACTGCTAGCGAGGTTGATGGTGTCGCCCAGGGTAACAATATCCACATTGCCACGCAGACTGGTGCCTACATGCTCATCGGTATCTCCGAGATTTTCGCCTCCGTCACCGGTCTCGAGTATGCCTATACCAAGGCACCGCCCAGCATGAAGTCCTTCGTCCAGTCCATGTACCTGCTCACCAACGCATTCGGATCTGCCATCTCCGAAGCGCTGAACCCTCTCTTGTACGACCCTGCGATCATGTGGATGTTCTGCGGTCTGGCTGTTGCTTCATTCATCGCCGGCTGTTTGATCTGGATCATGTTCCACCACCTCAACGAGACTGAGGATGAGATGAATGCTCTTGACCAAGACTACGATAAGGATCCTACTTTGCGCAGAGCGAGTGTCCATGACGACCGTACTATCGGTGTGCACTCTCAGCATGAGGAGGAGAAGAATGCCCAATTTGCTTAGATGCAAATGATGGGTGTATGATGTAATATGATAATGTAGTGAATGCGCCTATCCAGGCTGCTTGAATGAATGCAATCTTGAACTCTTCAAAATCGACTCTCCATTTGCGAAGTTTTGTATTCACGTAACATTGATGTTGTATGCCCTTGGCAGATTTATCAGTTAGAACGTTATCAGCGCTTCTCTCAGCTTCAACAGAATGAACTCTCTCCTCCAGCACGAGCATCGCCTGGAGTAATGAGAAACCGATGGTCAAGCTGGACTATAGCCATTCGATCCAGGAAATTATGGATCATGACAAGGCCTTGTCGGAGTAGATTGTTCTGGAACCAATCAAGGCGCCGCGTGCCAGGGTCTACGTCATGAGGGGCTAGAGCTTATGTGGGGTTGACACATCATCTCTCGCTCAAGCTTTGGAGACTACGCGCTCTTGCAACTCAATTCTTTCGCGTTCAAGCATACAGCTCACGAATCCAATTGCATATTCATAAAGGTGAGCAAATTTTTAATGCTGCAAGCTCAGCAGCAGCGATTCAAGGGTCAATGCGTTTGGCTCTAAGCAAGAGTACCCCGCTGTCCATACCTCCTCCAAACATACTCTACCACAGCACTCGATGAACACAGCCCCAAACTCACGCCGTTGAGCAGCTATCTGATAGCTTCTAGCACACAAGCACGCACAATGTCCTACAACGACTCTTACGGTGGCGGCGAGCGTCGCAACGAAGGCTATGGCGGGGGAGGTAACGGCGGATACGGACGCGATGACGACCGCCGTCAAGAGGGATATGGCAGCAGCGGCCGTCAAGAGGGAGGATATGGCGGTGGTCGTCAGGAAGGAGGATATGGTGGAGGACGTCAAGAAGGAGGATTCGGCGGTGACAACGGCGGCTACGGCCAGGAGGGACGCCACCATGGTGGAGGTGGCGGCTTCTCTGGAGAAGAGAGACGCCATGAGGGCGGCGGTGGTTATGGAGACCGTCCGAGTGGAGGAAGCTATGGTGACGAGAGGCGCCAAGAAGGCGGCTATGGTGGCGGCCGTCAAGAAGGGTACGGAGGAAGCGGGGGCGGAAGCGGAGGCTACGGGAATGATCGCCCCAGCGGCGGCTATGGCCAAGATGAGCGTCGCCATGAAGGTGGGGGCTACGGCGGAGGTCGCCAGGATGATTCATATGGCGGCCGCCCAAGTGGTGGCAACAGCTACGGTGATAACGACCGACCTTCTGGAGGCTACAGTGGAGGCAACGGCGGTCACAGCCAGGGTTCGTCAGGAGGCTACGGTCAGGGCTCATCAGGTGGCTATGGCAGTGGTTCTGGCAATCATGGCGGCCAGCATTCTTCCGGTACTTCCTACGGCGGTGGTGGTGGCTATGGCGGGAGCTCAGACGAGTTTAGCGAGGCAGCCCAGCACGCTCAGCAAGATTCTGGCTCTTCAGGAGACTCCAATCTCTTCAGTGCTGCCCTAGGCCTGCTGTCCGGCAACAAGCAGAAGCTCCAGAACGAAGACATTGACGAAGATGACGCGGTGCAGCAACACCAGAAATTCTACGGCAACCAGGGTGGCGATCATCAGGCAACTTCGAACAACGTCGGCGCCGCTGCTGCCATGCAAGCTTTGAAGATGTTTAACGGCGGTAGCAACCAGCAGGCTTCGGGTGGTCAGAACAAGTTCATTGGGCTGGCCATGTCCCAGGCCGCTCAGCTGTTCGATAAGCAGCAGAGCCAGGGCAAGACGGTAGGCAAGCCAGCCCAACTCGACAGACATGTAAACTGACAGATACTAGGACCCAAGTGCTACCAAGCAAGACGCTGTTGCTCAGGCAGCTCAAATGGCTCTCAAGTTTTACATGAAGAGCGAGATGGGCGGAGGCGGTTCCTCTGGAGGGAGCTCTGGAGGCGGCCTTGGTGGTCTTTTAAACATCGCTAGCAAGCTCATGAAGTAGACCTCCACCACGCTAGCTCACCTAGAGTAAATAGATACTCACAAATAAACAGCCCTAATGGGTCTCACTTCTCCTTCAAACTTAGAGGTTAGAATCTTGATATACTCAGGAGATCGCTAACAGCAAGATCAGCTTCGGTATCATAAGTGACGACTCAAGTATGGCGCAAATGTGCCAATGATGTAACAACATCATACCTGAGTCATGCATCACGTTAAGATATTAGCATCTCGCAAGGGCTTACCAGACTCACAGCTTCAAACCACAGATATCAGTTCGGCTGCACAACTATGGGAGCTGCCGACTTGATGCACTTGGACCATTTTTATTTCACCCTTGCTTACAACTCTCAACCCTCTCCCATCTCCAGTCCATAACTCAATCTGCCTAAATAACAAAGAGACCCTTCCGGCAATCAGGATACGACCACGCGCCGCCCAGAAAACAAGCAATATAGATGAATCTCCAGCTCACATCGAGCAAGGTCATGACGGTGCGCCACAAGATTCGAACGTTACCATACGGGTGAAGCTCATGCCGTTACCAGTGGGGTCGCGCTAGCCTACGGGTGACTATCAGCCCTTAGACCCTCCCCACATTTCGACATGGACGGCCTCCGCAACCACTGCCTTCGGTCGCTCAATCAGCAAAAGCGTCAATTGGGGAATGAGTTGATGGGACCACGCTGGTGAAAGGTGAAATAGCAGCGCATTGTCACGCGGAGCAGATCCGAGCTTGTTAGGCCTCCCTATCCGCTAAAAATAAACAGCCTGGATATCTCACGATGCCAGCCGCAACAGTCACAGCAGTCCTCCGCAAAGCTGAGCAGTTTCCTAAAGATATCTAGACCCAAGCGCAACGTAAGCCGCAAGATCTGCGCTATTCACTCCCTCTATCTCATCAGACCTCGCAATGTCAACCTCCCGTGCGTCAGCCACAACAACCTACCCCTTCTACGCAACAACTTACACGAACCCTTCCCCTTCCGCTCCCTCGTCCTACCCCACAACCTACACCGACACGACCTGGCTCCCTCCTACGAGCGCTGATACCCACTGCGTCTCCGCGACCGCCTACCCTAGCGTGCGCGGCCCACAGGGCCTCAAAGCTGCGTGTGTAATCAGCAACGCCGCAGACATCAACCCCAATGCCTTCTGGGACGTATATGAGTGCTGTCCGGGCCACGACCTGTCGGCGTACGGCTACTCCTACACCGGTGACGAAACACCCAATCCGGGGATCTGCATGATGCAGTGCACGATTGGTGATGATGGGACAACGTGGCAGCAGGTAGGCGAGTGCTTACAGAAGCGGGCCAAGGAGGTTGTTTGTGCACCGAGGTTCGAAGAGAGGAGTTACAACGACACGCTTGCATCGGGAAGTAGTACGAGACCGGGAGTCACGGTGCAGGCAACGAGGCCGGGAGGAAATAGTGCGTCGAGTGCGACTGCGACTGCGTCTACAGCGGCAGCGACATCGGTTGATATCGTGCATTTGAATTGCTCGAAGCTGGCGCTGTTTGCGTTTGGGCTGCTTACTTTGGGTTCAGCAGCAGGACTGTTTTTGTGAACAGGCGAGCCTTCATCGTTTAGCAAGATCTTAAGTACTGTTTCCAGGCGACATGCTCTTAGATCCAAGTATCAGTCTCCTTGATGTTACTTTGGACGTCGTATTGGATGCCATCACGGTGAACAATGGCTGCAGCACCGATACTCTCAGTCTGACTTTCATGGCGTACCAGGAACGTCGTCCAGATTTGATCGTCTCCGCAAATCGTCACTAACTAGCCGTCAACTCAAAATCTCAGCTGTAAACTCTACAAAACGCTAGCTCCTCGCAGCACCGGCGTGGTTTTAGGTGGGGACCCAACCCCACGACTGAACTCTATGCAGGAAGCAAAGGGTTTGATCGAGCTTGGCGTGCGAATCAGAAACCTGCGAATGCCGATCTGGATCGAGAACCCACTGCCACTGCCATAATGGCAGGAAGATCCAATGCTTGGCTTGCAACGGCACCTACTAATGCGCATATTGGAAGAGGTGTCACGAAGGGATTTATCGAAAACGCAATTGTGTAACGCCCGTTATCGTAATATCAATGTCCATTTGTACACCCCGCAGGATATAATAGGGTCTTCACTCCGTGTGAAAGTACGCCTAAGTTTTCTTCCGCATTATAAGTCTGCATCTGAAATATTGTGCAGTATCATCCGCACACCGCACATCGCGTAACTGGTTTCCGACATGCTTGTGCTCGTCCCAGGAATTACTGGCAACCTCGGCCAGCACCTACTAGACAGTCTGGCATCTCATGGACACCAGATCCGTGGCCTGGGTCGCTCTGCGAGCAAGCTTAAAGATTGGCAACAGTCGAAGCTGGAGTCCTTCGTCCAGATTCAGAACTACTACGATATACCAGCACTTGACAAAGCGTGTGTGGGAGCCAATGCCATAATCTGCGCATACACGGGAACGCCCGTAATGCAACTTGACGCGCAGCTCCTCCTGCTTCGCGCGGCCGAGCGAGCTGGCATCACACGGTTCCTTGCAGCCAGCTGGAACTGCGACTGGAGACAACTGCAACTCGGTCAACACCAGAGTTACGATGCCATCATCGCCTTCTACCAGCAGGCCAAGCTGACCTCAACGATAAAGCCGATCTATATCCTGACAGGAGCCTTTACTGAGGTCTACTTTTCCGCGTCTGGCCATGGTAACTTCTCTCCAGCGTACAACGGACCCTGGGATTCAGAGAAGCGCACCGTCGATATCTGGGGCACAGGCCATGAGAAATGGGATCTCACTACGGAGAAAGACGCAGCCGAGTTCTCGGTGGAAGTCATTCAGCGTGACGATGCCCCAGAAGGTGGCTTCTGGGAGCTGCATTCAGGCGCGTACTCGCCTAGGGAGCTTGCTAGAATCTACAAGGAGGTCAGAGGTGTTGACATGGCCTGCAACTACCGGGGTACCCTCGACGACCTAAGGGAACTTGCATATTCGCTAAGGGACCAGAAGCCGTATAGCGATTATTACAGCTTCATCGGCTTGTTTTATCAGCTTTTCCAGCTGGATGGAACTTATTCGCTTAAACACCTTGACAACCATAAGTTGAATGTCAAGACTACGTCCATGGAGGACTTTCTTCGCCAGAATCCTGAGGTATGACTGGGAACATCGAACCGCAAATTGGATCCCGTGACTAGCAGAATGGTTTTGGCATGTTGCTGGAGCGTATGCCATCACAGAGGATGAGCACTTCTATTCTGACGTATGTTTTCGTTCGGTGATGTGAACCGCAAATAGTTACAGAGACAGCGTGTTTAGTCAACGAGGGCATACTGTCGAAGCTTTAGTACTACGTGTCCATGGAGAACAATTGAGTCGTTAATGAATGTGGATATTCCAGAACGCTAGCTAATTTGGTGGTACCTCAAAGCATAGACTGAAGGAGAAGACCAGTCTTCCAAGACACTTGCATCCCATTGCCGCGCACAGAATCGCGAGGACCTTTAGCAATGGGTCCAGGACGCACGAGAGTTCGCTCGCAAGGATGCCACTGTTCCTAATCCGCAGCCTGAACAATCACCTCGTAGGCTATGGGAGACAGAGACGAAGAGCCGCTGGTCAAAGACCTCTTCTTACGCAACAACGAGGGAAGCAGATACCACGCTATCAACACGAGCGACAAGAGGGATCTACAGCTGTCAGCATTCCTTGCGTTCCTGGTCAGCTTTCTTGATCCAGTGCCATTATTGCCATCCGCCCTAGATGCAAGAGGCTCATTGATGAGAAAGCCCGGGATCCCGCCCCCGACGTAACAACCGCCTATACCGCGCCATCGCCATCGCCATCCCACCTGCCCACCCACCACCGGAGATGGCAGGACACTAACATGCACATGTCGAAACAATCCGCGCGGACTCTGGCATGGAGATTGTGTCGTCGTCGCGAGCAAGGCGCCTTCTCGTCGCGACTACAGCCGCACGTGCAGACCCCACTTCCATCTCCGATACAGTGCATGCAGCTACACATCCAGACGTGCCGCACAGACTCGACACAGCTCTTACAACAGCTGCCCCTGACGGCTGCCAATGTGCTGCTTACCCTTGGCTGCCGTTGGGCGCTGGGGGCCGTACCGGGCGCCGCAGTCCGCTACGCCGGGAGGAGTTAGAGTCCCTTGGTTGTAGGGGGTTTGATTGGCGGCATGTGGGCACGGTGATTCGTCCAAGGGACTGATGTGTATATATGCTGACAGGACGGGACGGGTACAGATGAGATGGATAGAGGATTGGATGGAATGGAGGGTGATTTGGGAGAGGTGCGGGAGTCCGTGTGGTGGTGGGATGAGTCTGGACTTGGACCACGCGAGAGGGTTGTGTTTTATCTTTTGTGTCTTCCCTTTTTTTTCTTTGTGACTGCGCGCGAAGGGCGTTGCGAGCTTTTCTGAGCTTGTTTATTCTGGCGGTATTGCTGCGTCTACTTGGTACGAAAGATTGCTCCAAACACCATCACGCAGGGACTCGCTGCACACACACACACACACACCACACGACAGCACACTACTTGAACAACATCGCTGCGCTGCGCTGAACCAAAATGTCACCACACCTTTTCGCGCGCCAGTCGCCCCAACCGCTCCCAACGGCCCTCGCGCAACCTTCCACCACCCTCGCGCTCTCAACAACCTTCACGCCCCCGGCCTCCTGCCTCCTCCCCAGCCAAGTAACCATTCTCCCCTCCCCCGGCTTCCTCATCTGGCACAATGAGCCCGTTCCCTTCCCCAGCAGCACGCACAGCGCGTGCTACCCGCCGCAATTCCTCGCCTCCTACACATCCATACCACCCACGACCTCCCTCGCGCTGGGCTCTTCCATCGTACCCGCGATGAGCCCGCTCGTGTGTCCCGTGGGCTTCTGCACGGGGTACGTGGGCGAGGGGAACTATCTCGCGTGCTGTCCGAGCGGGTACCGGTTTGCGAGCACGGGGACGCCGGTAGTGCAGTCGCGGCCGGCGTACGGGGGCGTTTGTTACACGGACATACCGCTGGGGCAGGAGCTGACGGCGCTGGTGTATGACACGCAGGGCAACACTCATCAGGAGGTGTGGAAGCCAACCACAACGGGCGCGCAGGGGTGGGCCCATCCGATCGATGGGTGGGCGGCGAGTAAGCCCACAGTGGGGTGTCCGGTGCCGGCGGTGACGCAGTCGCGGGGAACGGCGTCGAATGTCGTCTCGGCGACTGCGTCGGCGGCGGGTAGTGTGGTTTCTGCGCAGCCGAGCATGCGACCGCTGTCGAGTGCTGTGTCGTCGGCGAAGAAGAAGGTGGGGGGTGGTGTGATTGCGGGAGCGGTGCTGGGGGCGCTGTTGGGGCTTGCGGCGATTCTGGGCCTGGTGCTGGTGTTGCTGCGCAGGAAGAGGCAGAGCAGAGCTGGTGAGGAGACGAGGTCGGACAGCGATGATGGCACGCTGTATCAGACAGACGCTGCCCAGGTCCATCAGAAGGAAGGGGACGATGCTCGTGCGGAGGTGCATGCTGTGGCTGCTCCAGTCGAGGTGGGCGCTGTGGCTGCCAGGGCCGAGCTGGACTCGCGTGAAAAGGTAACTGCTTATGAAATGGGGGCTGGTGAGCGGGTAGCTGAGATGCCGGCTGGAAATGACGGGCGGATAGGCCAGAGACATGATTCGTAGTGTAGAGTTGTATGGAGGGGTTTTTTAAGATCATCTGCCTATCGAGAAGGTAAGGTGGGTATCATCGCTGCGCAGCAAACATGAAGCTCCAAGTAACAACATGTCAGAATCATCTCAACGGCTTCCTGCCGTACACAACTGTTCCTGGCAGATAGGCATGGGTCCTGTAGCTCTTCAGCTCTTTCCGCATCTGCGCGAGATGGACCTGCGCCCTCGCTATGCTCCAGCCGCCGACCTGCGTCAGCAGCCTTAGCATGAACCCTTCGATCCCATCGTGCAGCCGCAGCTGGTTCCACCTCCCAATGTTCTTCATCTTCTTGTCCGTCGACCAGCCATTCATCGGCCATTTGTACTCGACCTCAACCACGTCCACAAACCCAGCTCGTTCCATCCGCTGCTTCGCTTCCTCCCAGATGGTGAAGCTTTTGCCGAAGCGGTCGCCCATGTCGATGACCGTCCGGCCCCAGGTGTGGTAGAAGTGGTCGGGCCCCATGGACCCATCGTCTGCAATGGGCTGCACAGAATGCTCGACAATCTCGATCCAGCCGCCGGGCTTGGTGTGCCTGTACGCTTCGTGGAAGAAGAAGTCCCAGTCTGGGATGCAGCCGAACAGCTCGCGGATGTGTATAAAGTCAAAGTGGTCGTTGGGAAAGGTCCAGTCGAGCGTCACGTCGTCGATCTCGAAGCGGCAGTTGGGCGGCACCCACTCGGGCTGGATGGGCGAGAGGTCGGTGCCGGTGACGGCGGCAGAGGGGTACTGGTCCGCCATGTCGATGGCCCATATGCCGGTGCCGGTGCCCACGTCGAGGATGTGGTGCGGGTTCTGTATGGGTGCCAGGTGCAGCTTCTGGTCGAGCGTGAGCAGGTACATGTGGTGTGCAAAGTCGAGGATCTCCTTGGCGGGCTCGTCGTTGGGGCCCCAGTAGGCGCCGTCGCGGTATGCGTGGTACTGGCGCCCGTTCTCGATGCGGTGGGAGAGGATGTTGGAGGCGAGCGAGTCGGTCTCGTCGCCCACAAGGCTGCCGCTGTCGAAGCCCGAGTCGGACGCAGAGTCGTCGACATGCTCCTCTTCCTGGACCCTTGCGTCGTCGACATGCGGGCCCAGCTGCGGCGACTCGATGGACGCGTGCAGACCGAGGCCGCTGTCCTGGCCGCTGTAGTGCGGCCCGTGGTGGAGCGTCGTGGCCATGGGAGGCAGGTCTGGGTGCAAGGAGGACCGGTCGTGGTGTCTGCGGCCGCTCGAGGGAGGACTGGGCGTGGCTGTCTGGCCTTCACATCATGGACCGCCGATCAGCCGGGCTCGTGTCGACGCTCAATGTGCGCGGGCATCCGTGGCCGTCGTCTGGCTGTGGTGACGGCCGGCAGCTGCTGGCCGCGCCGTGGTTAGGGCATGTCGAAGGCGGGCACTAGACGGGGCGTCTCCGCTTTGCGAGGCGCTGCCGACCAGTCGCGGGTGCGCTGCAGCGTCGCCATGTTGCTAGAGGCGGCCGGCGCGGGTGCGCTGCGAGCTGGCGTCCCCGTCCGGTGCTGCAGAGACGCAGAGGAGCGCGCGCCGTTGATCAGCGTCGGGCGAGGAGCCCACCGAGAGAAGCGCCGAGTTGCCTGCCTCGCTGGGACGTGGGCCGAGGGCGCGTCTGCCAGGCCGCTGCAAAGCTTCTATCACCGACACGGCGCGCTGCGACGGCAAAGTAGAGCCCTCGTGCGTTTCCTGCTGCAAGAGACGCCGCCAGAGCACACGCACAATGCCAGAGGGATCGCTAAGCGGCAGCGCCCCGCGCGAGCTGCCGGTGCTGATCATAGGGTCTGGTGCGTGCCTCAAAGCTTGTTGGTCATGCTGTGTAACACCAACTGACTTTGACTGCAGGGAGCACGGGGCTTGCTCTGGCGCAGGGGCTGCGCAAGGTAAGTCGTGCCACTGTGGCTGTCACATGGCCGCCACCAACAACACACTCTGACCCCGCCAGGCCGGCGTCCCCTGCACCGTCTTCGAGAAAAACGCCCACCACCATGGCGAACGCGACTGGAACATGGGCCTGCACTGGGGCGCCTCCGTGCTCAAGCGCCTGCTCCCAGACGGCCTCTTCGACGCCAGGGTCCAATCCCTCCAGGTCGACCCTCACGTGCCCACCAAGGACCTCGACGACCTCATCTGGCTGAGAGGCGACACTGGCGAGCGCCTCGCCACAATAACATTCGGCCCCTTCTACCGCCTGCGCCGGAGCAAGCTGCGCGACCTGCTCTCCCAGGACCTCTCCATCCACTACAACAAGCAGCTGCGTCACATCACCTACTCCGACGACGGCCAGACCGTCACTGCGCACTTCACCGACTCCACAGCCGCCACCGGCTGCCTCCTCGTCGGCGCAGACGGCGCCCGCTCCACCACGCGCTCGCTCCTGCTTGGCCCCACCCTGGGCGCCATAAACCCCCTCCCCTACTGCGCAACCTTCATCCAGACCCGCTTCACCGCCGACCAGGCCCTCTTCCTGCGCTCCTTCCACCCGCTCTACCTCGCCTCTGCGCATCCAAACAACACATTCGCCTTCTTCGGCTTGCACGACGTCGCCGACCCCCAGGACCCCTCCACCTGGACCTTCTTCTTCTACGTCTCCTGGCGCTCGAGTCTGGAAGAGCAAGCGCGCACGCGCGGCTGGACCGACGCCCAGCGCGTCCAGCAGCAGAAAGAACTCGCGGCCTCGTTCTGCGAGCCCTGGAAGAGCGCCCTCGAGTGGACAGCCGACGACGCCCCCGCTTGGTATCTCGGGCTCACAGACTGGGATCCCGGCGCCGAGGGCCATGCCTGGGATGGGCGCGGCGGGCGAGTCACCCTGGTGGGCGATGCGTGTCATCCCATGACGTACCAGCGCGGCCAGGGCCTGAACCACAGTGTGACTGACGCGGGGAAGCTGCGGGATGCACTAGTGAAGATCAGGGAGGGTGCCGATCGGGCAGCGGCAATGGGGGAGTTTGAAGAGGAGATGGTAAGGAGGGGGGGCACCGAGGTCCGAGACGGGACCGCAAACACGGACATGTTGCATGACTGGGAGAGGATAAAGGAGAGTCCGCTGTTTAGGAAGGGGATGCAGAAGAGTAATGCGTAGACTTTCTAACGAGTCACAAACTCCAAACAGCCGGCGTACGATTGTCTATATACCCACATTCCCCCCCCCTTTACTACATCTCATCTCATCTCATCCTCCCCTCACCCGCCCCCACAACTTCCCCCAAAACCCCCGCGTCTCCCACACCGGCAAGAAACAGCTTATCCCCGCACTCGCAAACACCCACACAAAGCTCACCACGACCCACGCTGTAAAAAACCCTCTGCTGAACACATAATGCGCGAAGAACATGGGCATCGGCAGGATGAAGTCCAGAATAAGAGTCAGAGTGAGGGAGGAGATGACAGCGAGTTTGAAAGCGCTGTTGAGGGACGAGGGAGAGTCGGCGATGGTGGCTGTGCTGTGGGAAAGAGGGGGTTCAGCGTCGGTGGTGGTGGTGGTGGAGGGGGAAGAAGAAGAAGCATCGACTTTGCGTTTCTCATTCGACGACGGCGAGGATGGCCGCGACGGCTGGGAGGTTGGTGTCTGCGCAACGCCCTCGCTGACGGGGAGGGCGTTAATGGCGCGTGTCGTTTCCCAGTCGAAGTCGTCGGGCTTGAGCAACGAGATGGTCGTTGTTACAATTAGCCCTGTCATTATCGCTGCCAGATTGCCCGCGAGCGTGGCATACTCGGTGCCTGTTGTGGCGACGGTGATCTCGCCGTAGTAGTGGTATGCGGTAGTCAGCCAGGCGATCAGGCCCGCGGCGAGGCCGCAGATGGCGCCGGAGATGGCGCCGACGCGGGACTGCTTTTTCCAGACGATGGTGAAAGCAGCGGGGAAGACGGCGCCGCCGATTAGAAGGCCCATGACGCTGTGGGTTTGTTAGTGGTGGATAGGCAGGTGGGTGGGGTGTGAGAGCGACGTACAGGAAGAGCCAGCCTAGGTCTATCGTCGCGGCGTTCCAGATGCAGGCGAAAACTGCCATGACTACACCAAACACGCAGATCATGATGTGCGAGACAAAGATGAGCTGTTGTGGGGTGGCTTTGGGTTGGATGTAGGCTTTGTACACGTCGAACGTCAGGAGACTCGACGTCGCGATGAGCTCTGCCGACGCGCACGAAGTGACAGCCATGAACAGCACGATCAGCAGTGCAGCGGCGCCATTCTTGCCCAGCAGAGCAATCGCCGCATACGGCGCAGCGAGCCCAGACGAGATTTCGTGTGCACTTGGCACATTGGGATACGTAGGGAAACTGGGATGATCCGTCAGTGCCGCAGCGGCCAGTCCCAGCGTCGTCGAGAACCCGAATGGGATTGCGAACCACGCAATACCACCCAGAATATACGCCCTCACGGCTGTGGAAGGCTGCGACGCAATGGCCCGCTGCCAGTAGGCTTGGTCAAGGAACACGGTGCCGGATCCAGAGCAGAGCTGGATGACGCCAAAGATGAGCCCGAGGTTGGATTTCAACGTCACGTAGGAGCCGTTGTGGTTTCCGTCGATGGGTCGGGTGGCTGCGGCGCTCGTAAGTAGGTCGTACATTGCGCTTGGCGAGCCGATGAGGTCGCTGGTCGCGTAGGCATGGAACATGAAGTAGAGGATGATGATCATCAGGATCAAGGTGTGGGAGTAGTCGCAAAGGAAGGTTGCTCGAAGGCCTCCCAAAATCACGTAGGCGCATACGCCTGATCACTTTAGCTTGAGTCTGGTGAGAAGACAATGGCACTCACCGACAGGGATCAGGAAAATAGCGGCATAGACGTTCATGCCCGTCAACGCAGTGACCACAGCACTGCCACCTAGCAAAAGCTGGCTGCCGACGAGGATGTTAGTAACGAAGGCAAAGACCATGAACACCAGATGTGCCAGGCGCCCATATCTAGCATTGATGATCTCGAGGTAAGTATGGCAACGCGGCGCGTTCTGCTTGACCTTGCAAGCCAGGATGGAGAAGACGAGGATCTGCACTGTTGCTCCTGCTGCATACCAAAAGGGGCCAGCAACACCATACGTGTATGCTGCCTTGTGCACATTAGCCGCGAGCTATACATTCATGGCGACTACGACTCACAGTACTTGACTGCAACAGCGTGGCCGCCCATGTCCACGCCGACACGATTCCAGATGCGATAAGACCCGGTTTCACCGACCGCGAGGCGGTATTGAACTCCTCGGATTGCTTGGTTGAGTACGCGGTGTAGCGGTTCTGTATCCAGGAGATGCCCATCATCAGGAAGGCGAAGAAGAATCCAATGCCAACCACTACGCCTAGGAGGTGTTAGCATTGTGGGGACGTTGGTGGAGGATGCGTGTACCGTAGCCGGCGCCGACGGGTAGTATGGCTGCTGCGGAGTCTGCCATTGTATGTCTTTCTTACATGCGATATGCTTGAGAAATGCTGAGAGAACCCTACAGGTCCTTATATTGAAACCTTGTGATATAACTACTGAGATCCAGGGATTACATCTGGTAAGTGAAGCATTGTGACTGGTCGACAATAACAAGTCCATGCTTGGGGTAGAGTTGGAGTAGATTGCGATAAGTCAAGTCAAATCAAGAACAGCATTACTCCACTGCTGCCGGCAAGCAGCATGATAGGGTGTGGTAGATGCAGCTGTCTATCTCCGCACTGAACATCCGGGGTTGGAGACGGGTTGCCGGATCTGTACTAGAATGTGCAGATCAGACAAGGTGTCGACCGAACGCCTCCACCAGGACGCAGATAAGGAGTGGCGCAACGATGTGACAGGTGCTTGGCATGTCTTATCTGTACCCTGATATTATGCCTTATAACACCCACGTCTCCAATTTGTTGGGGTAGGTTTGATCGTGAAGTCGTTCGTGAAGCCTCCTATCATGCCCATAGACTGATGTCGGGCTAGTGTGCGGTCTCACACGGAGGAGTCTTCCAACCTGATTACGGGTGATCTACGTCTAAGCCATCTCACATCCAGCAACTTGTCACATGGCCTTGTCGATATTGATAGCCAATACCAATGCAAACGTGGCGACCAACAGCTGTACACAATCAGCACATACGCTTGCGCTAACTCGTTCCATCTGCAGACCAAAACTCACCAGAGCACTCATCCCCATAATCAAAAACACCTCCCACCCACCTGCCAGTGCCTTCCCTCTGACCAGCGCATTTTGCAACCTCCAAAATCGAATCGCGCCGACAAGAACCACAAGGATTGCCATACCGATGAACGCCACACTAAGCGGCTCGCCAACAACATAAAACCCAATCTCGGGATTTGGATGCGCCGCACGCTGAATGCGAAAGAGCTGTGCGATGATCACGCCCGTCATGACAAGAATCAAAGACGTCCTCAAATAGCCCAAAAACGTGCGTTCGAGTGCTGCAGAGCGTTAGCTTTTCGAACTACCAGAGCTGTAGGACAGAGCCATGTACCTAGGTGATCTCTATGCGCTCCTTCATCGATTGTGAGACTATCGCGCGTCAGTTGTCTATCGAGCAGGATGCAGGCGGTGTCGTACCTGATATGGGTAGTCCAGAACCGCACAACAGTGCTGTACCAGCGCTCTTCTCTGATCGAGCTGCCCTGCGACCGCGATGCCCCGGGCTGCGTGGTAGCATAGCTTTCTAGGGATTCACGGTCCTGGAGCGGCGCAATGGATGCAGTTGAGATCCTATTCGACGGGTAACGCGGCCGTGGAGCGACATCATCGTGCTTGCTGGACGTACGCGATGTGCGGCGCTCGAATGGCTCCAGCTCTTGCGCGACACGGTGGTGCTCGATACGTACGGCTTCTTCCGAGTCTGGATGAGATACGCGACGCGTGTAATCGTGCAGCGCTGCGGCGTGTTGCTCATGGGTTGGGCCGGCCATTGTTTGCGTTCGTAGTCTTGTGATCGCACAAAAGAATGGTCGTGTCAAGTGCTGAAGCCATTACGAATGTGAGCTACAAAGTGAAAGGTCCTGGGGATTCTTTGCCCTCATGTTGTCTTGCGGGGAAGACCGAGCTCGTGATAAGCTTCAGAATGGGGGTCGGGCCGTCGATCGGCTGGTCGGACATCTTCTGACATCACAGCAACGTCGTCCAGCACTTCACGTACGCAGTCCAGTAAGTGTGTGAATTCAACAATGTATCCTGTCAAATCAATCGGGAATGCTATGGCAAACACATCGCTCTGTCTAATCACAAGCGTTCTACATGCCATTGAGCACAGATTGGACGCCAACACTACTTACGTCCTCCCTTCTGGCAATGAATAACTTCAACTCCTGAGCATCTTGGCCCGCACCTCTCAGCCTGTCTCTCAATGCCTCTGGCCCAATTATAAACAATGTACTCACGTCGCTGAGCACATCCATTGCACCAGGTTCTAAGTCCTCGCCTGTGGGCCAGCCACGGACAAGCTCTGCGTATCGATTCATGTCCTTGGACACACTGAGACCTCCGACCTGAGATACGGTAAACTTCAGCAGGTTGGACAAAACAAGCGCACGCAGGCCGCGCGCGAGCTCCGCGAGGAAAAGAGACAAGTTTCGCCCAGAAAGAGCGCCACTTGCTTGCTGGGCGACACGAGTCAAGAAAGCAGCAACTTCACGACATGCTGCCGTTTCGCTCGTGACCATAAGATCTGCATCATCCTTAGGCCGAAAGTCGGTCTTCTTTTGCTGTGCTAGGCATTTGCTCACCCAGTTCAGTGAAGCTGTCAGGGTGAGATTCAAGATGTTGGAAAGTTTTGATTCCAATGTTGCCATTGTAGCGTTGGTTGACTTTTCGATTTCACGTCGAATTGTCAGATTTGGCGTACAAAGCGGGAGTAGGATTGTGGTGATGGTTTGCTGAAGTAAATGTAAAATTGTGGTGATCGCGTGGAGTGATGAAAGATGGGTGAGATCAGGTGGTGTCTTTGAGTTCTCTTGTGATGCAGCGTGGTCGGAGGCACTTTCCTATCGTCAGCACAAGCCAGCACAGAGAATATAGAAACCTACGCATCGAGAGCAGTCTCCAGGTAAATCTCACCCATTTGCTGTAACAGCAAATTGAGTAAGTTCTGTACATCCTTGGGAGTTTCATTGCCAGGTGACAGTTCCAAGCCCCTTCCAACACCTTCTGCGAGCCACTTTAGCATTCGTTTCGCGGTTGTCAAGGACAGTTTTCCGTCTTCATCAGTGACCTCGATATCCTGCTTGGATTGCTGGTCGTCTTTGACACCTGCAATTCGAAGGAGGGTCGCCTTCTGACTAGCGGGTAGGTCGGTGCTCTCCAGTCGATCCATATATGCATCTCTTGCTGACGAGGCAAGCTCCTTACCACGCTGTGCCAGCGATCCAAAATATGAGGTGGGCATCTTTCTTCGGCGAGAGTGGTAGATCGTGAATTTAAGGAGAAGGGAAGAGTACAGTTCTTCCAAATTCTTCTTTTCTCGTTCAATGTATGAGGAGCCAATGAAGTATCGAGAGAAGAGTTCCTCAAGTTGTTGGTCCAGGGTAGCAGCAACCTGAGATGTGACGGGTTCGGGATGCTCCGTCAACCCGTGTGCTTTCAGGTCTTCCACAAGCTGTGTGACGTAGGCCCTTGAAGCGGCCAACGCACGTAGGAAGGCAAGACTCGAAAGATCGTTTGCTTTGTCGAGTACCATCTCGAGCCGTTGCTGTATCGACTGTTGAAAGATGCGCTCAATAAACCTGATAAGCACCTCTTCATAGTAGGGAAAAGCTCGCTTGATAATTGCAGACTCTTCTTGCACAACAATCTTGACCTCATCGATCAAGGACTGCAATGTAGGTTCGACAGGTGGCGGTTCCAGGTCCGGGTCTTGAAGGGCTTCCCATGCCTCGTCATTCAACGCAAGCTCTTCCGAGACAAGCTGATAGCGATCGATGAAGAACGAGTGCTGACTGATGTAAGTTGCAATAACGCTGGACCCGTCGCTGAAGCCCCTCAGCGCGACTGCGCAGTCACGCATGCCATCGTAGTTCGGCCTTCTGTAGCACTCGTCGAACTTGCTGAGCAGGTCTTGTTCCAAGTTCTCTAGGAACTTCTCGATCACCTCTCTTGTGTTGTGTTTTTGCTGGGCAAGGGTTTTTCTCTTGTTGCCGTTCAACTCCGCACCATTACTACGCTGATTGTTCTCAGGATCAAGACGCGCGCTGATCCTGAGCAGCTGGCGCGCAATGTCGGCGCAACGCACAATGCCACCACTTCTGCGCTGGTCTTCCAGGATGTTGAGCTCGCCTCGCTCGCTAACCTCTTGCCAACATTCAATAAGGAACTTGGCGTCCATTGCCCTTTTGCGCTGCCGATCCAGCTCTTCGAGTCTCTCTCCAATACGCATGGCGATGTTGCCACCAGAGTCTAAGCCACCATCATCGCCACCGTTCAGCGAACTGTCCAGCCTCTGGAATCGATCAATAGCCTGCTCGAGTCTTCTTCCAAGCGATTCGACGTTTTGGTTGTGTTGCGCTTCAGCGCGCCTGACGGCCCCCGAGAGCTCATTCTCTCTCTCTTCCAGATCCTCAGATTGACTGTTCAGGCGGTTCAAAGCGTGTTCGAAGGTGCGGATTAGGGGCTTAGGGTCGAATGCTTGCTGACTAGAGGCTGGTGCTGACTTCCGTGACGCAGGTACGGCGCTGTCGGAGAGCTCTTCGATGAAGTCTTTGACGATAAAGTCTTTACTCTGCAAGAGTCAATGCGAAGCTCTTAGAGCATTACCAGAGCAAACCAACTGAGAATGTCTCCAATGTGAATTGCGGCGCACGGCCGCCAGACGCTGTCCTCGATGTCGCCTGCGTAAGGACTGAGGCTGTCTCCGGGTTAAGATTCGCCATGTTGATGCCTTTGCTCTGTTTCAATCGCGCAAAAGCTCAACGTGCGATTAAAATTGCGACCAATGTGTAGGTCTGCCACGCTGTCTGGCCAGATAGTGCCTTCCTCAAGCTGGCGCCTTGGGGCAGCTGCGAATGATGGAGAAACTCATAAACATTCGCGGGGAGTCTAAAAGTTTGTGACTTGCCAGAGTGCGCTCCACTCCATTGTCTGTGGTATTGTCGTCCAATGTTGTTGATCTGACCTGCGCGCAGCCCAAGCCCGAGGACCGCGAGGTGTGGCTTGCGCTCCGCGTCCCGCGTTTCGACCCTGGGTGGCTGCTGCCGAACAACTGACCTCATGCACGTCAAATCAGCCCTGTTGCAGCTCCCTTTGCTTCAAGACATGATCCTGAATGCATGCCAAACATGATTCTCGCCATACTTGGCACTTGCGACGACAGACGCGCAATGACACCGCCTCGACAGGGCTGAGCCCCAGGATGATGCGCTTGGCCGGCCTGGTCGGCAGCAACGGAGGCGCCACAAAACGTGGCTGCTCAACCTGTCAACTTTGCGGATTCATATGATCTCACATCCCTCGCCAGGCTAACGCGTGTTGCGCCCAACAAGCTCCCCTACATCTGCAGCTTCTTTATTTGCTGTTGCTTTCTTCACAACTCTCTTCTTCCCAAGGCACACAGATTCCCATTTTGATTTCTTCTATCACTCAAACGCTCCAGCAATGGCTTTAGCAACGGGCATCACGCCCGCACAGGAATTAGCATTCCGCCGAGGCACGTACCAGGGAAAGCAGTTGACGTCGCGACAGCGAGAAGAGCTCATGGAGCCCTTCCTCCCATCCGAGCCTACATCATCCTCCGACCGCGACATCAAGAAGCCTGCACCCAGCCGGCGCCGCAGGTCCATCCATAAGAAGCGAACAGGGCCCATACGCGCATTCGTGCATTTCCTCGTATACCACGTTATCTCGTTACTCTTCTCCATCTTTTTCCGCTTCCGCCGCGCGTACAGACTTGTCAGGGGCAAGGTCGTCGAATTGCTCAAATACCACCACCGCACCCCAGAATTCATCGCGCACGATGTCAAATCGCTCCAGAAGCTGCCCAAGCACTTGAGCGTGATAGTCGACTATCAAGAAGACGATGAGCACCAGGGGAACGCGGGCTTGGAGGGATTGGTGAATGATGTCTGCGAAATCGCAGCTTGGACTGCGGCAGCCGGGATCCCATTCCTGAGCGTGTACGAGAGGACTGGTATGCAAAACCTGACGACGCGCGCATGCAATGTGCGTCTATACTAACGACAATGCAGGTGCGCTTAAGAACTATCTGCCCCAAACCCACGCCAGCATCTGGAACACGCTCGAAGCATACTTCGGCGCCCGTCGCAAGCCCACCCTCTCCCTGCGCGCACCCCACCTCCCCTCCTACTCCCCGCCCAACACGCCCCCACAGACCGCAGCCTCGGACGACGACCTCAAAGAAGAGCGCCAGCACCTCACTGTCCTGCTGCTCTCCGAGCACGACGGCCGTGACACGATTGTGGACTTGACAAGGACGCTGGCCGAGATGGCGCAAAAGGGCGATGTCCGACAGGAGCAGATCAATATGGATTTAATCGACGCGCAATTGAGCGATCATGTCAGCAGTGAACCTGATTTGTTGATTCTCTTCAGCCCGACGGTGCAATTAAAGGGGTACCCGCCGTGGCAATTGAGGTTGACGGAGATCTTGTGAGTTTGTCCTGTTGCGTTACGGTGAACGAAGCTAATGTCTTGTCTTTACAGCCATCTTCCGGACAACAAGGGTGTCAACTATCAGGTCTTTTTGAGGGCGCTGTACAATTTTGCCAAGGTCGAGATGCGTTTGGGGAGATAGTGAGTGAGTCGTTGAGGATGGTCTCCTATTGTTACAATACCCGGCTGTAGTGGCCAGTGAATCAACGTAGTAATCTCCGGTTGCTTGTGTTCATGCATAAGTGCTGGCCCTTGATGTTAAGTTCTGACCATGCTCCGCCGTTTGGAAAGCCTAATCAGCCAACTAGTAGAACGACAAGACAGTCAAAGTCCTTGTGCTGCGTGGCTAGCGATAGGGGCATAAGTCATCACGTTGTATAGAGCTCGAGTGTGGAGGTATCTTTGGATGTAGAGGCTATCTACACCATGTCTTCATGTCCATCGTGACCGCTTTTTCGTGCGTCACCAAGTCATAGAAAGTGTAATGCACCTAACACCTGTATTCGTTGTAAGGTCGTCAAGTACACACTATCCACCCCACGAAACCCATGCAACCAGTAACCCAAACCATTTACTTGAGAGGAATGAAACGGGAAGAGTGAGTGGCACCAATACCGGGCCTTCCGTGCTTGACGGGCTTGCTGGAGGGCTGTTAGCGTTCTATCCTGTAGTCGTATATGGCTGGACTGCAGTTCTCAAGTCCCAGGGCTACGCACTATGAGATGGAGAATTCAGCGAGGTAGTGGCCAACCATCTCGGGCTTGATCTCGACCTGGTTGAACTCCTTGCCAGAGTAGACACCGATGACAGAGCCGATCATCTCGGGGACGACAATCATGTCACGGAGGTGGGTCTTGACGAGGTCGGGCTTCTCGTTGGGCTTGGCCTCCTGCTTGGCCTTGCGGAGCTTCTTGATCAGACCCATGGGCTTGCGCTTGAGGCCGCGGTTGAACCTTCTGCGGGCGCGAGCGTGGACGAGGTCGCGGAGCTCCTCAGAGCCGAGGTCGAGGAGCTGGTCGAGGTCGACTCCACGGTAGGAGAACTTGCGGAACGAGCGCTTGGCCTTAAGGGCTGTGGGGACCTGTCAGCCGGTGTCTTTCTCTATCATTGTATCGTCTGTGCCTGCGTGCTGCGTCTACGTCCATCGAGCGCCGCCTGCATTCTCTGCTTTTTCGTGCTCGAGGGTGGACTGGTTGTAGCGGAACGGGGAAGGGTTTGCGAGTGGGAGTGGGAATGAGAATGGGAGCGTACCGGCAGCCTCCTCGGCGTTCTATGTCGTTGTTAGCAGGCGCATACAATCATCGATGTCGCAGGCGTTACTCACGTATTCGGAATCAGCCATGGTTGCGGTGGTCGAGAAGCTAGAAAGTTGACTCGATGGGTTCGCAAGGGCAATGTTCACAGCGTGGAGGTCGGCGGTGGCTCTTTCGATTTTCGATATTCGCTAAGCGAGTGGCAGCCACGACCAGCGGACTTGGCACGTTCCGACCAATCAGCACCATGCCCCACGAACATCAACATCAACGCAATGATGGTCATCAAAGTCAGATTGCTGCCTACAATCTTGTGTTGCACGCTCGTAGGGATATTTCAGTATAGCAGACCGTCTCCACTGCAAACAAATCTATAAAAAACGTGAGGATTCTCGAATACAGCGCCTGAATATCGCAAAAATCCTCGTACAAGTACAATGGCAGGTACCGGAATGCGACACTATTTCGAGCAACCAATAGTCGAAGATTCACAAATAGATTGAAAGTGGTTGAAAAGACACTGTAAAATTCAAGTGATATCGTACTGCGTATAGTTGTCTAATTTGCAATCGACTGTGCGATCATTCCTGACTCAACATCACTCATGTATTCATGTCAAAGTGTTTGGAGGTGCATGGCTTCATTTAGGGTATCCTAGCAGACAAAGATCAGAGGATTGCCGCCTATCGGTTCGTCATATCCTCCCCACAGCACGCTCGACACCGCCCAAAGGCTCTTGTTCATGTCGCATGATTCTCGTAAATGTCGAGAGATTGGCGTGATCATACTTCGTTGATGTTGGTGGGGTATCCGGTTGGCAATATGCTTAGTCGAAGAGACCGAAGCCCATGTCGTCATCGGACTCCTCCTTCTCCTCAGCCTTCTCCTCCTCAGCGGGCGCGTCAGCAGCACCGCCAGCGGCGGCACCACCAGCAGCGGGGGCGGCAGCGCCACCAGCACCGCCGGAGGGAACGGAAGCAAGCTTCTCAGAGCCGGAAGCGATCAGCTGCAAAAAGTCAGTCTCTATGCTTGCGGTATCGTCGATAGGCGACGCGATAAGTCCAGGCGCATACCTCGTTGATGTCCTTGCCCTCGAGCTCAGAGATGAGCTTCTCGAGACGGGAGTCATCGGCCTCGATACCAACAGACTCAAGGACAGCCTTGACGTCGGCAGCGGAGGGGGAGGTGTTACCACCGAGTCCGAGGAGGAGGTAGGCCGCGAGGTGCTTCATTTTGAATGTGGTTGTCGAAGTGTGTTTCTGGGTAGGAACAGGAGCGCAATCGATTTAACCTAGAAGAATTAGAAATTAAGCGACAGTGGCCTAGTCGCAAAATAATCACTTACCGTTCTAACGGAGACTGGAGCTTCAAGTTCTCGTCGAGGGTAGCGATCGAAAAGTTCGAGTTGGCGAAATTGTGGCCGGCCTGGTGCGTTCGGCGGTCCTACTTTTAACCGGAAAGCACGGACCACTTGCCATAGCACGTGATCATTGCCCTTGGGTTTATAAACTGCGCTCAGCGTGCGCCACTTGCTCCCTATTCTGTTCTCTAATTGCCTGCGCACCCGGTGCCTGTCCGTCTTCGCCTCCTCGTTCTCCGCGCGCCCGCGATCGTTTCCCCGGGTACAATCCACACATTCGTATCTCTGCCTAGAAAGCATGTACGACTTGCCCAAGCGATTCGACCGGTAACACTGAGTCAAGCGCTTGCCAGTCGCCCACCATGAGCGTGAGTTGGGCCTCGCAATCCTCGTCTGAGCTTGCGCTGATCTTCGGCTTTAGGCATTCCGAGATATCATGTCCATAGTCGGACCCGGAGGTGCGAAAAGAACAGCCTCTCCCAAGCCAGCGCAACCGCAGCCTGCTGGAGCCTCGAAACCTACCCCGCGACCAGCTGCTGGTACAAACGGGGCGGCACCAGCACCGCAGCTTAAGCGCAAGGCGTCAGGACCAGCAGACAACAGTCAAGTCAAAGTCCAGCGCAAGGATAGTCCCGCACAGCCTGTGCAGTATACTGGCACGGCTCGTCCAGCTGCAGCTCCTGGAGCGGCAAGGCCGAGTCAACCCACAACAACAACCGTGCCATACCGAGGAACAGCAGCACCTTCGTCCGCCAAACCTGCGAACACCACCGTAAAGAAGCCTGCAGCGCCTGCAAGCACAGCAGCCCCTCTACGGAAAGCGACCCCACCGGCCCCCAAGCCTGCATCTGCAGCCACCGCATCGAGCGCTGCGGCTCCTGCATCGAAGCCCAAAGGATATCTAGCCCTACTTCAAAAAGCGAAAGAGAAAGACGCTACCAAGCTTGCTGCCGCTCCAGTCACTGTTGCTCCCAAAGGGCTAATATTAACAAAGAAAGAGCGCTTGGCACTCAAGGCCGAGGCAATCGCCGCCAAAGGGAAGAAGCCAGGTGTAGTACCAATAGCAAGGGCTGCAGACGTGAAGAGCGATGCTTCAAAGCTTCAAAGGAAGCCGGCGGACGTTGGATACCAGGGCACCGCTCGTCCTGCCAAGACTGCTGCGCCCATCGCTTACAAAGGAACTGCTCGCCCTCAGAATGCAGCCGGTCTGTCTAGCAGGGGTGGTACACCTGCAACCAAGTCAAAGTCGAAGCCAGAGAAGGGACGTTATGACGGATACGCCGACTGGTCCGATCTTGACGACATGGAGGACGACGAGGAAGATTACGCTTCCGATGCCTCGTCTGACATGGAGGGCGGCATGTGGGACGTCGAACAAGAAGAACAAATGGCACTCAAGGCCGCAAAGAAGGAGGATGCTGAAGCACTGGCAGAAGAGATGAGGCTTAAGCGTGAGAAAGAAGAGAAGAAGCGAAAGCTTTTAGCGCTGTCGAAGGCGGCAGCGGCGAAGAAGAAGTACTGATATCTTTTTTCCACTTAGGCGTTTCAAGGATTATACGGCATACCATACCATACCAGGGCTCGGGGCGTTCACTGCATTTTGGCGATTGCATAGCTGAGGAGCGAACTGCATATTCTTCATCGGCGCATACTGGGTGCGCCCAAGCTCGATACATTCACGATTGTGTTATTACAGTGCGCCTCTTTAGATGAGGCCACACATAGTGTATAGTTCAGAAGACTGGAGTTGGGAAGCACCAGCCATGCGAATACGATTACGAATGATTGTGCATACCGCAATCACACCGAGTCTGTGCTGCTCTTTTATGACGTTGATCCGCTACATACACTGGCATACATCCTTTCACAATGTATAAAACTGCCAGTTCACAACAAACACAGCGACTTCACACGCCTGAGACACAACATGATCCCGCAGTCACTGAAGCACTCAACCCTCACTCCTCACCAGTCCCAACACACTCCCTCATCGTTCACGTCTGGAATCTTCCTTCCTATACATCATGCCCAGCACATACACATTAATCTCGCGCCCCCAGAACCTCTCAAAAACAGCAAAACTCATCCACCGCCTTCGCCAACCTCTCCGCACCAAACGTACCCACCATCCTTCTACCACGCCCGCTCACTTTCCCTCCGCCCGAATGAAACAAGATAAGCGCCGTCCAAGCACCGAAGATGAGTCGCTCGAAGCACCTGCCTCCCCCAACTCACGGCATGAGCTCGTACTGATCGAGGACAAAGGGGAATATACCCAGCTGAGGTATGACAATGTGAATGTGTTTTGGAATAGCGTGATGGTAGAGTCGAACGAGCATGAGCAAGCAAGCGAGCAAGAGAATGCGCGACGGCTGCTTGGAAGCGAGAATAAGAGGGCGAGGAGAGGAAGCTGTGGATTCGCAAATCCAAAACAGCTTTACAAGGCGTTCCAGCGTCGATCTTCGAACCGAACAAGTCTGAGCCTCGAGACAACTTTGCCGCAGCAAACAAGCTTTCTCATTGACCCTCAGTCAGCAAACTCAACGCCCACTGACCGTCCCGCCATCTCCTCTCGTACTCCATCTCCCGCCCTTGCCTCTAGCCAACGACCCACCGCCCCCACCCCATGCTCTCCCTCCTCCATACCCCTCACTTGGAACAGTGCCCTAACCCTTATCCTAACCAGTTCCAACACTGACCCCTTGCTAGCCCGGCGTGTAATAGCACGGTCTCGCAAACCTCATCTTCCCAGTCAGGATGGAAGGAGAGTGGAGATGTGCGACGTCGGTATGGTGCCGAACTTCAGCTATCCGATTCGGGGCGCATGTTGGCATAGGGCGTGGTATGGCTCTGATCGGGTGTGTGTTGAGGGAGACATAGATGCGGATTTGGGTGCGGGTGTAGAGGGTGAGGACGGGAGAGAGGAAAGGAGAGGGGAAAGCGGTGGTGTTGGGCCAGTATTTGTGAGGAAGCAAAAGGGGGAGGATGCTGATGTGAGTTTTTTAGATCTTGACAAAGGTCGGATGGGGGAAGAGGACTCGCTGTATCGTGCACCTACACCAATTCTCTGGGATCTCTTGGGTTGAGAGTCTAGCACTGTTTGGGGGGGGGGGGGTTGATAGGTCACTGACTACTGAGTTTGTGCAGATTTATTCTATTGCCATAGCGTATGATCCGGAAGCTCTGAAGGCTCCTGATCCGGCTGAGGGAAGATATTCTGCCTGTTTGAAATCTCATATTGTTGTGATGCGTGGCCTCTGCGGCACGCATGTGGTATTATCAAAATTCCGAGAAGGCAAGATGTTGGTTCCCACAAAGATCTGCTGGATATGAATCGATAGCTTCGAAGTCACCTTAGGGACGTATTCGAGACTGGATACTCTTCAACGTCTGTCTGCAAGTGCTGTCTACAAGAGCGAGATTATTTGAGCTTAATAGTTAACAACGTGGCCAACTCCGTGATTCTACCGTAAAAAGGATCGATGTCTTTCGAGTGAGCGAATGGAGGATATCGGTCATTGGGACAGAAAGAGTGGGGTGCACATCTGCATCTACGCTGGAGCCTCTGGATGCGAGTGTTTTTATTGAAGAAATGCAAGACTTCACCAAGATGTCAATAGATAAAAATTAGGAAAATCATTGCCTCGTGAATTCAACCTGCAACAGCCCTCTAGACGTGCGCTCGGAGGACCATCCTGCTGATAACGAGGCAAATGCAGACATTGGCGTGGGCTGGAGTAACGATTTAAATTCCTGTCAACAATGTAGGTACGACAAGAAATGGACACAGACACACCAGATGATCAGTATAATACGCAAACCGCGACAGCACTTCAGGGTTACTGCAAGACACAATACTAATGAGTATGGCGTAAAGCGGTGAGCAGCATGAGATTCCAGACCAGAATGTCTCGACGAGGTATTTGGAGCTCAACGGTGTCTGGTGTAACTCCAGCCTCAGTGTCGCACGGACAGCCTCCCCAGCAACCGAGCGATGTCAACGTTTTCGTCTGTATGCAATGGCAATGGGGTGGTGTTGTACGCAGGACAGCGTTTCCATCGTGCTTGAGGCTAAGGCGCTGGTTTTCGTGGGGCTGTGTTTGTATTTACTGCATGCAGTTCGTCGGGTCATCCGCCGGTGACAAAGCATTGTTCGGCGCTCAAAGAAATGGTAGCCGTGCACGCTGGCCATGATGCAAATCGACGTTCAAGAAGTGACCATGACGCGCAATGCAACCATTCACGCTTGCGAATTCCGAGGGCTTACCTGCGTGGAGACATGTCTAAGAGCAGCAAACCGTAGACTCATGCTGATTCCACAAGCTGCAGTCAGTTTATGAGCCACGCTATTGACGGAGGCGTCCGATAAACAATAGCTTACTCAACAACGAGTGGCTGCGAAGCTGCCTGCATCGACGGCCTCGCTTGCTCGATCGTGGGCGCAAAGACGACCAGGATGCATCGTGAAACAAACCGTTGTCAATTTTGACAGGGGTCGGAGGCGCGAGGTGACGGGTACGCCTATCCTTGCATCATCGTCTCGTCAAGACGAGAAGATCACGATCACGGCGATGAGGATTCAACAGATTGACTTTGACGCTCCTGTAGCCCGGAGACAGGCTCGAGGTCTGCATATTTAGTCAAAGTTACCAGACTGCAGGAGCTCCGAGGATCTGAAGTTCCGTCACGCTTATTCATGTCTTCCCCAAGCAGTGTTCCCGAACGCTCAGGCTCGCAGGCCAAACGGAGAGGGTCTCGGATCTGCCAGGAGTGTGCGCCCGAAGTGGCAGAGGTTGCAAGTTGCTATTTGTGCCGCCGGCGTTATGTGGAGACACACCTTCACTGCCACGATGGCAACGCGTGTTGGCAGGTGTGCACTAGAGCCTTCGAGCGAGGAGGACCCTGGATCAGCGAGGTGAGGAGAAAGCAGTGAGGGGTGCGTGAGCCTTTGACGACGACGTGCATCTGCAGCAATGCAGCGTCTGAGTGAAGTCACACAGCGGCGCTGGAGAGTCTGCGTGCTGGTGGTACGCCAGCCACGATGACGGGAGGAAAGTGCAACGTGAACAGTGGATGCAGGGCTTCGGGAACCTATGATTCCATGGCTTTGAGGTTGGCAGGGCCCGGCGGACAAGGGGCGGGATTGTACTCCTCCAGCCTTTTGTTCCCGCCATTGTTGCTCCTGATGGACTTGCAGAGCGGCAGGAATTCTTGCTGCGCTGCTGTTCAACGTAAACCACGACCATCATCGTCAAGCCATCGACGTGCTGCACCGCAACAGTCGAGCGCGCGCTACTGATTGGTGAAATCGCCATTTACCAGGGCACCGTCAGACACGCTATCGCCGAAACTAACGTGGTCGCAATCTCCTCGTGCCAATCGGTTCCTTCGCCAACAACAACTAACGACAGCGCCCGGGCTCCTTTCTCCTCCGCGACCCACTCCAGCACCAAGCAGACGGGCGCTGCCCTGACAGTTCCTCACGCTGCCGCGCAGGCTGTCTCTCTCTCCAGCGCCCATCTCACCATAGTCAATCGTTTTCACGACGCCCAACGCCTATCCACCGCCGCAAACGGCACCTAATACCACTGCAACCCGCTATATACACCTGCCAAGCTTAGCAGCTTCCCGTCTCCCTCCTGAATCCTGCCTGCGCCACGCCACCTGCAGCGCGACTTCCCATACCGCACGAGCGCGACTGCCATTGAACACAAGCGCCTCCCCGGACCATGTCTGCGCCCTGAGCTTGGGACACACCACCACCGAGCCCAAGGGCAACGCGGCTTCGCCCATATACCCATTCTATTCTTCCAGCACAGCGCAGGCGTGTCGCCATGAGGGATTCCTTCGCTTCCTTACTGGCCTCCCGCGCCGGCAAGCTCGCCCTTTCGTTGCTCTTCACTTCATCCACCCACGCCCTTAGCTTCACACCAGTTCCGTCACCCAATCTCAACCTCGATCAACTTGGCCGCGTCGCATTCGCCGGTGACTTTGACTCGATATCTCTATACCAGTATGAGGGCCAGAACCAAGCAAACACCGGACGCACCGGGGCTCTACTGTCCCGGTACCCGAACGGCGTGTTTGCGCCCATTAACGAGACAGATGCCGACATCAAGGCCATGTGCACGTTCAGATCGAACAACCAGGACCGCATAATGTTCGCAGGAAACTTCACTAGTGTTGGAGACCTTGCAACTCCCGGCGGCGTTGCGGTACTCGATCCCAGCAACGGCAACGTAACATCAATGGTTGGCCTGGAGGGTTCTGTCAATACTCTTTACTGCGACGGTGATCAGGTTTATCTCGGCGGATCCTTCCAGGGCAGCAGCTCCCGCAACGCAATAATATGGAAAGACGGCTGGCAAGATCTGTCGTTCGAGGGATTTAACGGTCCCGTTTACTCAATCCAGAAGGCACCAAATAACAACATAATATTCGGCGGAGAGTTCAACGGCCTGGGTGGGAACGCCTCAGTGGTGACGGAGAACAACACTCAGATTATTCCCATCTCCAACGCGAAGATTTCGGCTCAGACGAGCTCCGGATTGCCTGGGTTCACCGAGCCTGCCGATATTGCATGCAAAGCCGACTTCACCACGCAGGGATCTGGTTCGACATGGCTCCTCTCGGACCGCGCTCCTGGCTTCTGGAAAGCCGAATTTGGTTTCGGCTTCCGCCCTACAAAGCTAAGCCTTTTCAACACAGACTACGAAGGCCGTGGCACGAAGACTTTTCGGTATACTGCGCTTCCAGACGGAGGTATTATGAATCTGACCTACACCGACCCCTCTACTGGTCGACAAGCATACTGCGACGCCACATGTCCGCTTCCAGAAGGCAATACCACAGTGCAGGACTTCACCTTTGTCAATAGCATTGGGATGAACGCTTTCAGGATTGACATCTCGGACTGGTACGGCAACGGAGCCGGTCTGAACGGCTTACGCCTTTACCAGGACGAGATGTACTCGTATGCGATTGACGACTTCAACGAGCCAGGGAACTGCAGCACCGCAACCACTGTTAAGTCTGAATCAACGTCCACTGGCTCGTGGCAGGTCACGCCCTCGCATGATAGCTTCTCGCAGTATCTCACCGCTGTCTTGCAAGGGCCAGATATCTCAACTGATGCAGCTACAGTCACCTTCTACCCCGACATCAAGCAGTCCGGCAACTACTCAGTAACAGTGTACACACCCGGATGCTTGGGTGACGGTACCTGCGGAAGCCGCGGTCGTGTCAACGTTACAGCGCAGATGTCTCAGACCGGACAGGATCCGGGGACAATTCTGTGGCAGACCAACAATTACGACAAGTACGATGAAATCTACAATGGGCCCATCAATCTCCGCGATGGTTTCAGGCCTTCTGTCACTCTGAGGCCTGCATCCGGCCAGGGACCTACTCCTCTTACAGTTGTAGCTCAGAGAGTGAAATTCACGCTTCTCAAGGCTACATCTGGAAATGTCAACGGTCTCTTTGAGTACACACCTGGCCAGAAACTCGCTGATATCGAGCTCTCAGATTCGGTCATCATTCAAGCTGGAGCCAACCTTACACCCCGCGAAAAGGCACTGGTCATGAGTGTGGCTGCTGATGACGACAGGTTGTATGTTGGTGGAAACTTCTCCTCAGACAACGGGCATCACAATATCTTCTCTATCGGCAAGGATGCTAGTAATGCAACCGCGCTGTCCGGCAACGGCTTGAATGATCAAGTCAATGTCATGTTCCGCAATGCGAGCACGCTATATGTTGGTGGTAACTTCACCAATACCAATGACGGCAACACAGCGGGACTGAACGGCGTAGCTGCCTACGTCAACAATGAATGGAGGCCTCTCGGCGCTGGGGTTGAAGGTGTTGTTCTGTTCCTTGTCCCTTTCACTCTCAACCTCACTGTAGATACCCCGGAAGACGTCCTTGGGGTCAGTGGCTTCTTTGGCACAGTCAATGCGTTCGAGGGCAACCCTTCCACTGTCGTTGACGGTCTTGCAATCTGGGTGCCTTCTCAGAACAACTGGTTACACAACCTCAACTCCACCTCATTCTCAGCCTCAGGCAGGCTGATGGCCTTCGCCGATGCGGAGGACAATCGCTGGTTTGGTGGTTCCATCACATCGGGTTTCCTCGGTGCCAACGGCGCTGCTGAATTGAGCCGTGAGGACGATGAATTGTCACTCCGCACCTTTCCCATCAATATCGAAGATCAGCAACAACAGACCACTCTGCGAAAGCGAGCTATCATGGATGGCGACAACCTGCAGACTACTGGAGTCCGTACTGGGTTCTTCTATAAGGAGAATGGCAACAACAAGACAATCCTGGCCGGACATTTTGCTGCTGAGGGCACCGACGGACAGAATATCACTAATGTCCTCATCATCGATGGCAACGATTCTAACAGAGTAACTGGCTTCGTTGAACAGGTCGACGCCAACTCCACATTCGCCGCTGTCGCCGTGAACAACAATATTCTCTATGCAGGAGGTGTCGTTACCGGAACCGTCAGCGACAGAACTGTTGCCGGTATCGTAGCGTACGATCTCTCCTCGAACAGCTTCCCCAGCATCCAGCCTCCTGAGCTTCAGGGCGCCAATGTCGTTGTCAATGCGATTGCTCCGCGACCCAAGTCCGACGAGATCTATGTTGGCGGTCGGTTCCAGTCTGGTGGCGATTTCACTTGCCCGGGACTATGTATGTGGAACAGTGGAACCAGCCAATGGAATCGACCAAACAACAATGTGGCTGGTGTGGTCAACGCTTTGATATGGGCTTCAGACACCACACTGTTGGTTGCTGGTAATCTAACGTTTGGCGACAATAGCACCACGATTCTCATGTTCGATCAATCCAAAAACGAGTTCACGGACATCCCTGGCGCCAACGGCCTACCGGGACCCGTGACAGCTCTCACTTTCGCTACTAGGGATGGTGACCAGCTCTGGGCTACGGGTAATGGCACTGACGGCACTGCATATATTCAGCGCTTCGATGGCAGCACGTGGACATCCGTTGACGATTCTCTCTTTGGTATTGGCACAGACATTCGTGGTATTCAGGTACTCACTCTATCCGAGAACCATGAATCCTCAGATCTCATCGATCGAGACCAGGATCTCCTGCTTATGGGGCAGATCAACATCACCAACTTTGGTACTGCATCTGGTGCCTTGTTCAACGGCACTACCTTGGTTCCTTTCCTTCTTGCCACAACGGCAGAGAACACTGCTGGAAGTTTGTCGTCAATCTTTGTTGAGAACCCCAGCATGTTTTTCAGAAAGGCTGGTAGGTCAAACTCCAACAACTCCATTCGGTTATGTTATGCTAACGTACAACACAGAAAGTCACCTTGCTGTTGGCTTCATCGTTCTCATTGCGCTCGCCATCGCACTCGCGCTCACATTCCTTCTCGTTGTGATCGGCATCATCATCGAATGGTACCGCAAGAGGGCACAGGGCTATTCCCCAGCCCCACAATCTTATCCTGATCGCCTAGGCAACGTGGGAAGGCTACCGCCGGAGCAGCTATTTGGCACACTGAGTGGTCCACGAGCACCCACTATATGAACGTTCAACTACCAAGCACTGCGATTGCAGTTGTCGAACATAAGAACAGCCCATGAAGCAATGCATGGACGGGATGAACAAGTGCCAAAAGTCTTGTAGCTTCCCCTACATGGTTTTGTATACGCTCAGCAAAGTCCTGGTGTTCATTTCGATTACCGCTTCTGGTATAGGTTAAAAGGGACGGACAAGCAAGCAGGATGCCATTTCCTTCACCTGGATATGGGGATAAACTCTGCAAGAGCAGGATGTACATGGTCGCTGAGGGTATAATCAGCAAGTACCCGCATGATCGGTACGCTTTTCTTTCAAAGTCCATCGAGGCATTTTACTTTTTGTGTTTGATACCACTGGCGAGCTCATAGCAGCCCAAAGCATTTCCTATCTTTCAATTTTCCTTCTTGTGTGTTCGTGTCCATTGAGCGTAATTGTCCAGGAGGAATTTTTGCAGCGTCTTAGACGTGCGCCATTGTAATGTGTACTCCTAGTGAGCATAGAGGAGGCGAGAACGATCGCTACGAGACTCGATGCGCTTGATGCGTACTCGAGTCGAGGCATTGTATATACTGGACATAGTGGTGGAATCGGCGTTGTATAGGCAGGCAAGAAGTCAAGTAGCGTAGTCATAGTCGAAATAGCGATTGTAATCGCAAGCCCTTCCGCGCCCTTTGATGTCAGAAGCGTTAGACCGCCCGAACGTCAGATGTCAGGCACCTTACTTCTCTTGGGCCACAGCCCCACTTGCTGCCAACTCGAACAGGCAGGAACGAACCCAATTCTGACCGCTTTTGCACTTGTGTCGGCAGTGCAAAGAACTGGGAGTCAGCATTAGCGTAAGCAGCATCAGCTCAGAAGGTAATATATAAACACATTATCGCAGCTCTCCATTGTAGAGTTCAAAGGCACTACATAGTCTTTCCCTTTCCCACCCCCACTTTGGCTCTTTCTGCTTCGTGCACAACAACCCAGTCAGGATGTCGCCCACCAAACCAACCCTCGTCATCATCCCCGGCTCTTTCTCCAAATATGGCGCCTACGACCCATTCCTTGCCCTCCTGCGCGCCCGCAACTTCACCGCCCTCGCTGTCGCTCTCCCCTCCACCCAGAAACGGCATCCCCTCCCCCCTGCAACGTTACAGGACGACGCTGCACATGTGCGTGGTGTGGTTGAGAACCTGATTGCTGAGGGAGACGGTACGGAGGTTGTAGTGGTGGCGCATAGTTATGGCGGGACTGTTGCTGCGGAGGCGCTTGCGGGGTTGGGAATTGGGGACGGAGCTAAGAAGGGTGTGAAGAGAGTGGTGTACTTGACGGCTGTTGTGCCGCGGGTGGGCGAGACGCAGGTCCAGGCTATGCAGATGGAGGGGTCAGGGATGTTGGTGGAGACGGTAAGTTCAATCTCGCGAAGCTTTGCACATCAACAACGGTTGTCGTGTCAATTACGCACTTTTCTCCACGCTAGACCACGAGACGTTTTGCCTTCATTCTGACGCTCTCAGGATGGCTACATGCACACAGACGCCGTCCTCATGGCTCCCTTCGTCTGCAATGACCTCCCGTTTGCCCAGGCATATGAACACACCCTCCAGCTCCCCCACCACTCTGCCATCTCCTTTCACAGCCCCGTTACTCAGGCCAGCTACAAGGACATTCCCAGTACCTACATTTTCTGCGAGCGCGATATGATTATTGCACCAGATACTCAGCAGAGGTTTATTGAGACCATCAGGGAGGTCAGTGGGAAAGAGGTGGATGTGAAGAGGTTGGATTCGGGCCATTGCCCGAATTGGAGTCGGCCGGAGGAGTTAGTTGGAGTGCTTGAAGAGGTGGCTTTGGCGTAGGGAAGGATAAGGTCCTGAGAGGAGAGTGTTGGTGGTTCGGGTCAGATAGCTTTCGCTGTCGTGTCATACGAAGCTACCACATATCATGCCTATGGTAGGTACAACATTGATTTAAGAATGCTGAAAAAATTGGACCACATTACCTATGAGACTGTGGTTTCTGCTGGGGGGATTTATGCGCTATGATGACGTTATCCCTCATTTGTCGCTTTCGTCCGAGGCTGCAAAGGTTAACTTCAGAGCCTGTGACGCCATTTTGCTTCGAGACCTCTCATATGGTAGTCTAGCTGGCCTTCACAGGTAATTTTGCTCGCGCCCTCGTCCAAAATATACTGAAATTAGGACTTTCTCAATCTCTTTCTCCTTCCCACCGTATCTTGAAGAGCACCATAAAATATAAGTATGTCTTCAGCGCGACTTACCCTCATCAAGCCAAGATGGCCTGAGTGTGCACCGCTCGATCAACCTAACACTTTGGTATGAAATGATTAGAATATACTGTGCACACTGGCTCTTGTCTCCCAAGGTGCGTACGCAGGGACTCGCTTGATCCGTAATCTCAGAACCCACTGGGGTGCAGGACACTAACTAGGGAGTGGTATGAGTGTCTTCAATGAGTAAGTACAGTACGTTTCCAGATACTCAGATCTTGCTGCCGAACACCAAGACATCATATGTATGGTGAGATAGCTTGTTGTCGATGTCAGCTGGGTGCAGTGCTCCAGGCGCAGACTCGCGTGTACCGAAACGCTCTCCGCCTCTGATCAAACTAAGGGATGAGCTTTGGTTTTCGCAATCGCAGCGGCGGACTGAGAGGTGCTTTATACAGGCACGGGGTCTTACAGATCGATCACGTATGCAAGCTCATAAGACATCCTAGCCATGTGATTACGGACGCCAAGGTGCAGATTGTGCACCGATCAGCGCTAACTAAAGAAAGTGAAAGAAGGTTAGGACGAAGTGAGACCAAGATCGATCAGCCGAACCTTAACGGATAGATCTTAGTGAGATCCTAATCGTCACTATGTTCTTGCCAATCAAGCTCCTTCTCCAAGAGCTTGTGTCGTCAGAGATGTTTCAGTTTGCCGGTGACGGTAAACGATGAGCCGTCGGGGCTCAAGACACTCGATAAGACACCTCAAGAGAAAACAAGGATATACAGCGCATATTAGTCTATATAATAAAACATCAAATCACTAATCACACCATTACTTTCAGAAAGAATTCAGAGCCTTAAGTCGGAAACCAATTTGTCCAGTACTTCACTGCACAAGCCCCTTCGTGAAACTTCCGTTAGACCTACACCATAGCTTTCCCCATCAACCTTCCCTCACCCATCCCACTATCCCCACTCATCCGCCCATCAATCGCGCATTTGATATATCCAGCCACATCTCTCTCATCCGCTGGCCCAACCAGCCTAATACTCTGCTTCAGTCGCTCAGTCCTGGCCTCCCTCTGATGCCTCTTCCACACATCATGTGCATGTCGTGCTTTCTCGACTAGATTGAGTTTGTGCCCAACGCTCTCGAGCATGTCGTGGGCGCCATGCGAAGATGGCATAGCGCTGAGCGGCGAGCCGATGTTGTGAGAGCGCCGCCGGGGCGGTGGGGGGTTATATTGAGTCAACGAAGAGGGCGAGTCCTGGGGGGCTGGGATGGGGAGCGAGGTTGTGGAACGCGAGAATGAGTGCATTGTTGCTGGTGCGGCGAGGGGCGAGGACGTGGGATGGTGGAATGGTCGGGGAGGAGAGGCAGCCGGTTGCGAGTGCGTGCTCTGCACTGAGCTGCGGCGTGAGAAGGTGCGTCGGAAAGGCGAGGAAATGGCGAAGTCGGGCCAGGAGAGGTCGGAGAAGGCGGATGATGGGGTCTCGGTGGCGGTTTCGGGACGAACGGTTGACGACGGGGATTGCCGAACCAGGGCAAGGCCGCCTGGGAGACGTAGCACAGGTTTAGCTAGCTCGAACGGAGTGGTGGTCATTGTGGGGTCGGAAGGCACTTGAGCGGAGGGCTGGGGTAACGGAAGTGAGATGAGCAGACGGCGTGCAGGCTCGGTCTCTCTACGCAAAATCTTGCGCGTAACGAATTCTTTGCTGTGCTGGACTATGTTTGCAAGGCGTGCCTCGTTTTCCAAGTGTCGATCGACTTCAGACTCAGGGATTGTAGGCTGCGGCGTGGAGCCAGGATCGCTCACGGATCGCTGGTTAGAGCCATTCAGCCGTTGATTGACCCATGAACTCATCATCTTGAGATTTCTGTGTCGACCAGAAGAGGAATTAAGAGGTAGTTGAGGGCGTTGAGGAGTCTCGGATGGCGGTGTGCGACCAGACTCCTTCTCCCATGTCAGAGGTTGAGGAGTAAGATCTTGATCATGAAGTGGTGCTCTTTGTGACATGTGGTGGTCAGCGGTACTTGGGTGTGTGAGAGCGTTATGATAGTCTTGCGCAAAGATTAAAGCTTGCATCTTTTCGCTGAGTTTAGGGTCCTCGGAGACATCAGGACTGTTGTCTGCTTGAATATTCCCCTTTCTGAATGTTTTCAGCTTGTCGTCTTGCATACCCAGGTGGGCATCTTCCTGGTACTGCGCAGAGTCAGAGCGATGGTGCTGGCGATCCCACAGAATACCCCGATCACGCAAGGATTCCAGTCCACCTAAAGCGACTGCTTTTCGATCCATGGACATGTCAGTGAGAGCGGAAACAAGGTCTAGGGGTGACGGCGAGTCTTCGTTGTAAGGTTCGACAGAAGATGTCTCGCCGATTCCTGCTGACTGTCTGTCATCAAGCGTGCCTGATGAGTATTTTGAACTGACTGATGGCAGGACATCTCTCGAATTTCTTCTGGTTGTAGCTGGATTCGACAATGATACAGAAAGCCTAGAAGGGTTGCGGGGAGGGACCTCGGGTGTGGGGGCGTTACGTTCATGAATAGGATCTAAGGGTGTTTGTTGAAAAGGACCATGACCCTGCTGCCAGAGAACAGGATCTGCCTGCATTGCCGCAATGTCTTCCGGTGGCTCAGGTATGAGGGGAGAATATTGCCGGAGAGCAAATGGAGGCGATGACAGATTTTGACTACTTTCGTTATTGTCCCAACTAGATGGCGCTTCCCACAAGGATAATCTGGTGCTCCGTGTGCGAACAGTAGTCAGCGATGACGAAGAGGATTTCTTTTGCAGTGATGGCTCCGCTGGTATTGGTGGCAGAGGCTTGTCTGGGCTCGGATGTGGTGGTATAGCACGAATGAAGGACTTGAACGAGCGTACAGGCCGTTCCATTCCATGTAGGTGCGAAGACTTTAGCATTATTTGCGCGTCCGGAGACGGTCTTCTCGAGATGCTCATTCCTCGACTTTCGCGAACGGTGCTGTTAAGAATACAAGAAGTATATCCCGGCGTTCTTCTAGAAGCTCATAGGACAAAGGGTTGCAATCGATCCATCGCACGTGGCGGCGTACCATCGCTCCATACAGGCCCTACTCATTGTAGGACAAAGACCAAAACCGATCAAGACGGCCAAGAGCTTAGGGCCGCACGCGGCTCTGAAGCTCCCTGGCTGGTTACACACATCAAAGTGATGCCTTATCCGAACAAGTCTTAAAATGTGCGAGACTAGCCTCTGTTGTAGAGGAATGACGAGCATGCACGCTGTGGTCGGAGAAACAATGCGGTTGTCAGCCTTTCCCGCAAGCACTGAGCGGCCTTTTTCGCGCCGCTACAATACTTCTCACCACCCTGACGGCAGTCATTGTGTCTATAGCGTAGTCTTCGCGCCAAGGGTTGGAAGGAACAGGGCTGGGGTGGGTTGAAGAAAGAATGTAACCCAGGGGCGATCGCCGCTTTCGGACGTTGACGCGAATTTGGTCCGACCCACCAATCGAGGGCGTTTACCTCAGCCAACACACCACATACGTGATCATGTTGATCAAACAATTATTATCGGAGTTAGTGGACAGCAAGGCTGTCATCGCCAATAGACAGGAGCGGAGAAAATATCACTCGAGAACGATAGTTTGAGCAACGCATATCAAACACAAGATTACTATTGTTGTCTCACAACAGGTGGAAAGTACCGAACAAGGGTATGCATCGATATTTTCTATGAAGAATACATGGAAAGATGACGGACGGATGATCACCACCATCAGGCATCCAGAGAAGATCGAGGGATCACCAGCACTTGCGCAATGCAGCCTAGACTGCGGTTCTTCCCAACATTCGCCCTGTGTTCGGATGTCCAGGCATACCACACGGTCCTGTCGCACTTTTGCTAATGTGCAAAAGTCGAGCGCAGCCTTGTGAGGCTCTCGATCACAATAACACCCTTACACTAGATTGATTAGCGTGCTCACAATCAATGACGTAGCCATGCATCCACACCTCTCCGAGCAACCTCTCCTCCTCGTATGCTCGCCAAGTATCACCAAAGCTTAATTCGCACCCCTACCTTTTACCTTACATCTTCAACACGCTTCTATAAACAAATCAAAATGGGCTACGATCAAGCAGGCATAACGCGCTCGCTCAACACGATCCAGAACGAGCTGCAGTACCTTGCATCGCAGGGCGTCATCGCACCGCCACAACTACAGTCAATTCAAGCTCAACTCCCAGTGCGTAGTGTCACAGCTACCATGAACGATATGTGTTCTAACTCTGCGCAGCGACCTGATGGCCAACCGGCGCAATATATTGATCCACGCTATGTCAATGGCAATCAGCAGTTTAACCCAGCGTTGATTGCGCAGCAAGCGCAGGATCCTAGCAATCCCGCGCATCCTCAGAATCCTAAGGTGAGACACTGTTGATACCGTGCTGGAACTTTGGCATTAATGATTGTGACAGCATCATGAATGGGCAGGGAAATTGGCGCATAAGTTTGGGAATGCGGCGGTATATGGAGCGGGTGCGACGTTTGGTGCCGATCTAGTGAATGACGTTATGAGGAAGTTTTGAGATGATTGAATGCGCCAAGAGAAACTTGAATCATGTAAATCCGGTAGGGGAAAAATACCCTTATGAACAGGTTGGGTATATAGCTGGAAGAACCTAAACCTTCAGGGTATCGCAGAACTTCTCCCCCAGCTCCTGTTGAGCGTCTGTGAACAGTAAGTCACTAGACTCCGGCTTCAGTTCTGCCGAAGGGCATAGGTCTCAGCCAAGATCAGAACGAGGCTTCCGGCCCCGGCTTGAACGACCCATTCGACAGAATGGGCAATTTCGTTGCTATGCAACAGGTGTTTCGTGGTGGCCGCGTGCGGTACGTCACTTGCCAGTGGTGACTCGCTCGTCAGCGTCCTGACGGGGTGGACCGGTCTTTGTGTTGTTTGTCAACTCATATCCTTCTACAACCTTTCAGGCGCAGGTCGTGGAGTGCCACCATGCGAAGCAGCAGACCCACATCAATGATCGCCGCGTCCTCTCCCTCGTCCACGACCTCCACGCTGTTTGCCCCTCCATCCACCTCTTCCACCCCTGCCACCTCTGAACCCACGTTCTTCACCACGCTCTCGCTCTTCCTCTTCCCTCCTCATCATCTCCCGCTCTCGCTCTGCACGCTCTGCTTCCAACTCTTCGGGACTCTTTTCAATGCGTACCTCTGGCTTTTTCAGATCCGTTGGAAATCTTGGATGTGCGCCGTCTTTGCACTGTGGTCCTGCAGGGCAGAAACCACACAGATAGAACGGACATATCTTCTCCTTCTTGATGTGTCTGAGGGCGCAATGCGGGCCTAGCGGACAGAAGCCACGGTCGTAATGCGGACATGAAGGTCGTTTGGCATCGGGATCAATGTGGAGGTATAAGCAGTCGTCACCGTTAGAGCATGTTTGTGTTCGGGCGTAATAGGAGCATTCGGGCATTCGTCGTAGATTGTACTCGTGTAAGAACTCGCAGGTTTCGCCCTTTTTACACAGTCCGCGAAGCCAATGCTTGCAGACTAGACTTTGGAAGAGGTGTCAGCATTGACTGCTTATGCACACATAAATATTGGACGCACACACTTGGTGTAAGAAGACTGAACATGGTGCCTGTCAGGGCAGCGACTCCCCAAAGGACAGTGCCCTTGCTGGTATGCTTTGCATGTCGGGCGGTTGGGATCAAGTCCAAATCGGTACTCTCGTCGCAAGAAATCGCTGAAGCTGAAGCTGTACTGAGCTTTGGCTGTCTCTTCAGGCTGCTGGTCAGTTGCCACCGGAGTCTGCACCTCCGTCATAATCAGCGCTGAATGGAGCTGGGGATGTCGAAGATAGTGTGAATGCGGCGTGGGCTCTAATGGAATTGGGTCGAAACTTGGCGGACGGAATTCTTCAAGGCTTGAAGGTGCTGCGACAGGGTCTACGGGCTTGTGCAGGTCATGCGCGTATCGATCGTCGTTGCCAGGATGTGACGCTGGACATGTTCGGTGAAGGCGCGCGACGCGTTCATTTAGCGCCTGCCAAGATCTGCGCTCCACATGCATCACCAGACGCTTGCCGCTTCACACCCACACACCCATCTGCAACATACTTGGTCTATCCGCACATCTACGGGACCGATATTTAGGCGTATATACACTGGCTATCAGGTGAAGCAAACAGTGACATACACCTGCGACTGGACGCTCGCCCTATGGTTGACTCGCGGATAACTCATTTCTTGTACTCGGACGATTTTGACATTAGCCCTTGTCGAATGTTTCTCATATCTCTCATAAGCGAGAGTCCACTTGCGTCATTCTCCAGAAGAGAAAGCCGTTTGCGCTTCACTAGATCAGATATGCAGTCCACATGCTACGACCTTATATAGATATGCCCAATCGGAACTGATGCCAGTAGTTGTCAGATCATTGCACGAGAGCTGTGATCCAAACCTGGAACCGCCCATCACGCTGCCCACTTCCACAGTAGGACTCAAGCGTTGGGTGTTCAGCCATGGTGACCAAAACGGCATCAATGCGGAGTCCCCGCTACCTTCCATCCTATCAGCAAGTTTCACCTACGACCTTCAATGTAGCGTCGACACGGATTGAGCAGATATTGACGCCATAACTGATACGCGTTGCGATAAAGGTGTCATCAAGGGGGTCGTCTTGCTGAAGAGACTATAACTCTACATCATACATTTCGTCTGCTCTCTTTCTGAGATCCCTATGGTCATGAGGACGATGGCAAGCATATCCATTGCATACATATTACCTTTTTATCTTTATACGAGCCAAGCCCGCGTCTTCCATTGGCTGTGGGTTGTCAGGTGTGCATCTGTCGTGGCTGTCATTGACGAGATCATAAATACTCCGAGCTTGGCCAGGTTCTGGATATCAGTCTGAGCCGTTGATACAATACCCACCCTCCTTCCGTCTGACTTTGCACTCTTGTAGCGGGCCGACTGTTGCAGCACTTGAAGAGAGGAGTTTCATCTTGTCTACGAACAGTAAGTGTTGCACAGAAATAGCAAATGTGTACACGGCTCAGCCTTAAGAACCACTTTGCACACCACCAGCGAAGCATTTGCGGTGAGCATCTTGGCTGCCATTCGTCAGCCTCGTAGGTTTACGTGCAGCACCGGCAAGGCGGCTAAGCGGCAGCTAGCGGAAGATTGACGACCGACCATGACCACAGCCTTCTTCGACTATCCCCCACTCCATCACGACAACTATTTCTCAAATCCACCCTTAGAGATGTATAACAACGGCGTTTACTATCCCAATTGGCGCATCTACCGCGATCAGCCTCCTGCGACTTTGAACTACAATGTTATTTCCCACGTTTTCTACGCCTTTGCTTGGTAAATGCCTGATGTATCAATTGTGGCTGTGCACTTGCTCACAAATTTCAGGGTGAAGGAAGATGGCACAGTATATGTATGGAGACGGTAATATATGAGTCGCTGACTTCTGCTGACAGCTTTCCAGCTCAGCGACGAGTGGGCAGATGCTCAAATCGACGTTCCAGGCTACGAAGATGTTCCTGCCGCCAAGGGTTGCTTGAACTCCCTCGCCGAGCTGAAGAAGAAGTACCACAGGCTGAAGGTGGTCCTTTCCGTTGGCGGCGGAGGTGAGGGTAGCAAGCCCTTCGCTGGGGTTGCACGAGATCCAGCCAAGCGAGACCAGTTTGCGCGGTCGTCGTTGGAGTTGGTTCAGCGGTTCGGAATTGACGGCATCGATAGTAAGTGTGAAAAGTATTCTTCCGACGTCTCGGATGCTCACAATATTGCCAGTCGATTGGGAACACCCTGAAGACAGGAGCCAGGGTGATGATTACGTTCAGTTACTGGCTGCTCTACGACATTATCTGCCTGGACCGCAATACACCCTGTCGTCAGCCCTTCCCGCTGGCGAATGGGCTCTGCAGCACATCAATCTGCACCAGGCCTCCCATTACCTGGACATGATCAACCTTATGGCCTACGACTACTCTGGCCCTTGGGTCAGTAAGTGCGGTCACCAAGCTCAGCTTTTCGCGCCCCACGCTCCCCACAGTGCGGAGGCGGCGATATCCTGCCACACCGCTGTATCATACATGTTGAGACAGGGTGTACCATCCAACAAGATCATTATGGGCGTACCGGCTTACGGCCGATCGTTCACCGGAACGCGCGGTGTCGGTCACTCATTTTCCGGTCAAGCAGGCGAGGAGGGTACTTTTGAGTACCGCGACCTGCCTCGTCCTGGTTCTGAAGAGCATGTCGATGAGCATTGCGGCGCAGCTTACTGCATGGGTGGTGATGGTGGCTTTGTCACCTATGACAACCCTCACACGGTGAGAATGAAGGCTAACTATGTGCGATCAAACGGATTGGGAGGGTTGTTCTACTGGACAGGCACTGGTGATGCAAGCTCCATTGACAACAAAGATCGCAGTTTGGTATGGAACGGCTTTCTCGGTCTCTTCCCACAGTAATGTTGATCACGACATGAACGAAGGCAGAATCACCTTACCCAAAAAGCATAGCATAGCGTAGCGATATGACCATATCAACTTTGTTACTGTATAATTGTCCAGAGGTCTTCTGGAAGTGCATGACGTCGGTTCTCACATGAAGGTAGGAGCTTAGCGTGAGCTTTATTCGGACTAGCCCCGCTCTCCGCGACACGCGAAAGATGGGAGACGTGACAAGAAGAAGCTTACAACACCTCTCACTCTTTCCTATGCTACAAAGTAAAGATTAGATTCTTGTTGTTTCCTGTATTTGTCGTCATCTCCGTGGCATCTCCCTCCCTGTATCTTCGCAGCTGCAATATCCCTGGCTGCGGACCGCGAACACACGCGGCTCAATGCAGGCCTAACTGCACTTCATGTCACTGGATTCTGGTATTTGAGTTGGATATATTCCAGATCCATAGGCAATCGCTGACAGCTCTATCAGCTGACTACGACCCAATCGGCCACCTGAACGCAATCTTCAGCCACCCCGCAACCCTCTCCTCTGTCTCGAGCACCTCCGAGGCACTCCGCAGCTACCAAGATGACTTGGACGAGGACATCGCTGTCTTCGTCGCCTCACAATCCGCCTCCGATGCCGACAGCGTACGGCGGATACAAGCTGCCAAGAGCGAGTTGGCAGACCTGTTCAAGAAGATCGAAAGCGTGCGGGAGCGGGCCATGCAAACAGAACAGACCATCACCGACATGACAGCGGATATAAAGCGTCTGGATAGCACAAAGCGCAATCTCACGCTGTCGATGACAGCTCTGAAACGACTGCAGATGCTTACGACAGCATATGAGCAGTTGCGCAGCTTGAGCAAGTCGCGGCAGTACCGTGAATGCGCTCAGCTGCTGCAGGCTGTGATACAGTTGGTGGCATACTTCAAGAGCTATAGATCAATAGACCAGATAGCTGCCTTGAGCCGTAATGTGGCCGATGTGCAAGGCGAGCTGCTTGAGCAGGTGTGCGAAGACTTCGAGGTCACTTTTGCAAAAGGCGACGTGGCGCAGAAGAAGGCGATGTTGGCTGAGGCTTGTCTTGTTATCGATGCACTTGGCGATCACGCTCGTACACGCCTCATCAATTGGTACTGCAACACACAATTGCGCGAGTATCGACAGGTCTTCCGCGGGAATGATGAGGCTGGGTCTTTGGACAACATATCAAGGCGTTACTCGTGGTTCAATCGCATGATGAAGACATATGATGTTGAGCATGCAGCGATATTCCCGGCATATTGGCGCGTCAACGAAATGCTTGCCAACTCCTACTGCGAGGGCACAAGAGATGATTTCAAGGGCATTCTACAGCGCTCAATGCGTCGCGGTGACGGGCAGACATTGGATGTTGATCTGCTCCTCTCCTGTCTTCAGGAGACTCTCAATTTCGAGCACAGCCTAGAACGGCGATTTTCGAACGAGTCTCGATCGTCAATGGACACCGTCGTCTCCAAAGACGAGCGATCTCACGGCTTTAGCCAAGCCATATCTGAGGCTTTCGAGCCTTACATGAGCTTGTGGGTCGAGTCCCAAGACAAGCAATTGGCAACTTTGATTCCAAAGTACCGTCAACAGCCGTTACGAAACACTGAGGAAGAGTTCTCTTCGCAAGCTGTCATCCCATCGTCCACTGAGCTGTTCCACTTTTATCGTCTTACTCTTGGGCAGTGTGCAAAGCTGTCCACGGGGAGTAGGCTTGCAGAGCTGTCTGCCACTTTTGCAAAGTATCTGGATCAGTATGGACAGCAGGTGCTATATTACTCCCTTAGCGAAAAGCCAGGCACGCAAGGCCCATCCGTAGAAGACGCCATCCTTATTCTCAACACTGCAGATTACTGTTATGTTACTTGTAATCAACTCGAAGAGAAGATCAGAGGCCGCATTGACGAAGAGTTCAAAGAAAAGGTCGATTTGCAGAGCCAGGCAGATGCGTTCATGGGTATTGCCAGCGCAACTGTTCGTGTGCTTGTCAGGAAGGTTGAACTGGCGTGTGAACCCACTTGGAGAGAGATGCGAAACACACCGTGGAGCAAACTCGAAAGCGTGGGCGACCAGAGCACTTATGTTGCAGAGCTTCTGCGACACGTCAAGGAGACCTCGGCTGAAATACTCAAGCTGCTCCACAAGCAGCAATATTCTCGAGCTTTCTGTGACAACCTTGTTGACCAGATGGCCACCACGTACATTGCAAACATCGTACAGAGTAAGCCTATTTCTGAAGCTGGTGCCGAACAGATGCTGTTAGACTCTTATGTTCTCAAGAAGGGCTTTACGGAGCTTCCCATCATCAACGAGGAAGCTGGAACGGCACCTCCAGCCAGGTGAGATATTCCCAGCCCTTCTGTCATAACGCTGCTAACAAGCATAGCTTCGTAAAACGCGTGAACCAAGCCATGTCGCGCATTGATCCCCTCCTGAAGACCATTCAAGTCCGTCCCGCACCACCTGAAGCTCTCGTCCAGGCATACCTTATCCACATTGCCGATAAATCTGATACCAATTTCCGAAAGATCATGGATCTCAAGGGCATCCGCAAGGCCGAGCAAACACAACTTCTCGATCTCTTCTCAGCTTTCAAGGCCTCACCCTCGCATTCGGGACTTGTCGACAATTCACCTTTCCTCACGCCAATTCAACTCCAAGCACCTCCTTCAGCAGGCGGATTAGGGAGCAACGTAGGCAGTGTTATGGGCAACATGGGCACACCAAGTCTGGCAGCTGGGCGGTTTGATCCTGCGGGTCTGGGAAACATGCTGGTCAATGCTGCAAGGGATGGAGTGGACCGTTTTGGCAGCCCGGCGCCAGGGCAGCCCCATGTTGAGGGCGATGGGAAGGCGAATCTTAATGAGAATCTGAAGAATATCGGGAAGTTCTTCAGGAGAGATGTTGGTGGATTCAGGGGTTTCGGCAAAAGTGATGGATAAGAAGTTGACCATAGAGCAAGTACACTTGTCAGCTTCCATCAAACAAAGTTCCTTTCATGAGAAAGACATCAAACGTGGCAAGCCTCTTGTATCTTCGTCCGTGGTCTCCTCTTACCAATGTCCATCGCCAGCAGCCTTCCGCTGTCTATTAATGACCGCCGCGCAACTCACTACGATCGCTGATCTACCGCATCTTGTGCATCCACATGGCGTCGCCATGCTGCCATCCCATATATCGCCTGCCCGCGTCACAAAGTACCCAGCAAACACAATGCCCGCTCCGCACCCTTTCACCGTCCACCGCCGACAGGATGCATTGTGCGTGCCCATATGCCGCGGTCGTGCTTATCGCGATCGAAATTAAAATCTGGCTTGTTTGTTTTCTAAAACGACGGCAATTCAACTGCGAAATTTAAGATATGATTTCTGCTTCTGATGGTGGGAATGGTGGGAAAAGCGAGAAGCATGATAGAAATGGTGGTAGGATCGACGACAACAGTGAGGGTAAGTACAAAGATGAGCAGCCAGTTCAGTTGCCACAACAGTTGCAGCAGCCGCAGCAGCTACAGCGGCTACAGACGACCTATTGGTATTCAAATGGCCCTGATCAAGCCGAGACACCGCAGTCCGGCATCAAAGCATTCAACGAGCGGTATCGCTTGATTCTGGGAATCGAAGAGCACGACTTTACCCCAGAACACAAGAAAGCATGAAACTGGTGTTCAACATCCCTCTTACTTGGTATTGAGAAACATCTCACCATGTCGCATTTATGGTGTTGGAGCTCGAGATCTGAACATGGTGTCTTCCGTGCTTGGATTGGAGAGATGAGAGATATTTTTGGTGTACTGGCGTAGGATTAGTTCCAAGTCTAGAAAATTGTTTGTACACGCCAAACGATACAATGCTGTTACTTGATTACTGTATTCCTCAGACCAACACATCAAAACATCAAAGGGCTTCCGTCGCAATGAAGTGGGTCGCAGGATTGGCCATCAGTCCGGCACAAGCTCGACTGTGCCGCAGACTTGGCAAGCAGGCTACCTCGACTTGCAATGTTCCAGAGACCTTGTTCCTTGTGCACAGCTGTCCCACTCCGGACCAAGCTTTCCAACCACAGGTCTGGGGAAATGCCGTCCTTTGAGGTCTTGCCTTGCACAGAAGCAGACATTCCGCGAGTTTTTGAAATCGTATCTCTAGCATTTGCCCACGATCATGAGTACGTCGATGCCATTTTCCCAGCCCATACTACTCCACTCGGCCGCAAGATAGGCAGTGAGCGGATGCTGCAGATGTTCCATGGCGATTCAAACGGTCATTTCATGAAAGTTGTCGATCGTGAAAGCGGCAAGATTGTGGCAGCTGCAAAGTGGAACATTTATAAAGCTGGTGAAGTACAGCCTCAGTCTCAGATGGGCGGCGAGTATTGGGAAAGCGAGGAAGATAAGTAATTCGCTCAGGCTTTGTTCTGGGGTTTCTTCGCGCCTAGGCAGAGGGTTCTTGAGGAGACGGATGGAAATCTGGTTGGTATGACATATCATCGCTTTTAATCATTCGTCGTATGCTTACGAACTTGAGCAGCTTTGGAGATGATGATGGTAGATCCCGCCTACCAGAAAATGGGAGCTGGAAAGCTTTTGCTCAAATGGGGTGTTGCGAGAGCTGACGAGATGGGTGTCGATGTAAGTGCAAATTGAGATATTGAGCCCATGATGGTATAACCTGATTCAAACAGGCTGTTGTCGAAGGTTCTGATCGGGGTAAAAAGCTGTACGCATCAGAGGGTTTCGATGGTCCCCATTGCGTGGTTTCTGTACCTGAAAAGTTTGCCGCTAGACGCAAACAGACATATTGGTTCATGAGACGTTCGGCGAAGAAGGGGATGAAGACACCGTGATAATTGACTAGAGAAGACCCCTTACTTATGAGAAGGGTGGGAACTCATGCTCAGCTCTGTATCACGGCTGATTTTCAGTTTACGGTGTAGCCTCGTGCATGTTCTCGAAGCTATGGCAGAAGAGCACGACTGCAAGAACAGAGTCATTCGTCCCTCCGAGACGTCGTCAATGGTCATTGAGAATCGTCAAACGATGCTTTTGCACACCTTCCCTGCGATGAGAAGGGTTATCTTCAACTTCATCGCCGCCACGCCACAATAAATCTCGACCGTGCTCCACAGTGCAGCTTCCTCCACCTTGCGGGATTCGAGCTACGAGCCGCCCGTTTGCCCCAGAACACACGTTCGTCGCTCAGCCGTCCATTCTGCTGGCCACGCGCATCTAGCTCCTCGCTACGCACGAGCAGTTTATCCAGATAGCACCAACTAATTCCCCAAGCAACACCATCACCCGCGAGCTCGCGTTGCAATCTCCACCAGCCAACACATCCCCCGGAAAAATGTATCTTAGAAGCGAAAAATTGTCATCGAATGGATTTGTCCCAGCTAAGCGACACGGAATAGGGACGGGCGCGGCTCGACCGCGCCGCGAGCCTCGATCTCACGGACCATGCACGCACCCCGGCTTGTGACATGTGTGGCATGCAGGGACCTCTGCTCCGCAGCCCTCGTTTACTTTTGACATGTTCGACACCGACCCGCTGAACGGGTCCTGGTGCGTATCCTTGCGTGCGGAAACACGCACCGGACGGGCGTGCCGTGCGCTCGTTCTCGCGCAACAGTAAAATCAACGTCGGCACCGTGGCGACAATGTAGAGAATCGGCTTGCCGCTGTCAAATCTGCGATGTGGCACACGTAGCAGTAACGAGCTGCATACAAGAGTGGAAACACAATGCATGCGCCGCAAGCCTCGCAGCGGCCTCGCATGAATTCGCGATGCGTACAGTATCCACTTGGTTGATTCCAGTGCGGTAAAAGGGTCGTTCGTTGTTCCCCATCTAGCCTGGCGTAGGATTGTAAGCACGGCAAAAAGGGCCCGTATTATCAGGCGGGCAACTCGAGACGGAAGGTCCAAGTGGGAAGTTCGATGATGGCCTTGCGTCGATTGCTACTGCATGTGGCTGCGCTCGTTCCTGCGTCCGCGTCAGCATTTGATCTTATTGCGGATTATGAGGGCTCCTGCCAAGAGCTGAACAGCCTGAAGGTATGATGCAGCCTAGACGCAATGGTATGTACCTGCATACACAGGTCGTGTTTGTACCAAAGTACAAGAAACTTGGCGACATGGCAAATGGACTGGACATGTAGAGGCAATGATGGAACGTGTCTTGGTCATAGTTTGTGCGTTTTAATTTGTCATGTCCAATACCTGCGTAGGATTTCTATAGACGGAAGGAAAACGAGCGTTTGCTCTTTTGGTTCGAGTCTTCTGTGGAGACGTCGAAATGAATGATTTGATACGGAAGGATGGTGGCTGAACGGTGGCCGAAGCCGTGTACGAAAAAAATGTACAAACATAATCAAGTTCAAAGCAGCTGCTAAGGTCAAACACTTTGGTCCTTTGCGCTGTTCGTGTGGGCGGCGTGTGAGCATCATCGAGCGCCTTTGTGACACGACTGGCGCGCGTTGCGGAGCCTTGATGTGGTCTCATACGCAATTCGATCTACCAGGGTCTGATATTGGATCATCATCGTGACCGACAGCTTAGGTGGTCAGGACGCGGTTTGTGTTCTGCATATTGGTGCGGCACTTGCGTAGCCATTTGAGGGAACAATCCAATCCCAGATACTGCAGCTCTGTGGAAGTGTGTTCGTGTTCTCAAGAATCTTGACGGATGAAAGGATGTATTCCTGTCCTCTATGGCCGATGACTCATCGTTCAAATCTTCGAGTCAAAGTCTGGAGGGTGCAAGCCAAGCCCTCCTCTCGCATGGGTACTCCTAGGGTCCCAATCAACGCGCGGATATGTTGCAATTGTGCCCTGAGAAAATGGTCTCGGTGTAGAGTAGCTCTGCGTTGGGCTCCTATACGGCCTTTCTGCTTCTTTCTGGAAGTAATCTGGTGAGCCGTCATGGTGACTGGTAAAGTCAGGGCTGGAGAAAGCGTGCGGCGGCGACTGTAGATCAGTCTGTTCGAACTTCCTCAACTCGTAGTTCTTGGGGTTGTCTTGGTAGTGTTTGGCGTCAAGAGAAACGAATTCGCGGTTCTTGCTAAACTTGGACTTGAAGAACTCGACCCAGCCTGTCAGCATACTCCACCGAAGGAGCAGAATGAAGACTTGCAATCCAGCGATGGACAGCATGATCAGAATGGCAATGACAGTTGACTGATTGATTGCCAGTGCCTGGCCGTACTGGAGGCACGGTGTCGGGTCGAGCGGTGACCTGATAAGACACTGCAGATATGGCTGAAGTTCTTCGAGGTCATCCAATGCGTGTGTCTGAAGGGAGTTGAGCCAGATGAAGACAATAGAGAAGAAGATGACATCGACGAGAATAAAGACGACGATGGTGATGCCTCTCCACTGCAGCCAGAGCACCTTTCGTACACGACGATACACGGCGCGGGCAGACCTTGTGCGTACGCTGCCGGTGTACGAAGGGAGTCCAGCGCTACTATGGGTCTCGGTCTTGTCGTCGCTCCACATGTTCTGTAGGTAAACCTTGATGCAGTATACAAATCTAGATAAGATATTAGTATTGACTCGTTTGATCATAGTCATGCACTTACGTTGCGAGCTGAATTACCATGGCACCACCGGCGATAGCCAGGAGGGGACCCCAAAAGTCCTGCATCGAATGCTCCGAGTTGACATGACAGACATCGCCGAAGCGAAAAGAAACCCCCGTAATAGTGATGGTAATGGTGAAAAATGTTGCTGCCACCGTCCAGCCTAGTCCTTGTGCCCAGTAAAAGAACTTCTTGCCCGGTGTTACATCCCAACAGATCTGAAGGTGCATTGACAAGGCGCGGATGAAGATCCACACTGCAATTGACAGACCTCCTGAGATGAGAAATGCCCCTGAGAAAGCACATGTAAGACTCGAGTACATGTCATTTGGCGTAATTTCATCATAGCACTGCTCAGGTTGAGCTCCAAAAGGAATGACGAAACCAAGCTGGGACTTGTTAGTAGCTGGATGCACATCATCGTTGCTAGGCGTACTTACAGCCATGAACATAGCAGCAATGATCAGGCAGTAACTAAGGTAGTGTCGGCGAGTCTTCTCGGCAGGGAGTACCAGGAAAGTAATCAAGAGAAAGACCATGCAGATCAGTCCGGCTACGTTCAGTGCTTCTGCCACACGATACCAGGTACTGAAATCTATGTGCAGGTCAGTCAGTGCCACTCATATGTAAGATTCAATCCTGCTCACCCGCTGGATATAGATAATCTGTCAGTGGACATGGCAAACAGCAGACCAGGCCTTTCTGAATATGATCGACTTGTGCGCAGAAGCGACCATCGACAACTGTACATATCAGCAGTGTATCCAACTGACATCAGTCTGAACTTACAGCCATCCAAGCCGAATTGTTGAACATCGTAGAAAGGTGCAGGGCATCTCCCTCTCAACGGATCTCGCAAAAATGCTAGTGTTGTGTTGTCCATATTGACCTCCAGAAATCAAGATCAGATACAATGCGTCTATCAAAGACTAGACGTGGGCGACATGGAGTATCCTCAAGTATTGCCCCACTCAGCTTCAGACGGTACAGCCGTTCTAAAGAGATCCCAAAAGGGGATGAACAGACCGGCTGATACGCTTCCCGGCGTCGATGGAGGGTATAGATTGATGCTTTATCGTTCGATCTGGTGATTGCGATGTTGCTAGGCTAAGCGGGAGGTGAAACTGTAGACTACTGGCTTTCCCTAGGTTCAAAAGAGTGTCGCAGAGTAGAAACAGGACGGTTGAATGACGTCGGCGTCGATGGTCCAGACACTGGATGTGTATCAGGCAATCGTAAAGGAAATGGTGGGGATATAGTCGGTATTAGAAACACACGAGTCCCAAAGTTAAAAGGAGTGACGGGATGCCGCGCAGTAAAGTATGAGAAACCGTTGCGGCACAGGAAAGGTGGCTTGCAGAAGCCCAAGAAGAAGAGGTCTCGAAGGCGGCTCCTAGTTGGGGCCACCGGCTTCATGGTCGTTGATCCATTGAACGGGCAGACCAGCGACCCCTGCGTTTACGTGCGCCCGAGAGCTAGCGTACTGCATCCCCGGCGAACTAACAACGCCAAGCAGCAGGAACGCATGTGCGGCAGGGTTTCAATGGTGGGACTGTGCAGGGGTGCCAAAGTTGGGGTCCAGGAACAGATCCCGTACAGGAGCTGGCACTGGCCAGAAGGAGACCATCGGCAGCACACTGCCTGGCGGCAACGCTGAGCACAATTGTCGTGATTTGTGAGGATATGGAAGGTAGTCGCAGGCCACACCCATCGTCGATGGCACCGGTCCCTCAAGCGCGCTTTGATGCAGCGCATGCATTTCGGCGCGGTCACACCTCTATAGCCGGACCGGCATCGAGTAGAGTGCGTCAAGGCGTCTTGGGTATGTGCAGTGGATGGCCCCGAGTTGCATCGAGCTGCACATCGCACGCTTTCACAAGCTGCTCGCGTGCCATTGATGCTCCAGGAAACTGGAACGAGCCTGCAATATGGATCAAATGCCCTTCTGCGGAGCACGTAGTGTTAGGCCGCTGTTGTTTGCCCCTGTGTCCACAAAAAGAGAGCATGATGTTTCTCGGTGCTGAGTGGTTGAGCTATCCTCGTCAAGCGAACGAAAACCCACAACTCAGCTCCCAATGACCATCGTGAATCCTCCTCCATGCGTAAGCGGGTACCCGCACCGGCGTTCGCCGACTGTCGAAAGAGCATCCAGCACCGAGTGTTCAGCGGCAGCAGTGTGATTACGCCAGTCACCAGACTGCAGAACGCACCGGCCGTCGTGGCGCAGCGCGCGTCATCGTTCATGCGACACTGAATGCTTTTGGGGGCTTCTCGCGGCAGGCAGCCTAACCTATTGGGCCAAATAAACGCGTGACAGACGCGTAGGATCTTGGTCTTATTGAGTAAAAGATGCTGGGTTCGCCTAGAATCGTGAATCCTACGCGGGCTGGGGACGATTTGAAAGAGGGACCCAAATCGAGACTAGTGAATCAACTCGCATCCTACCTTCCAGCCTGGCCGAAAGCGCTTTCCTACGACCCCACAACGCCATCACCCCTCAGCTTCACGACGATGTCTGTTGCCACTGATTTATAGCTACTGCCATGGGACTGCCAGTGAAGCGCCAATCTGAGCAAGAACTGCCATTTGTTAGTCAACGTCACCTTTCAGTCAGTATTGGTCTTTGGGGAAGCAGAGAGAGCAGTACACCGGCACCACAAGGATTTTTCTGCTACAGCACGCATGGAGTCTGTGTTCCTGCTTATTCGGCGTGCATGCATATACGCCATCGTTTGCTTACGGTGCTCCAACGGTTTTGGCTCCATTGAGTTCTGCATCCCCGCGATACCCTTTAGCACAAAGCTTAGATCCCACCAAAACTCAAAATTCATATCGTAGCGTGCAATCAGGTTCTGCTCGAAATGCTCAGTGTTCTTCGTAGATAGCGACCATGTTTTCTCATTCTACTCTCGATCATACCCACTGACTGGTGAACTCGAACGCAGCTACACTTGAGATCCACATCTGGAACAGTGATGGAAGAGTAATCCGTTAATCTTCTCTAAGTGGTCATTGTGGGGATTGATGCCGAGCCAATGTCAGTCCCACTCACCGGCTCACCCGTCCGTCTGAAATTGTACAACTGAACGCGCGGAAGACTCTCCGTCGCCTGGAAGATGCTCACCGGGCGTTGACTCGAATGCGGTTACGCGCCAAACACCAATCTCTACCCGCACTGCCCATCGCAACAAAAGAGATGGCCTCTGTCTTTCGGCCAATCTTCAATTGCCCCGGGTCCATTGCGGACGGCATTTCGGAGGACCCTAGAAGCCACGAGGTGATTGCCCCTAGATGGGCCGCATGCTGCTTTCGACTGTCATGGTTAGAAGGTGCCAACATCAAAGGACCCCTGAGCCGCAGAGCCTTCTATGACCAATGGCATGAAGACGACCGATTAAAATGGGCTACAACGGATTCAGAGGTCTACACATCCCGAGTCTGTACCAATCAGAGGGTATCGTTCTTGGCCTCCAAATCGCTCTCTTGGTATACATCTCGCCGACCTTGTCAATAAAGCACATTGCTGGACTAGCAGTCGAAGGCTGGAAGCAAACACGCTTCGACGTGATTCCCCTCAGTTTTCGACGTTCACTGCGACTCCTTGAGCAGCCTGGTGGGATGAGAGTTTCTAGGTTCATCTCGGTTTTGTAGATTACCGCAAAACAGCTTTCTCCATCCAGCCTCTTGTGAAGTCTTGGTCAAAAAAGCGAGCCGTACGCAGGCGCGCCGCCAACACAGGGCGGAGCTCCCACACGGCTCGCTCAATCGACCAGTCCAGGCTGGCGGTACCACCCTGGCTCTGCGACGGGACATTGATTTGCACGAGCATCATTGCCGTCCTCTTGGTTCAGGGCTCCGAGAGCTGCCGACAGCATCAAAAGCAAAGCTGGTTCACTACCCTAGCTGTCTTTCAAGTATTCGGTACTAAATCAACCTGTTCTCCGGCTCTCGTATTTCAATATCAGCTCGACGAATGCATCGCCCAACACTGTACAGCCAAAATATAATGTTGCCATACCGATTGTGGAGTTGAGCGAAAGGTTTTCGGCCCGGACGGGCCCGTCCTAGACCGCCAGCTGCAAGATCCACCACATTGTGGAAGCGTATACCTGTGCATACATAAAGGCTTTTCCAGAGTTTTTCGACGAGTTTAGTGATTACAGTCACCGAGAACGGCGTTCGAACAATGACTGTAGCATTAGTTGCTGGTAGATGCCTTCTCATACAACATCGCAGCATTGCGAAAAACGCACTGGATATCGCAACGGGTCCGTTGTGCTATTGACAAGACCTCAATTTCCACACCATTGTTGCCAATGTTCTTCGAGACTTCCAGAAAGCGGCACTTGTACGTCAATGTCATCCCGTCTTCCGTCATTTCCATTTACGAGACACGCCGTACGAGCTCGCTTGACACGCTGCATCGCACGCTTTTTGCTTTTTGCTTCCCAGAAAAGCTTGTTCTGATATCCTCGACACCAGCAAAATGCCAGATGGTTTCTGAAGAAAGAACAAGACGATGACATGGGACCTCGCCTCCCGCAACCTCAACAGAGACGATCGGCTATTGCAGTGACATCTTATGCTACATCATTAGTCAAGGGCGCAGGAACGCCAGGACGCAGGAACGTTCTGCATTCAGGCAGCCACTGCGCTGGCGTTGTCTCTTTGCGGCAGTCACCTCCGCCTTTTATTCTGGAGGATATTCACCCGGACCGCGCCGGCAGTAGCTCGGCCGTTCAGTGTCATTGCACATCAGCCCTACCACAACGCCGCCACAGGAAAAAGGGAAAATCTACCGACGAAGACGACTTCTTCGGAGTCAGCAAAGAGGCCGCACAATATTACCGAACCCCCCATCGCAAGTACCGAAGGCAACGCCCCTGCTGGGAATGTCAAAGACTCTGAAACATCTCGCGGCCTGGACTAGCCTGTGGCGTCCGCGGGCACCCGAGTTTCGAATGCGTGCTTGTGCGCGACCTGCCCCACAACCTGGTAAAACAGGCAGAGCATGACGCTACGCACCGAGCGAGTATTTTAACCGAGAGACTCGACGGCTAGCCTCCCAGGGCGCTGGGCTCACCATGCCCGACACGTGAGCAGTCGTATTAGTAGGTATGTTAGTACAAATACGAAACACACGATCCATGTCAGAAAGTCTTCATATGGCTTGTTTGGGGTGATCAGCAGGGCTAGGGCACGGTTGCGATTCGTGGCCATGTCATTGCTGGCTTCCCTATGAAGCACATATAGGCGGTCGATTCGGTGTGATGCAGGCCTAATGGCAACTGCCTTGGTGACAGCGCTGATGATGCCAGACCGACGAGCGCCACACTTTGACTCTGTAAGATCTGTAAGAGGCGGAGAGTAGTAGAAGCCTCAACAACAGGACTCACAGGCTGCCAGCTGATCACAGCCTCTCAATAGCGCCACTGCATGGACCCAACGAACGCGATGCTCCCAGGCGACGTGCCCATCGACACGGCGATGGCCCCGAGAAAGGGCCAGTAGATCACCATCGGCCCTATGAAGCGCGAACACACCTTCGACCACCACCGCGACTCCCTCGTTGTGCCGGGACATCCCTTCAGCAGGGCTCGGAATCGGTACCGACCGAGAGATTTTTGGCTTTCGATAGTGCGATCATGCTCGAAGCATTCGCACATCACTACATCTACGGACCGAATCCAGCACCTCAGGAAAGTGAGATCGCAAACGATGTTGTGATCGTTGGCGAAGGCACTGGCGCTGTGTGCTGACTGTGGAAGACATCATATCTTCTTCTAAGCTATCCGCTTTGGATGGTTGATCTGAGCCCTCAAATGACGCCTCGAAGAACTGTAAGAATGTCCATGTGGTGTGCCATATGCAGCACTGTTACGTCTGGCAGTACCTCTGCCCAAGCCAGCTGAATGAAGCAATGCTATGGCCAGCCATGGCTTACGTTTGGGAGCGGGCTGTGAGTAGGAAGATACAAGCAACCATTTGCTTACTAGGGACTTGCAGAATGAGCAACGAGCAAAGGTGTGGTCGATGATACGCATCGTATTGATGGATGCGGCAGGGACAGACAAGGTAAGAAAAGATAGGGGTCCTCCATTTTCTGCGTCAGGAACAGGACGAGCAGCATAATGGACAAGATTATTTGTTCGTGTCATAACAGATTCATTAATTCATACGCTACACTGCCTCTCCACGCATTCACCCAGTCACCCAATCCAGCACACAAGGACCATTACACTATCCACACCTCCCACTTCTCACCTACGTAAACTCAATCTCAGCATCAACATCCTTGTTCCAACTGGGCTTTACATAGCGATGGAACCAAAGCAGCACGTTTCTCTGCTCTGCATTCTGGCTCGCAGCGAGCACTGAACTTGGCTGCGCAACTGCGTTCCTAAACGACGCAGGCGCACCCGCGCCGCTGCTCTCCCGCGAGACCCGGCTGCCAATGTGGTTGTTCTTGCTCGCCTGCAGCGTCTCGCGCAGGCCCTCGAGCGCCTGTGCCGGCTGGCTGGCGTCGAGCGCCGTGTCCCATGGGGCGCGAATGTCTGCGTATGGGTCCTCTAGCGGCTGGGAGAGCGTGGTATCGTCGTCGGGGATTTGCGAGAGCATGCCATTAGGATCAAGCCCGCCTGCTGCCAGGATGGCGGCGAGTTCGGGGTTCGCAGTGCTCCCCGACACGGAAGAGTCGGGGAGGGCATCGAAGGTGTCGACGGGGCGGGGGCGGATGCCGACTGGTCGTGCGCCATCGACAGGAGAGCCGGGGAAAGAGCTTGCTGGGAAAGCTTGGTTGAAGGGGTCGAGCGAGCCGGTTTGGCCTAGGATGGAGGAGAGGTCGACTTTGTCGGCATCGTCGAGGTTGGGGCCGATGCTTAGGGCGCCCGGAGGAGCAGCCTGGCGCTTGCCGTGGCGCATGTCTCTCTTTCCAAACGTCGTGGCGAATCCCTCGACGAGCTGTGCTTTGGTGCTGTCGCTCAGGTCTTCGAAATCAGATTGCAGCGTCTCGGCAAAGCTGTCGTCGAGGGCATCCTCGTTCACGGCCTGCGCGGAGTCCTGGATGAGCCCAGCCAACTCGGACTGGTACGACTCACCCAGCTCGCCTAAAAAAGACTCCCAGTCACTTGCGGGGCCTTGCTGCATCTCTGCCATTGCGCGGCGAGCACGGCGGCTTCCACCAACGGCGGTAGCCAGGGGCGCGACGGCGATAGCGGGAGTGGGCACAACGGGAAGAACGGCGGCAACAGGACGAGTAGGTTGCACGACCGGCAGATCAGTCACGGTGGAAAGAATATCCTCAAGGTCCGGGAGGGGCGGGAGGACCGGCAGATCAGTCACAGTGGAAAGGACATCCTCGACGTCTGGGAGGGGTGGGAGGACCAATGGCAATGGCAGGATGCTGGGCAGAGTCGGGAGAGGCAGGACAGAAGTGACGCTGTCTACGACCGAAGCAACGTCCTCGACAATCTCAGCGATGTCAGAAACTGTAGGCACACCGGGAATTGGGAGAACAGGCGGAAGCGCAGGGGCCAGAGACAGCGCTGCAGCCAGATTCGGCACCTGTGTTGCGTCGATGCCCAGCTTGGTGAGCAACGAGCTGATCAGATCAAACACGGGCTTGATGATGGTCACACCAGGGACGTTGGACGGAAGAGGCCGTGCGACTGTAGGCCTCGGCCGCAACCAGTTGGGCAACTGGCGCTTCTCCACTGACCTCGCACTACCGGGCACTTGGAAGGGAAGTCTGGGGATGAGAGCAGGTACTTCAGGTGTAGCCACCGTCGGCGCGGCAACAGGGGGGAGCGGTGCCGGAACCGAGGGCACCTCCAGTGGGCGGAATGGCAAGTTGATAGCAATTGTCGGAACAGCGTCGATTGCGTCGCTGACAACACCTGTCGGCAGACCGCTGATGGCATCGGTGGGGACAGCAGATACAGCCTCGGTCAGAGCAGCGGCTCCCTCGACAGGCAGGAGGTCTTCAGTCGGCAACACCAGCGGAACGTCAGGGAGGGCCTGGATGGGGAAGCCGGCTCCAAAAGCTTCAGCTGACAGCGCTGGTGCAGGTTCCTCAATGGGCAGACCGTCCTCACCTAATTCAGGAACGGGGAGGTTGAGGATGTCATCTGGGATGGCAGAGTCCTCAGCAGTAGGAGGGAGGACAGCAGTGGGAAGCGGGTCAACCAGGTCCTCGAAGTCATCGGGCACAGGGTTATCGAGGATGTTCAGATCCGTCGGAAGCGCGGCTGGAGCCTCGGGTAGTGCAACAGTCGGGGCTTCTGTGGGGGGGAGCTCATCTTCGTCCACCCAGTCATCGGGCACGGGGATGTCGAGCCAGTTCAGGTCTGTGGGAAGAGCGGCAGGGGCCGCAGGAAGACCTGTACTAGGCGCCAAGGGGACATCAATGGGAAACCCATTCTCGTCCAGATCCGGCCAGGGGATATTCCAGACGTCAGCAGGAATATCTGCAAATTCATCGTCCGAGGGCGCCGCGGGGAGAATGGAAGCGACAGCGGTGGGTTCAGGGAAATCCAGGTCCTCGAAGTCCTCGGGGACTGGGACATCGAACAGGCTCGTAGGAGCTGCTAGGACGATATCCGTGGGAACCGCCAGAGTAGGGGCGTCGAGGGGAAGCAGGAGACCGGCGGGTTCGGAAATGTCGTCGAGGTCGGGCAGCTCGCCATCGGCGTCTGGGGTCACGGTTTCGGGGATCTCGGTAAATGGCCAGTCAGGCAAGTCGTCCTCAAAGTCGAGATCACCGAAGGCGTCAAGGCTGGTGGGAAGCGAGGGGGGAGCAGCAGCCACAACACTGGTGACGGCGGCCTCAGTGGCCTCGGCGGCCACGGAGGTCACAGCAGGTATGGCCTCACTGGCCGCAGCAGTCACAGCAGGCACAGCCTCAACCGGCGTGTCGATAATGTTACCGTTCTCGTCGAACTCAGGCACGGGGATGTTCAGAACATCATCTGGGATAGGAAGCTCCTCCGCGATCGTGTCAGTCTCAGGTAGATCAGAGAAGGGCGGCGACTCGAATGCAGCCCAGTCAATACCTTCGATGTCATCCGGGAAGGGGATGTCGAGTACTTCGCTGGGGATGTTCGACGCAGGATCTACAGGTGCGGGCAGAATGGAGGGCAGCTCTGGCTCGGGAACCGCGACGTCTGGGACTTCAGCGGGGACATCTGTAGGCAGAACCTCAGCTAAAGGCGGCGAAGGAGGCGTCAGAATTGGGAGTGTGATGTTTGAGACGGGCAGAGCGGGTGGCGCGATTGGAATCGCTGGTTCCTCGACCGGCGCATCTGGGAATTCGACGTCGAGTGGGAAGGGAAGAGGGACGGGCGGTCCATTGTTTAACACGTTAGGATCCTCAACAACCTCTGGAACCTCGGATTCGATCGGCACAGGCAAATCAACTGGCGCGACATCCGGGAATGCGACATCAAGTGGGAAGGGAAGCGGTACAGGAACATCGTCCAGCGCCGCTGGCAGATTAGATACGATCGGCGCAGGGAGCTCGACCGGCGGGTCTTCAGGCAACAGCACGTCGGGGAACTCGACATCCAGGGGCGAAGGAAGAGGGACAGCAGGTCCATTGTCCAGCACATCCGGAAGCGCAACGTCAATGGGAGACGGCAGAGGCACAGGCGGTACCTCAACTGACGGACTCAATACCGACCCCGCGACATCATCTACAATGTTCGCCACTGTCGGGCCCACGACTGGAATAGCTTGCACCAGTGCGTTAATCGACTGCAAAATTGATGCGACCAGGTCGAAGATGCCCTGCGTCGTCAGCGGCACGGGCACGGGCAACTGTCGTTTCGCCAGCGGCACGTCCGAAGCGTTGACGACGTCAAGCAGCGGCGACGGGATGGGATCGACGAGCAGATCGAACAGCGGGTCGACAAGCTCAGAGACGGCGGGTAGATCGTCGTCCAGCACCTCAGTTGGCAGTAGCGGATCGATGAAGATGTCCGGCAGGCCGGTGGGCAGCAACGGGTCGATGAAGATGTCTGGGAGAGGGGGAGCAGCGTTGCCGGGCAGCGAGTTGAGCAGTACGTGGATGACAGAGAGGAGGGGCTGCACTACGCCGTTGAAGGTGCTGAAGGGGACTGTTGCCTCGTCTGGGAAGTCGGGGAACAGCGGGATGGGCTCTGCGATCAGGTCGTCGTCGCCATACGGTGTCTCAGTGGGAATGGGGAGATCGTCCTCTTCCTCGGGCAATGGCAGAAGCACATCAAGCGTTGAGGTTGGGATGTCCAGGTCCTCCGGCACTGTGGTGTTAGGCGGCGGAAGATCAATCACCTCCAGCTCGTTCGTGTCTGGCAGGTCTCCGTCCTCCGCCGGCAACGTGACATTCGGAGCCGGCAGCTCCACAATCTCCAGCTCCACATCCGGGAAATCGTCTTCCGACAGCGTGATGTTCGGCGGCGGAAGATCAATAACCTCCAGGTCATTCGTCTCCGGGAGTTCCTCCCATTCATTCGGTAGAAGAATAGAAGGCTCAAAAGGCAGCTCGATAATGTCAGGGAAAAGCACATTTGGAACGTCGACATCCGGCGTCTCAACATCCAGATCCTCATCACCATCAACAACAGGAGGTAGATCCGTCTCAACGGGCAAAATGCCAGGCAAGATCAACGGGAGGATATCGGCCTCTGGATCCACCACCTCGGGACCACCAGTCGGCAGCACGTCCTCGTCGTCTTCAACGGCTGCTGTCGCGCTCTCAAGCGCGCTGGTCACAGACTCGATAGCATCTTGGATGGCATCAGTGAAGCTCTCGACAGCCTCCTGGACCACTGTGCCCACGACCGTGACACTGGGGATTTCAGTAACGGCCGAGGCGTCAGCAGCGGATGAAACGTCAGGGACAGGAACAGACGAGGCCAGAGACAGCGAGGGGGGCGCCACCTCAGGAGTGGGGCCGAGGTCGAGCTCGCTAAGAAAGGGAATGACTTGGGGTTGTGGCAAGGCAAGGCCGTAGGGGATTGAGGAGGCAAGAAGCAGCGCGGTGGCTGCGGTGCGGTGAGACATCTTGGCCAGGAAGCCTGCCCTCGCCAGCGTGGAGGAACGCACTGCAGGTACAACAGGTGTATCATATAGTCGTGGCGGTGGCGTGGTGGGCGATGCGCACCAAGCATTCCTCGCGTCGCGCGTCGCGCGGGGCGGCGGGACGAAAAGAGGACGCGACATTCCAATGTCCGATGTTGAGCATACCGGGCTAGGGACGGGTCACGAGGAAGAGGGCAGCAAGCAAGGACGGCTGTGGAGATGGGTTTCGATTGATGCTAGACGGGGGGGCAACGACTTGGCCTGGGGAGGGAATTAGTAAAAGGTCGAGCAAGCGGGCAAATAGGGGACGAACGAACCCAGACTACAAGAAAGGGAGGTTTCTGATGGACAGAGATCTTCCTCCTCTCTTTATTTAGCCAAGGCACCAGCGTGGTTCCAACTCCATGCTCTGGGGAGAGCTGTCATGAGCCTGAATTGCGTGAGCGCTAGGCGATTAAGAGGTTGCCCACGCAACGTGTCGGTCGACTTACACAATGCATTCGCCCCGAATTCGTGCAAGACAGGCGAGGAACTGTGGAGTGAAGGGCATTCTTGCAAGAGCGTGGCCGTCCAATTCGCCGTGCATACGTAGAGACCTGCACGCCGTGAGCCGCGATGCCGCGAAATGCTGGCTGTGGAACTGGGAGATGGCTTACCAGGCAACTAACGTGCTGAAGTAGTTGAGGGCGAGCGCTAGAACTCCGCGTGAAAGACTCTGTGCCCAGAAAGTACCATGCAGTCGTGAAACGAATCCGTAGTCGTAAGTGAAAGGGTAACAAGAACAGTCGCCCATTGTTTACTCAAGTTGATCTTGAAGTAGTGGTACAACGTGCTGGACACCAGATAGTTGGAACAGCACAAGCAAAGCACGTCAGTCTTTCCAAAATTGTATGGTTGGAGTGAAAGCGAAAAGTCGGTCAAAACATTGCGTTGCGAGTCGCATAAACCAGATCAACGTCCGCCCATGACGCGGTCTTGGGTGCTCTTCTGAGGCTCCGGCTGAGCCGACTGGGTTTTCTCAGAGCCCTGGGAGGATTGAGTGGACTCTGCAGACTGAGCGGACTGCGCAGCCTTGGCCTGCTGTTGCTGCCTTTCCAAAAGCTTGTGCTTGCGGTTGGCGTCGTACTGGTCGATGTCGGCTTGCGTAAGCCCAATGACAGTAGGCTCGCGTCGAAGCATTTCGGCAGTGGTGACTTAATGGTAAGGTTAGTTGGGCTGGCTGTATTTAGACTGGCTGTGACTGCGGACTGGCTGTGGTTGGTCGTTGCAAGCAGGTGTAGGTGGGGTGTGATGACGCAGACTCTTTAAGACAGTAGCGTGCAGAGCTAAGCGAGATGCGCGTGACTTACACGTGGCCTGGTGAGGGCAACATGTGTGCGATGGTGAAGGTGAGTGCACGTGGGGCGTCGGAGCACATCCCTGCCGCCAAGACCTCCGCGATCTCAGAAGTTTGAACGACGCCATCACGACGCTCCCCATCCATTGCGGCCATGTACCAGCGAAACATGTGCCCGGCCATGGGCGCGCTGCGGCGCACATTAGCTGTGGACGTCTCGGCGACATCAAGGAGCTCGACGAGGGCCTTCAGCGCGTCTGCACGCCGGTGCGACGAGTCCAACAACGCAGCGCCCGCTGCTCCTGGTATGCTTTTGGCTCCACCGCCGCGATGGAATTGGGCCGCCTGCTGACACCCACATAGCTGCAGCAAAGCCCGACTCCCGCAAAGCCCGTGCCGCCAACGCCCTCAACCAAATCACCCGCCTGGGAGCGAACCGCCGCACTGGCCCCGGAGGCCTCGCAAAGGGCAGCTTCCCCAGCGGCCAGAGAGCCGCAGAGCCCGCACATGGCCCCCCTAGAGTCCGATCAGAAGGCGGCCTGAAGATCACGCGAGAACTCGTCGGCCCCGCAGGACCCAGCAAAGGCGCACCACCCCCCAGCGCCATGGCGCGCGCCCCGGCCCGCCTGAAGCTCTCACGCCCTCCCAGCAGCGGCCCCGGAGGAAATACCCCAGTAGGTGGCAGGCGCCGCGGGCCCAACCTACGCGGCCGCGACGGTAAACAGGGCGGCAGCAGCAGCGGCGGCAACAGCAACGCGGAGCGCCGGCCAAAGAAGCGCGACAGAACGAACGACGCCGAGGAAGGCGGCTCGGTGGACCCCCGCGACGTCAAGATCGGCGACGTTCTCAACGACGGCATGGTCCAGCAACTTCTGCGCCTGCAGCGCAGCGAGTGGGACCGCAAGTCCTACGAGCCCAAATACGCACCCGGCAGCTTTGCCGCCAACCAGCTGATCCACGCGGGCCGCGAGCTGTGCCGTGGCGAGGCCCCGCCGGTCAAGATCTGGGGTATGTTGGAGAAGCGGATAGGTGTGGTGGGGATGCACGGCGCCGAGGCGCATCTGAAGGTCAGGCGGGTGGTGTACGACGGCAAGGAGTTGGGCGAGAGGAGAGAGTACTCTGAGACAGGGGATGTCGAGGTAAAGGGAAAGGCAGCGGACAAGGCAAAGGCAAAGGCAAAGGCGCCTGCTGTGAAGGCTCCTGCTGTGAAGGCTGCGGCAGCAAAAGCGCCTGCAGCAATTGCTCAGGCAGCGGCGGCCAGTACCCCGGCTCCGAAACAGACGGCTGCTGTACAATAGAGAAGCTGCTTAGCAGCGTGTAAGAGAGGAGTGTAGAACAAGCGCGGCAATTGTATCACCATCACCACCACCGCCTCGGTGCACCCTAGAACACACATGCGATTCAAGCAATACATTTCCACGCTAGACGCCACACAATGCACACGCAAATGCTGCGCTACGCTACAATACGCCACACCATGCAGCATCACTCACTCAACACTTCTCCAACCCCCTCCACCCCTTCTCCTCCTCCGCGCGCACAACCCTCTGTATCCTTTTCCCCAGAATCTCCACCTGGCGCTCATACTCCCACCCGGGCGTCTCGGCGCCCCTCATCCCAATGAACCGCGCAAACATGCGCATTTTAACCTTCAGCCGCTCCATCTCGCTCAGCCTACAGTCCTCAGGCAGCGTAGCATCCGCTGTGAGGAACGGGCGGCTCCAGTCCATGGTCTGCGGGTACGCGTGCTTGAGCCCGTCGTCGAGCGAGGGGGAAAGCGGGCGGGATTGGCTGTAGAAGCCAGCCAAGGCGTCGAGCTGGGCTTCTGTGAGGGTGAAGAGCGCGAGCATGGTGGCTGGGAAGTCGGGCGCGGGCTGGCCGGTGAGTACGTGGATGATGGGGTGGATGGCGAGGCGCATTTGGGAGATTTTCAGCGCGAGCTCCGGGTTGCGGTCTGCGAGGGAGCGTTTGGTGCGCAGGATGAGTTTGGATGGGCGCTGCTGCTTTAAAGAGTGCTTCCTGGCTAGGCGACGGTCGCAGAGCCGTGGGCGTGGTCGGTTTGCTTTTGTGATTTTGTGCTTGTCGTCTGGACGGTGGGAAGACATGGCTTGGTTGTGGACAGGTTTGCTGCGGCTCTTGTCGTTGAATGCGAGTAACCGGCAGGGACATGGGTCGCTGAGCATATATACTGACAGCACAAACGCTGAATGACAGGTCCTCGCACCATCTTTGTTGGTGTTCCGCGCTTTGTTACGCACACAAGACACTTCGTCTTCGCGAGTGTGAAGGGTGGACGCTTTGTCTTGCCTTGTCACGTGTCCATTGTTTTCGAGCAGGCCCGACATTGTTCTGCACAACGCGGTTGTGCGTGCTTGTACAGGTCTCCATAGCTTCCATCGGGCGCAGGGGGTTGAACGAGGGTGACGCATTGTGAATTGCTTCGAGATGTGATGGCCCAACCTTTCACGACCCGGATGCGGTCCTGGCTGGTCGTTTCAGAGGCGTTCATTCAGAACGCACGGGAGATCGCCACCCGCTTCTTCAACCTCCAGGATCGAGAAAACTTCCTGATCGGTATCAATGTTGAGCCTTAGGCAGTCCTGCCGACTAGAAAGGTCTTAAGTGCTAAGAATCTGCTCAAGAGAGACGTCGTTTTCTGCGCCACCCACGGGCTTGGTCTGAGCCCAGAACTTGCTGAGATGTCTTGCTCCACTGTGAAGCGTCAGTCAACGGCGCGTTAGCATGCGATGAAGTCTCACCTGTCGCACAGCAATGTAACAATGCGGTGACCGGGTCCAAGCTGTTTCGCAAGCTTTGTAGCAGCAACGCCTGCAATAGTCAGCTTCAATGCGCATATGAACCCACAATGTGGCTTACAATTCACAGCGCTGGAGCTGCCAACAAAGATGCCGTCATGTTCAACGAGCCAGCGCGCCATGGAGCTTGCTTGATCATCATTCACCCTGATCGCGTCGTCAATTAGCTCCCGCCCAACGTCGAAGTTGTGTGTCACACGGTTGATGCCGATGCCTTCAACGATCGTGTCGACTTGGTGACGTCGACGTGTGCCTTCTTTTTCTTTCGGGTCAAACATGACCCCGTACTTCACACGGTTGAACAAGCCGCTACCAGGAGGGTCGGCAAGCACGATCATGACATGTGGAAGGCGCGATTTGAGAAAGAGTGCAACACCAGATATCGTTCCTCCGGTACCAGCGCCGCTCACGAATGCATCCAGTGATCCCCCTGTCTGCTCGTAGATCTCAGGTCCTGTACCGGTGAAGTGCGCGCGCCAGTTCGCCTCAGTCTCGAATTGGTCGGCAAACAGCCCGCGCCCCGGCTTCTCAGCAGAGGCTGTATGTTCTGCGGCGCGGGTTCGTGCAAGGTTGACAAACTGCTTTTGGTCCACGATCGGTGCTGGCTTGACTCTTTCGACCTCTGCACCCAATTTCAAGAGAATGTCCGATTTCTCAATGGCCATGTCGTTTGGCATGCAGCTAACAACAATCAGCGGCATTTCACCACCAAGACACGGTCACTCACATGTGCGCTTTGTAGCCACGCGCTCTGCAAATGGCAGCCAGAGAAATGCCAGTGCTGCCAACGGTGCCTTCGTAAATGGTGTCGCCAGAATTGGGTATGAGCAAACCTCGTTCCTCGGCCTGGACAGTATTTTAGCAGCGGGACCGTGAACAGCGTGAGGTGAGCTGACCATTTCAATGATGCTCAGAGCAACGCGATCCTTGGGGCTGTTGCCAGCGCCGTTGAGAAACTGTTCAAGCTGTCAGTCACTAATGAAGCAAACAGCACTGACTACAAGCTCACTTCGGCCTTGACCAGAATGTCACATCCTGTGTACTCTGACAGCGATTTGATTTTGATGAGCGGCGTATCGCCAATGCAGCCTTCAATGCCCTCTTTGATGTCTGCAGCACGGTCGCCCTTAGCCAACGAGCCCTCAAGCTCAACCAAGGTCCTTTTCATTGTTTCCAGATCGTTGATCTTGGACAATTTAGCAAGCAGTTTATGTTGCTGCTTCGATGCATCTTGAGACTTGGTTTCCTGTGATGAGGTCGACAGCCGCTGGTTGTAAGCCACAGTCAACGCTACGCCTGTGAGAAATGCCCCTGCGACATAGTACCTGGTATAGTCAGGCATTGTGAGGACTGCAATCAACCCAGTCGGCGTGAAAGTGCGGACATGGTCGGAGCATGAAGCTTTGACAACGTTCCGCGGCTTGGCAGGGCAAGAGCGCCCGCACACTCCACCACGTGCAGCCGCACTCGCAGTGCCCCCGACTCTCGCATACCCGTCCAGACGGCTCGCGCGAGCGTCAATGGATTCACCGCTCGTCACGCAGCTCTTTCGACAGCTCTTCTCGCACCGAGCCGCGCAATGCCTGGCCCGCGGAGCTCGGCCGGCGCTCGCTGGCGCGCGTGTTCCCCAACTACAGCGCCGAGGGAAGGCCACACGTTTGGGTGAGGGGGAGACGAGCAGGGAGAGCAGATGGACGCCCAGGACGACCGCGTTCCCCCAGGAAAGGACTGAAGAATTTGAGAGGTATCCAATGGTCACATCAGACATGTTGCGGAGCAGGAGAGAGCGACCGCGAAGAGTGAGGATGCTCATGCGCGACTTCATCGAAGACAGTCTGTACAATCCGAGCTACGGCTACTTCTCGAAACAGGTCGTCATCTTCTCACCCGGCGATCCCTTCAACTTCAACGCCATGAAGTCGGAGCACGAGTTCTTCCAAGAGCTGCGGCACCGCTACACCGAGTTCGAGGACGCGCTCGACCTGCAAGAACACAACGACCTCCGCCAGCTGTGGCACACGCCGACCGAGCTGTTCTCGCCCTACTATGGAGAAGCGCTGGCGCGGTACTTAGTGGAGGACTACAAGTACAACTTCTTCCCGTACCAGGACCTCATCATCTACGAAATGGGTGCTGGAAACGGAACCATGATGCTGAATATCTTGGACTACATACGCGACGTACATCCAGACGTATACGAGCGGACAAAGTACCGCATCATCGAGATTTCCAGCCAGCTGGCGGACCTGCAACAGAAGGGACTGGGACACTCGGCCTACGCAAGAGGGCACTCAGACAAGGTCGAGATTGTCAACCGCTCCATCTTCGACTGGAACCAATACGTGTCGTCGCCCTGCTACTTCCTCGCGCTCGAAGTCTTCGACAACTTCGCCCACGACGCGCTGAAGTACGACAACGAGACGGGCTCGCCATACCAATCGCACGTTGTCGTCGATCCACGCGGCGAGCTGTACGAGTACTACTCCCGCACCCTCGACCCTGTTGCTACACAGTTCCTCGCACGGCGCCACGCAGCGTGCGAATCATACCCACATCCCCTGCAGGGTTCGCGCCTGATGCAGAGCCTGAAGAGTCTGGTACCGTTCAGGACAAACCTCAGCCAGCCAGAGTACATCCCCACGCGGCTGATGCAGTTCTTCCACATCCTCGCGTCCAAGTTCCCGAACCACAAGCTCGTCAGCTCCGACTTCCACAAGCTCGGCGAGGCGGTCGAAGGCATAAACGCGCCTGTCGTGCAGACGCGGTACAAGCGGCGGATGATTCCCGTCTCGACGCCTTTGGTAAGTTTGAAATCATCTTACTACATAAGTAGACATGGCTAATGATAACAGGTCCACCAAGGCTACTTCGACATCCTTTTCCCCACCGACTTCGAGGTCATGGAACCCATGTACACGGCCATCACGGGCAAGTTCGCGCGCACGTACACGCACGAGGACTTCATGGCAGGCAGGGCCGACATTGCGGAGACGAGCACGAAGAACGGGGACAATCCGCTGGTGAGCTGGTACAAGAACGCGAGCATCATGATTACCATGTAGAGACAGTGTAGAATACAATACCCAGGCATGCCGACGAGCTGCTCGAACTCCTTCTAAACCGTCGTATGTGGTGGCTGAGATGACGAGCCGTGGTGGAGTTCTGCTTCTGTGCCCTTTTTGTGCCCCGCATTGTGCAACCACGAAACCAAAAAGAACACTCACCTACCGATCCTTATCTCTCACACTACAGCAGAAGCTCCTTCTGTCTCTTGCCGGTGTGGATGCAAAAGCAAAAAAGGTAGAAACATTGGTTCATGTATTCCTATACCACAATTAGTACAGGAAGCAGGCCATAAATCTCTCCACGAGAAGAACGTACCTGGTGGGGTTCGAACCCACGGCATCCGCATAACCCAGATGAGTCATAAGAATCTGACGAGTCTTATAAGAACGGCGCGCTACCACTGCGCCACAGGAATGGCTTGCACCATTGTCGAACACCAGAGTGTCCCTGTTTCAGGAAGCGTTTTGTTGGGGATTCGAAAATTGGTGGGAATATATACCGGTAGCATTTCTGCTGGCGTGGTGTTTCCCTGCGGACGGACGCGTTGCGGGGTGGGCAAGGGTGGCGCAACCGATGGGCGATGACGAGGTTGAGGCGGGCGGGGTGCGAGAGGATCGCGTGGCTGGAATGGACGGGGAAGCTAGCTATGGGGCGCTAGACTCCGCTTTCCGTCGTGCATCATCACGGTGCTCGTCTCACACTCATCGCGCACCGCGAGACATTCAGCGTGTTTGTAGTGCGGCAGCAGACTTGGTCATTGGTAAGTTGCTTGGACAGCCGGGAGTGTATCCAGTGATGCGGTTGATCTCGTCGACGCGTTCATGCTTGGGAGCTCCCTGCCGCCAACTGAGAGCTCCGTGGCCTGGCTACAACTCCACGCGTGTTAGACATGGCCTGCAATGTAGCATACATGTGTCGACTCGAGGCTCCACCGTGCAGCTGCAGCGTGGCAGGGATATGACAGCTCCCCTGCGTCCATTGGCTCCCTCCACGCACCACCAGCCTCGTCCTTTCCCTGCTATACACCACCGTCTCTATTCTGTATCTTCTCCTCCAGAACACGAGACTGACCACATGTAGGCACTCAATCCGCACATTCACACACGTTTACTCAACATGACGATCAGGGCTGCCAAGTTCACACCCGAGGTGTTGCTCAGCGCACCGCGCAGATCCGAAGGTATTCCAAACTCGGACGCGTCGAGAGTGCTGTACAGTGTGTCCTCCTACAGCTTCGAGCAGCATGCGAAGAAGTCGGAGATCCGTGTCCTTGACGTTGCTAGTCAGCAGACTGGTCTCGTGACAGATGACAAGACCGCGAGCGAGCCCGTCTGGATTGACGACGACAATATCCTGCTGTTGAAATCTGGCGATGATGGTGTCACTACTGTGCTGGTTGGCAAAGCCGACAACTTTGAGAATGAGTGCGTCAACGTGGGTTGCTTGACAAACATGACTGATGGCCCACAGCAACTACACCGCTGGCACTGTCGAGGGCCCGATCGGGGACCTCAAGACATACCGACTTGACGATGATGAGATAGCGCTCGCTGTGTCTGGCAAAGCCAAGCCTGATGGCTCGCTCTACAACCCCGAGAAAGCAGAGAAGCCACACACGTCGGGCAGGCTTTACAAGTCCATGTTCGTCCGACACGTAAGCATCACACCTTGACTGCTATTTTCACGTACTGATGACGCCCAGTGGGACCACTACGTGACAGAGAACAGGAACGCCATCTGGCTCGGCAAGCTGGTGAAGAAGGACGGCAGGTATGAATTGTCCAAGTTGAAAAATGCGCTAAAGGGCTCCAAGCTGGAAAGCCCAATCGATCCCTTTGGCGGTAAAGATCACTTTGACATCTCCAAACACGGGCTTGTGTTCACAGCGAAAGACCCCGATCTCAACCCTGCCCTGCACACCAGAACCCGCATCTATGTTTCCGCACATGCGGGGCCAGGGTTCTGGAAGCACCCCGACCTCTGGTCCAGCGAGTCCGCAGCGCTGCGCTCAGTGGATCTTGCCAAGGCTCACGGATTTGAGGGCGCCTGCACAAGCCCCGTATGGTCTAACTCAGGGGAAATGATCGCCTTCTTGGCCATGCGGACCGACGGCTACGAATCGGACAAGAACCAGGCGTTCATCATCCACGACTACAACAAAATCGACCATGTAACGCTTCTCTATGCCACTGAAGACGGGAAGGGCAAGTGGGACCGAAGCCCGCAGTCCATTTCTTGGAGTCCAGACGACTGGCATCTGTACTTCACTGCCGAAGAGCACGGTCGTGGCAACCTCTTCCATGCTGGACCTCCCAAACGACCGGGCGAAGACTCACCGTTGCCTACTGTTCTTGTCAAGGGTGGAAACGTTGCCGATGTAAAGGTCCTCGACTCTGGCGACCTGTTCATCACCTCAAACAGCTTGATCGAGAACAGCTTGTATTCTTTCGTGCCTGTGGGCGACCAAAAGAACCACGAGGTCACTTACGACCTTCCCCTCTCAGACAACGCAACCGAGTCCAGCAGTCCCACCACGCGGTACATCTCCTCCAACACCCGCTCAGGCTCACTCTTCGGCCTCTCCCGCTCCCAGATCAGCGAGATCCACTGGGACGGCGCAGCCACCGGCACCTCGGTCCACGCCTGGGTCGTCAAGCCCTCCAACTTCTCCTCCAGCAAGACGTACCCGCTCGCGTACCTCATCCACGGCGGGCCCCAGGGTGCGTGGGAAGACTCGTGGAGCACACGGTGGAATCCCGCCGTCTTCGCCGAGCAAGGCTACGTGGTCGTCTGCCCCAACCCCACCGGCAGCACCAGCTACGGACAGGCCTTCACGGATGCCATTCGCGGCGAGTGGGGCGGGCTGCCGTACCAAGACCTCGTCCTGGGCTTCGACTGGATCGAAAAGCACCTCTCGTACGTCGACACGACCCGCGCCGTCGCCCTCGGCGCATCCTACGGCGGGTACATGGTGAACTGGGCTCAAGGCCACGCTCTGGGCCGCCGCTTCCGCGCCCTCGTCACCCACGACGGCGTCTTCAGCATGGCCAGCCAGATGTCCTCGGAGGAGCTCTACTTCCCGTTCCACGACCTGCGGGGCGCGCCCTGGACGCACCGTGAAGACTGGGACAAATGGGACCCCAGCCGGCACACGCAGCACTGGGCGACGCCGCACCTGATCATCCACAGCGAGAAGGACTACCGGCTGTTGATTGGCGAAGGGCTGGCGGCGTTCCACACGCTGCAGAGCAGGGGCGTGGAGAGCCAGTTTTTGACCTTCCCAGACGAGAACCACTGGGTGCTGAAGCACGAGAATAGTCTGTTGTGGCATGAAACGGTGTTCGACTTCATCAACCCTCGAGTCGGGTTGAAGCCGCTCACGGCGGGGGGGGGGGGGGGGGAGGGGGGGGGGGGGGGGGGGGGGAGGGGGGTGGGCGGGGGGGGGGGAGGAGGGACCGAGACTGTCGGCCGGGAGGTTCTTATTTTAGGCGTCAGTCTCCGGCGCGATTGGAGGTCGCGCTTAATGG